>CM049802.1:11960507-12560507 GCA_027422405.1 Ptychobarbus kaznakovi | reverse complement strand
GTGGCTTCTGGGATTCTTGAAGAACCAGTAGGAGCCACAGTATTTTTCACAGCAGGCTTTCTCCGTTACTCAAATGGGCCTCACAGGGGAAATTCTCTGTCCCCAAATACCCATGGCACCTGCTCTATTTCTGTTCAGAAATATATCTCAAGATAGTGATGCATTCTGCTAAAGTTTATCAAAGTTAATTGCAATATTAAAGCTAATATGCATATAACATTGTACTTTGTATTAAAGGGATAGTTGACCCAAAAATTGAAATTCTGTCATCATTTACTAACCCTTAAGTCATTACAAACATTGTGAAAAATGTTCATAACCAAACAGTTTTAGATATTTCTCTCTCTCTTTCTCTCTCTAGCTATACACATATATATATATATATATATACATACACTATATTGCCAAAAGTATTGGGTCACCCCCTTCTAATGAAAGGTTTGACTACTTTAGTAATTTCCATGAGTACAAATGTTAATGTTTAAGCATATAATGATATTCTAGGGAATTGTGTGCTTCTAATTTTATAGAAACAGTTTGGACAGGACCCTTTTCTATTCTAACATGACAGTGTCTCTGTGTATAAGGCAAGGATCAAAGAGAAATGATGATTCAGTCAGTGTGGAAGAACTTGACTGGTCTGCAGAAAGCCAAGTCCTAATCCCAGCTGAACACCTCTGGTGTGACTTTAAATGCAGACCTTGAGCCAAAAATTCATCACCAAACACCAATGACATATGCGTACATATACAGTCATTTCATACACTTCAAAACTGTTGCAAAAGAGGTGGAAATACAATTTTTAAGTTCATGAATTTCTTTGTTGCCACGGTTTGGAAGTGCCTTTTTCTCTTCTAAAGAAGGGGGTGTTCCAGTTTTTGGCTCAAGGTCTGCATTTAAAGTCACACCAGAGGTGTTCAGCTGGGAATAGGACTTGGCTTTCTGCAGACCAGACCATAGAAAAGCGTCCTGTCCAAACTGTTGCTATAAAATTAGAAGCTCACAATTCCCTAGAATATCATTATATTCTTAAACATTAAAATTTGTACTCATGGAAATTACTAAAGTAGTCAAACTTTTCATTAGAAGGGGGTGACCCAATACTTTTGGCAATATACTATATACCAAATAATGATGAAACCTTCTCTATGCTTGGACTCCCCAGTGGTTGGATTATTTTGCCGAACCAGAAGACCTTTGACACATCTTGGCCAGGGTCGCCTTCTGCCTCTCTTGGGACAAACACATCTTTGAAGAAAAAGGCTGAAAGAGTAGACAGACATCTTGGGCCCAAATCCCCCTATTTCAGTTGTCTAAACTGAGAGGTTTAAAAATAGAACTACTTATAAACAAATGATTGAACCACTTTGTTGCTCTTTACCACTGGAGTGTCTCTAATAATGGTCAGCGACTGGGGACTCCAGAGGTCTCTAAGGTTAAATACCTTCTGTTTAAAGTAACAGAGGCATGGAGATGTGTGTTACAATGTTGTGTCTATTTGAGATGTTGACAGGTTAATTATAGTCTTTCAAGTGCTGATGAAGATGACTGACATGATTTAACTTCTCATTGGGCTTGTCTGCCTCCTTTAATTTCTGTATCTGCTCAGTTATATCAAATTCAATCATCAAATCTTGTGTCCTTTCTAAAAATTTCCTCCCAGGAAAATTACATTTTACAACAGTTCCTTTGCTGCAAATTTACTACTTGTAGTTTCGTGTATGTAAATATAGTGTTAATATTTAATGTTACCAGCTACTGTTTTAAGCACCACTAACAAGACTTTTAAGTGTTCATATAAAAATGCACTGTATGCCATTGCTTTTTCCCTTTTCAAAATATTTTTCAGCATTCAGAAGTTATATGGTTACTGCATTCTTTTATACTGTTTTTCACTCGCTATCTCTAATGTCTGTTTTATCCTTGTCTTGGAAATATGTCAAACTCAATTAGTAGTGAATCAGATCAAATATATATAATTCCCTTGACAAAAACAGAATGAGCATTATAGGCCTTGACAGACACAAAAATAAATCTGTTAGAACAACATCCCACCAGCTAACTTAGTATGTCTGGTTCAATTCAAAGTGCAAAACTATAAAAAGCATTGACAGTAGTCCAGTGATAGAATATAGACACATGAGCAGTAAGCAACTGTTGCTCCCAGCTAGACTAAACCTGACCTAGAAAAAGCCTGACTGATCTGATTTTTATAGAGTAAAGTGATGATGAGGAGATCAACATCACAAGCTGTTCACTATTTATTTGCCTACTTCCCCAGCATTTACACTAGTACACAACACATCTGTACACTACGGTCACCTGAACCTGCTCACTCTGGTTTGCAAAAGCCCCATGAAGTCCGGCTGCTGGATGAATCTGTTTAACATCTTTCAGTTCAAATGAGTGACTACACTAAACATGCCTTGGGGCATATGTGATGGGCTGAAATTGCCCCTCTGGAGGGACGGGCGGATGCGCTGGGGCAGTTTGAATAGGTCCAGGCAAGCAGGCTTTAGCCATTTCGAAAAACAAGAGCCCACACTCAGACCTGCAACCTGAGAGGATGAAGGGTACCTCTCCACCTAAGTGAATCCAGATGCTGCCCACAAACACTGCGGAGCGAGTCAAAGGCTCTGGGCTGCACACTTGGACCTCAGATTCCTGCTCTTTCTCATAGCTGCTGATCATAGGGGCTGTGTGGGAGGGAAATGATCAGCCTTGTTCGTCTTTGGACAAAACAAGAACACCAGAAAATCATTATTTGGAAAAGTCTTTTCCTTTTCCTTCTCCTGAGGACATACTACCTGGCCACAAATCTAGATACACAGGCCGTACTGGAAATCTGGAAAGTTGTTGGATTTCATAAACATTTTTTAACAAAATCTTAAGCATGGTTATATATTATATGTATATATATATTATTTATATATGCTAGACAGACAGACAGACAGATCCATACATACATACATTCATACATACATATATATTTTGGTCCTATATTTTAAGCATGCTTCTTATATGCTATGTGAAATGTTTTCTACGTTTTTTTAAATGCACTGCAATATTAAATTCTGCACTATACTATAAATACTAAAACTACCAACTTTGAGGTCAGTAAGAATGATAAATAAAAGAATGAATGACCATTTTATTCAGCAAGAATTCATTACTTAAATGCAAAAGTCAAATGTGACAGAAGGTATTTTAAATATATTCTTATATAAGGTATATTATTTTTTCTCTTTCCATTCAAAAATTATTTCCATCAAATATTCCGTATATATATATCACAGTCTCCACAAAAATATTAAGCAGCACAACTGTTTTCAACATTAATAATAAGAAATGTTTCTTGAGCAGCGAATTAATATATTAAAAGGATTGAAAATGCTGAAAATTCTGCTTTTAATATGTCAAAATATATTAAAAATAGAAAACACTTAATATGAAATGAAATAATATTTCACAATATTACTTTTACTGTATTTCTGATCAAACAAATGCAGCCTTGGTGAACATTAGAGACTTGTTTCTAAAACATTTAATAAATTAAAATAAAGCATGCTACATGTGAATTTAGACATCACAATACTGTATAAAAATGGATATTAATGGAAATTGGAACTGATATTGTACTGATATACTGCACATCCCTAGTCAAAACATTTGATATTTTATTTTAGAGATTTGGACAACATAAAAAGCACATCTTGGGGATGAATGGATGTGCATCAATAGATAGCTCTGTTCTTTTTATTTTGACATCTGCATTTTGGACGAGGAACAAAGACACTGCATAGTGCAGTTCTCATGGCTACAAAATACAAAACAAAAATCACCAAGGATGCATCGTGTTACATGTCACTCAATCCAATTCAAGCAAAAACGAACAATCCTGTTCACTGTTCCGTCAGAACTGACGGGAGCCTGTAAGATGAGAGGACAAAAAGTGTTCTCATACATGAACTACAGAGATGAGCCGTTCCAAAAAAAGAGAGAAAATCTATGATTTGTAGACAATCTATGTAAAAAAAAAAAAACAGACATCACAAATTGAAATGTGTTCTGATGTAATATCATTATAGCATTTCCCAGGATAATCTGAGTACAATATCCTTGTATATGCAAGATTTAAATGACGCACTGCCATATGTGGCCTCCACACACTCCACACACACTCTGCTTCCCTTAATCAGAGCATATGTAAGCCAGCACAATAAGCAATGATTCAAAGCTCGCTCTCTCCCGCCACGACAGAACAGAGTTCCTTAGCAGGGAGCCCTTCAGTAACATGTGTCACTTCCAATTTCTACGAGCTGCATGATGGCCACCAGACACTCCATCATGAAACACACACCAGTTCTTTGTTTGCTTATGTGTTTCTTTCATTTCCCAATCCCAAACACGGCGGTATGAAATAAACTGCTCATTTTCCATTCCATTTCAGTAGGCGTTGCCTGCTTTGGCTCATTTTAAGGAAGTTTGCCACTCAGAGGACAAACGGTTAAATTAAAGATGACTAAATGATGACTAAATTTCCCAACATTGAATAAAAAAGCTTGCGTTTGCTTTTGAAATGAGGTTGACAAATGTAAGATTGTATTTAGAAGGAGAAAAAGCAACGTGAATGGGTCATTAATTTGCCATGTATGAAAAATTACCAGTGAAAGGACTGGATTATTGAATCCTGAAAAGGGAGGGGGTATTTTCACCGCAAATTCCTATTAAGATGTATAGTAAGGAATCAGATGAGCTTGATAGCATGTTAACCACCTGTGTGTCTGTGTGTGTGTCAGACCAGACGGAGAGAGAAAAAGAGAGATAGAAAGGGTCCACATGCCTGAGCGGTTTGCTGGATTTGTGTCCTGCCTGAGGGTGAGATTTGGAACATTGTTGTTGTCTTGTGAGCAGACAGCCGCTCACACATGATAAATTGTTTCCGTGTTGAGCTCGTGCTATAATTCTGTGCCTCCGCCAGGCCTCACAGGCTCTCAAACCCCCAAAGCTGCATTCTTCCGTACTTTACAGTCGCACTCCACATTATATTTGCTCATGAATCCATTGGCCTCAAAGCAGCTTCTAGTTTGTCTTTATTTAGTTGTCAAAATCAGCTATTTAAAACTTGGAAAACATATCAAAACACATTATATTCCTTTTAGTGGAGCTGAACTGAAATATCTGCATGATCTTAACTTTAAAACTAGTAAAAGTGACACTCATGATAAAACAAAAAACATTTGATCTTAAAGGGCATATTTTTTCCGAAGAAAGTAAAAGAACACATTTTTTTAATTAAATGTAAATGTATATATAAATTGACCTTCATTTTTAAAATGCATATATCGCAGTAAACTATACAATACCATTCAAAAGTTGAACAGGTCAGTAAACAAATTAAAATAAATACATTTATAATTTATAATAAAAATGTTTCTGTTTCAAATAAACATTGTATATGTGTTATATCTTACATGGATACCTTATATTAAGCGTACATAATATTCATATATTTATTTGTTTCACATTTTTGCTCACTACTTCATCTATCTGTGTTTTCATTTGTTTTTTCATTTTTTATTTCATTTTTTTTAGTCTTTTTTATTTCATTAAACTTGTTATTACTATTATTCTAAAATGTGATTAGGCTAATAGTAATAATTAGTAGGTGTTTCCAAACTTTTGACTGTATGTGTTAGCCTTCTGTGTATATATTGCATCAGTCATTGCAATTCATATTTTGTTATTCTCCAAGGGAAAGCATTATAAGTACTTTCGCTTTTAAAAGCAGTTTGACAAACATTAATGGTTTTAGAGAAAGATGAGGTGTAGCTCACACCTGAAAGGTCATACAGCATCTATCTTACAGTTACTGTGGAAATGAGAGATCTTGAGCGAATGAGATGATTAATTAATAACAATTATCAGAGCTCTGATAATTCACTAGCGAGGATAACATCAAGAGTGCTTAATTGCCCCAACAAGTCTTAATGTGCTTTCCTCCTGACTGTCCAGGGTTATTAAGTGCGGTGGGTTGCCTTGATATGATGGACATGCTTAAGATATGATTGCGGGACTGATGGAATAAAAACAACCTGTAATTGCTGGGTATCGCTGAGCTTGAAGATGATTTAGGGACTCGGGGGGAACTGCATAAATAAACAAATAAATAAAACCTTCTCACATTTTAAACAAACCACTTAGACCATGTCCAGCATTGTAATAATATGACAGCAGAATTATTTAAACATTATTAAAGCGCTATATTTTACGGATGTAAAAGTCTGGATTTGATATACAAGTCTGGACTTAATTAATTTATTTTAAATTAGCATAAACAATAACATTCATGTAAAACAGAGGACACTGCAAAGGCTTTTCATGCTGCACTTTATACTTTGTTGAGTTAAGTTGTCAAAACATGCTGTCTGTAATGTTTTTCAGCATACTTTTTAGAAATCGGTCTCAGAAACATTCGTTATGCTGTTTTTATTTTCATTTACACTCACATTTTCATATGTGTAACATTTCAGTTCTAACAGTTTTTTAAATGTTTGAATCAGTAAACATTACACACACCCACACATATATATTTATATATACAGTGCCCTCCACTATATTGGCACCCTATATATAGCAAAGGCGGCTGTGAAAATATCTGCATTGTTTATCCTTTTGATTTTTTTCATAAAAAATACAAAATTCCAACCTATCATTGAAGTAAAACAATTGAAAGTGGGGGGAAAATCTCATTGAAAAAACTGTTTTTCTCCAATGAATGTTGGCCACAACTATTGCACCCTAGAAATTCATGAGTAAAATATCTCTGAGTATATTCACAATAATTTTTTTAGCACACCAGGGTATAAGCATGAAATTGTGCAGCCATCTTTCTGTAAGGATTATAAATATGAGGAACACAAGGTCAAATTCCCTAATCATCCATCACAATGAGAAAAACCAAAAATATATTTCTAGTGAAGAACAAGATTGTTGATACAAAATAGAAAGTGGTTGTAAGAAAAGAGTTAAAACTTGAAAATCCCATTTACCATCAGTAATAATTAAGAGGTTCAAAATAAAGATGATAAAAATCTGCCTGAGAGGACATGTGTCTAATCGTCCTAACACGGTGAGGAGGAGAGTTTGAGTGGCCAAGACTCTCCAAGGATCACAGCTGGAGAATGAAATTGTATTTGGGGTCAGAAACAAAAAAAAAAAATAAAATCCCATAATCCCACATGTTTTCGGGAGGGTTTCAAGAAAAATTTTACTCATCCAAAAACAAACTCCAGCAAATTCAGTGTAGAACACGACTGGAACTTAATGGCATGGCTTCTATTTGTAAACTGAAACAAAATAGCTTTTTGGCAGCAAACCCACCAGATATTTAGTACAAACAGGGATAAAAAAGTACCCCATGTCCACGGTTATAACTGCTGGATCTTTATGTTGTGGGCCTGTTTTTCTGCTGGAGGTCCTGGATCTTGTTTAACATGGCATTGGATTCTATATACAACAGATAAAAAATCAAAACCTACTGCCTCTGTTAATCTTAAATAGGGCGTGTTTGGATCTTCCACCAGGACAACAATAAAACAAAATCAAAATAAACACAAAAATGTATGAGCACAAAATGAATTTTTAATTGCTGTCTCTGTCCTCTGATGAACCTACAGAAAATAGTGAGGTGAACAAGAGAAGCAGCACCGTTGGAGCTTGAATCTGAAGGATCTGGAAGATTCTGTATGAAGAAAATGGTCTCTGATCTTTAAGGTGTTCTCCACTTTCAGGCATTATAGGAGAAAACCGACTTTGTGCTGGGAAAAGGACGTCAATAATTGGGTGCCAATAATTGTGGCAATGAAATTGAAAGCATTTATTTCACAATAGATTTTTCCCCCCATTTCAATTGTTTTACTTCAAGTAGGTTGGAATTTTGTGAATTTTTTGAGTAAAAGATAAAAAGGATAAACTTCAATTTATTTTCACAGCTGTTTGCTCTATTACAAGGGTAAATTAGTGGAGGACACTTATATATATATATATATATGCAAAACACAAATACACTATAAGTCTCGTATGTGTATAGCATAACTTTATTTAGTCAAAATCTAAAACAATTATTGTGAAATTTTATAATAAAAATACGTTTTCATTTTAAGTGTGTTTTAATATATTTTTATTTATATCTAATATATTATAAATATAATAAATATGTATATTTCATAAAATAAATAAATATTTGTATTTTAAATTGTACATTTTTATAACATCAAAGACTTTTCCGACATCAATGGAAATAATTTCCTACATAAAAAGTCTTCAAAATGTCTCTCTAGCGCAAAATGACATAACCTCTTTGTTTTTATAATGACAATGCAAAACGCTGACCTATGCAATGGTAACATTCCAAATGCCACAATGAGTCCTACAAGCAAAATGAACAGCAGAGAAAAAGAAAAGTAACAGCTCTTTTCTTTTAGTGCCACTGTCCATACAGTGGAAAAAGAAAGACAGACAAAAAAATATACATAGAGAGAAAAGGCGCCTGAAATGAGGTTAACACACTCACTTACACCGATACACGTCCTTTTAGGGTCCCTATAGGGGAACCCTCATCTGTGTGATAAACCTCAATAAACAGGCCAACCATTGTCACATGGAGGGCTCTCGTTATTATTTTTTGAAGTAATTACACCTTATTATCTGTGTTTACTTTAGCGAGGGTGAGTGCAGGTGTGGGACAGGGAGTTGTGGGTGGTGGTGATGGGCCGCTCTGCTGAACAGTTGCCCCTGTGAGTCATTTTTTTTTACTCAAGGTTTGGGCATTGTAGCTGTGCTCTGCCACTAATTTCAGACCCACAAAAGAAACGTGCAATTAGGCCTATTATTGCAGCAGCTGCGCGCTCCCTGCACGACGGCCCCCTGTCTTCTCTTGGCTGATGGTGGAGATGCTTACTGTGGTCGTGTACACCCCAGTGCGACCGCAACACCCATCCTATGTGTGACAGAAACACCACAGCATATACAAATAAACTGGATATAGATTATCAGTATATAAGTGAGAGTGTGAATTCATTTTTTAATCACAATAAAACGAATTGCGATGTTAGAATGAACACATGTAGTGTTAAAACATAGTATATACCATGTTGTAGAGAGAGAGAGAGTGTGTGTGTTGTGTGTGTGTGTGTGTGTGTGTGTGTGTGTGTGTGTGTGTGTGTGTGTGTGTGTGTGTGTGTGTGTGTGTGTGTGTGTGTGTGTGTGTGTGTGTGTGTGTGTGTGTGTGTGTGTGTGTGTGTGTGTGGTGTGTGTTGTGTGTGTGTGTGGTGTGTGTGAGTATATTTAGTGCTGTCACAATTGATTGCATCCAAAATAAAGGTTTTTGTTTACATAATATATGTATGTGTATACTGTGTATATTTATTATGTATATATAAATACACACACGTGCATGTATATATTTCAGAAAAATATGTTATTTTTATATATTAAATATATTTATTTATAATATAAATTACATTATAAATATAGACATGTAAATATTTTCAAAATATATACTTTATGTGTGTATTTCTATTTACATAAATGTACACTGAACACACACATATACAGTATTATGCAAACAAAAAACTTTTATTTTGGATGCGATTAATCGCGATTAATTGTTTGACAGCACTATATATATATATAATGAAAGAATAGAAATTCTTCCAATGAAGGTACATCTCAAAAATTATATAACAGGCAAGAACATTGTGTAGTCTCAATAAATGACAGCACAGTCAGCACACACACCACAAAACCACACATGCCACAATGAAAATTGTCCTGTGGCTCCAATTTGCTGACAGACGGTGAAAACTTCAACCAGTATCCTACTCGCCTATTCTGTTTTTAAATTATTCTGTAATCATCCAAACTCCAAATATAAGTCGACAGCAAATGGAAGTCATTTAGATAGGATGATGACAGTGTACTCATTTTTGCTGACAAATCCAGCATACGCAGTAAGCCAAACAGAACAGCTTGTATATAATCGGACATTCTGGACACGGAGAGGACGAGAATACCGTTTTGGCTCCAGATTTACACCAGTGGCATAAAGATGGTGAATTACTAATCAAGATAATTGCATAAAGCTTATGAGCTCTTGGAATAAAGTGGAAGGATCATTCAAGTCTGTCTCAGGTAAGGGCCTGGGAATCTCTCACAGTGTCCGTGGAGCATACCTGAGACTGCAGTTACACTGTGGCGCCTGGAGTCTCAGGAGATGGGGAGGGGGGCTGCCCAGACTGACTCGCAGCCTTTCTTCGTACGTGAGAATGCCTTTCATTGGCCCCTCCAGGACAGTATCGCAACTGAGTCCTCATAGAGGCTCCAACCTTGCCCGGCCAGTCTGACAGTCTCGCTTCCACCGGCCCTTATCAGGACTGAGATCACAATATGGCCTGAGGGGTGCTAGGACGAGCGGCGGGGACAGGAGGGTTTTATAGGACGGAGGCCGTCATCACCCCCAGCTCCCATCTGACTGATCACTGACTCAGATTAATGACACGACTCTCCTTCTGCCAGTGAAAGTGACAACACACCAGAACATGGGTCTGTCTACCTGTCCAAGTGCCCTTGATGAGATAATCGCCCCTCTCATTCAACATAAATAGAAGAATGCCAAATAAGTCAACAAATACTTCACTGTGAAGACCAACTGTTGGCGCAGAAGTGCATGCACTGTATATTAACTTTGTTTCTTGGTGTATTTTTGTGAATTTCAATGAAAAATAATTTTGCATATAGGGTGTATTGACATTGGCATTATAGTCATTATGATCATAAAGAATAAAAAAGGCTTAATAATCCAATAAAGGAAAACATGTCAGCTTTGGCTTTGGAAATCTGTGTGGAGTGATACGCTTCCTGAATATCTGTCAAGTACATCTAATCTCACTCAGTCATCAAGTGTGAGCTTTGTGTTTCATGTGGTATTAATGTTATTAATAATATATATATATATAAATGATTAAAAAAAATAAGTCAAAAGGTGTGATAAGATAAATGTTAATATGCACATTTGAGACAAATAAATATATATACAAAAAGTAGTTCCTCCAGCCATCTTTATAGCTATCTCATTCAAATGTCTGTAAATAGGAATTTTACTCTCATACTTTTCATCTGTCTTTCTTGAAAAGGTCTGTCAGCTGGAGCTTGAGGTACAGTTTGCCAACAGCCTAATGACCCTTTATGGCAATACAATCTGATGTCTGTCCCGGCCGGCCCGGTAATCCTGTCCACCTTTGCGGCTTAGTTATGCTCAGGCTTAAGTTGCATATTTTGTATTTATCAGGATTTTGCTGATAAATGCTATCAGCAAGAGAGAAATGAAATATGGGAGGTCTATCTCAAGTTGCAAGAACAGACAGTTATTTCAGTGGTGAACCGCCAGTGATGCAGATGTCCTGTTGCTATTCTCTTAGATTTATTATTTAAGACACAATTTGTGTTTCTTCGGTTTGTGCATAGTTTTATATAAACATCACCATGAAAAAGATGTATATGTTTTTTATATTCCCCTTAAGTATTATCCACTCTAGATAACACATCAGTAGGCTATAGATCTGTTTCCATCATTCTGACACAGCTTTTCCACAGATTTGAACGCATATCCGTCCAATAACAACATACTCAGAAACAAAGATCTCCATGTACCTCCAAATAAACTGTTTTCCAATGTAAACACCCCATTATTTAGAGTACATCAGTCATTGCTACATAAACAAACCAAAGACATATTCTGCAAATAAAGTTAATTTTACTCATTATTTATATTAATTTCTCTTTAAAAAATGATTCATGACAAAAAAATTATAGAGGTATGGGGTCACATGCGAAGTTTGAACATGAACAGTGTAAAGTCTACGAACAAATTGTCAAGCTACAATTTCATCAGGCCTTCTGTCAAAGGGGCAAAACATGGGCACAATCATTTTTTTTATTCCACATTCCACTTAAAATGACAATAAACCTTGGGCCCCAACCCTGCTTTTGTAAATGAAGCATTATTACATTAATATATTAAGCATTAAACTTAATTTTGGCAACACTGTGATTAAGAGTCCCAATGTTGGTCATATTTGTCTGACCTCACATTACAATAGTACATTGTGATTGGTGGCTTATACTGAAAGGTCTCTCTCTCTCTCTCTCTCTCTCTCTCTCGGAATGACATTCTCAAGCGAATGTCGCTCATCAAGGGGCTTACGGCGTAAGTGATAAAGTGTTCCACTCTAATACCTGCCCGCTTCTCATCTGTCATCTATAAAGAGGATTGGAAATGAAGCAACATTCTTCAGGATATAATGACCTCAAAAGCATACAGAGGGATATTGTAAAACATATAAATGGAGTGGGAAAATGTGCTTTTGTTTGATCAAAGAATCAAAACTGCAGTTGTTCATGACTATGATCATTTCAGGTATACTATAAACCATATATTAAATGTTCTGATTTGTCGTCCATCAGAATCGTCAGTGTCAAACTGAATCAATATTGGTTTAACCAGTGTTTTATACGCTCGCCTTGATTTCAGGTTGCACAATGCAATATGGAATCGAGTAATACTCGCCATGTGACTACATAGGCCCGGAAATGGCCCTGATTGGACTGATTGATAAATGAAGCTGTCCTTGTTTTTGAGCAAGGCCCCTTCAGCTCTGGACTTTGTCCAGGAAAACCTCTAACAGCCACTTATTAAGTAGTTAGACTCACAAGGCTGTGTGTGCCCTGGTCACCTGGGTGTGTGTCTGTAGGTTCTGAGAACTCATTGGCCAACGCTGGACTCTCGGTTGCAAGCTGGTAAGATAACAGAGTGGGTATAATCCTCATTCTTCTCCCTTGAGGTCTGGAGTAGCGTGTTTTTACAGCTTGCTGGGTTGTTTATCGTGGTAATTATTAGCATTTCTTGTAAACATTCTGCATTACCTCCAATGAGTCTTTGTCCCCTTGACCCGCGCTTGACGCGCTCAAAGAGAAGTCGCCGTAAAGTGGAGGAGGCGTGAATGTTTTTGCAACTCTCAAGAAAATAAAATTACGGATGACATATTGAGTGAGGCAGCTCATTTCCAAGATAGCATGATTTGAACTGCAAGGAGCCTTTTGCAGAAGTTCACAAAAACATTCAGATGCTAGTATAGGGAGCAGTTAGCGGCTAATGATGATTTGATCGAAATATTCAAGTGTAGTCACAAAAACACAACAAGCGTAAAAGTCATTATTATAATGAATTGTTTGTTTTTCGGCTTCACTATGATCCATGCTGTTTAAACACACCCTGATGTTTAAACTTCCCAAATTAATGCAAAGGGTGAAAATAAAATTTGCCGTTTGTTTATATGATATGGATACATTTTTGCCCCAACCCCATTTATGCTTGAGTACTCTGGCACCACTTGTGCAAGGATCATACATGTTAGGAAGTGCATAATTAAGTGTATTTAATATATTACATATTGAGCCATTAGCAAAATGTTCTTGCTTCCTGAGCTGTAGACAAGCTGCGAGCTGCATTTACCCAATACGACCAATTTAAAAAAAAAATTGTTTATCTAACACAGAGAGTATCAAGCCTCTCTTGTGTGTCTGTAAGTTATAGGGCAAGAAACCAAGAAAAAATTCTACAGTATAGCGAAGGCGAAGCTTGAACAATTCGGCCAGTGACAAGCTTTTAAGGAGACCAGGGCACCATGGGTAGTCTGAAGATGAAGTACTAGGGGGTGAAAGGGAAAGTAGGGTTTTGTCATTAGGACTTTTCAAAGAATAGTGATGCCAAGGGTCCAATTTATGGTTTTTATACCCTGCCTTCTTCAGAACACACATCAAATTCTTTGTGAGGAATAGAATGCCAGTTTTTTTCTTCACTCTTTTCTCTCTCTCTCTCTCTCTTGTAACAGAGTTATATGAAATATCTTTAATTTGGAAATGTAATACATCACATTTTGGCATGTCTGAGAAAGATTAAAAATATATATAACTGATTTTTAACAAGAATATTAATGTTATAAGTAGTGCTGCTGACAAATATATTTGTTCATACACACTGCAGCTAAATTTTGCATTCTGTTCATTCTGAGTTTGGTAATTTACATTCAATTAAAAAAACAGTAATGTATACATGCAATACATGCAATAACCGCAGCACTTGATGGTTTTGTAGGCTATAGGTTATAAAAAATATATTTTAAATTATATTAGCACTAACAAGCTATATAAATGCAATAAAAATACGATTAAGTCATAAATAATAATAATAATAATAATAATAATACTTGTTAGTACTAAAAAAATAAAAGGGATCAAAAAACAAAATCTTTAAAATTATTATATTTTTTTAGAAGAGACTGTACAGTGTGAGACATTTCAGCTAAAAGAATCTGAAAAGAATCAAGAGCGTACAGAACCGAACTTAACTATTTGTTGACGTAGTGACGTCATCGTCGTTTGGACACGTGCAGCTCGCAGAGGTGCTGGAAGAAAATATCAGAAACGGAGGTACGTGTCTTGACGAAGTCACACATATTGGTATCGTCTCTCCACTGCAGGCCTGGGGAAATGTATAAAATATATTCAGGGGGAAGAGAATATGATCCAGAGAGCGCGTGCTGATAAAAACTACATCTTGGGCGTAAACAAAACACGCCGCTTCCGTCGAGGACATAACGTTACTAATATTTTCCAGAAAAAAAGTCTCTATCAATCATGTTTCTTAGGGCCACGAAGCTAGTTAAATTTGTTGGCGTTCATGTTAGTTTATGTCTGTGGTAATATGGTTTCACTTATCACTAAGTTATGTCAATCATCAATTTCAGGAGTGACACATATTTGCCATGTACACAGAAAGAAAGATAATTAGATTCACTCCCATTATGATCTTTGGAGTTTATAATGGTCATATTTATTTTTTTTCTGATATAAATCTAACACAGCAACAGTAGGCCTATTTATCATGTTTGCTCCGACAGGCAGTGTGTGAGGAAAATTGTTTTGTGCATGAACTAGGCGTAAAATGCTTTATTTTCATTATTTCCCCCCCTTCTATTAGCTTGTTGGCGGTGGAGTAGAGGTGGTGCTTGGCCTCTGGTCCAGATGGTTTCTCCTCCTACATACTGGATTATCAGCAAGTCTTTCTTCTGTTAGCCTGCCATGGTAATGCATAAATTACATGTTCAGATGTATTTACATTATATCGGTGTGCCCCAATAATTGTTATCACACATTTAGTTTATTTTAATTTGTCAGCTATTTGTAATAGAATTATCACATGTATGCATATAGTCATCTCTGGTACACAAAGCTTCAGGGGATTTCCCTATCTTAGACAGGGTCTGGAGATAGCGTGACATGTCTGGGATAGTAGAACCATGTACTGCTTGTTTCCTTTTAGGGCAACGACTTTCTATTTGGGTATTTGGCCCAAAAAATTTGCCCCAGGGCACACCACCACTGAGCAAGATGATAGAAGTGCAGTGAGATTGAATAGCAGATGATGCCAAAACTATCCCTCACAATGATATATGTCTACATTAGTTCGTTTGGTTGCTTAATTTCTTAGCAAGACATAATTTGCCATGATATTAAAATAAATTGGGACACTATTTGTAAATCACTTATAGCAGACCAGTTTGCAGATTATTCTGGCCAAGAACAACCCATTTGAATTTTTTAAGGTCTGACTAAATGGCGTGAAAAAGTTACTGTTTGTTCTGTTTTTGGGTCAATGATATAACCCCTTTTTTCTGGGTTAGTAACAGTAAAGATACTTCTATTACAAGAGGTTTTTATTTCAAATAAATGCTGTTCTTTTGAACTTTCTATTCATCAACATCCTGAACAAATATATCATGGTTTGAACAAAAATATTAATCAGCACAGCTGTTTTTAACATTGTAAATAATAAGAAATATTTCTTGAACACTAAATCAGTATATCAGAATGATTTCTAAAGGATCATGTGACACTAAAACTGGAGTAATGACTGCTGAAAGTTCACCGTTGCCATCACAGGAATAAATTCGACTTTGAAGTATATTAAAAGAAAACAGTTATTTAAAATTGTAATAATATTTAACAATATAACTGCTTTTATTGTATTTTTGAACAAATAAATGCAACCTTGGGGAGCATAAAAGACTTTCGAAAACATGATGGCATAAAAGTATTTTTTTTATCAGGCTCTCCTCCACTTTTCTTTCACTCTGCACTCTCTTGTCAGACATAAATAATATTTAAAAACAACTAGTCTCTTGTCCCTCGTAATCCATTGCACACACAGTGATGTAGGTTGGATTGTACTGTAAATGTAGCATCCTCCAAACCCTTTATTCACATGATTATTTTTACTCTGTGTATTTTGATGATATTGAGAAGCTTAGGTGGGTGTGTGAGGATAATTACATGTGATATCATCCACTGATGAGCACAAATGTGGCACTGTGCCAGTAGCCCAGCCATGTTCTATTAAGAGAGGAGAATGAATGCAACCAGTCTTTTGTCTAGCATGCATTTGTTCATCAATGTATACAGTGTCCTTGTCCATAGTGATTTAATTATTTTGTACTGATTAAAACACATTTCTTGCTAATGCTTGTGTGGCACAGATAAATGTAGCGCAATTGAATGCGCTGAAAATGCCTGCGTATATAAGAAATTTATGGCAAGACAAATCTTTTGTAGAGCGTTTCTATGAGTTTTATAGTCTTATAAACTCCAAGAAAAGGGCAAAGTTGTTTTCCTCCTGAGACATGTTCTTGTTTTATGTGTACATGCCAACCATCCCTGACAATGTTTTACTAGGTGATGACTCAGAGCTCTTGTTTATTTGCTTGCTCGGAGGTTTTATTTGATACATATTTTTTTTAAGATAAAGGCAGGCATTTTGAAGGCTGAAAATATATTTTCCTTTCATCTTAATGCTTTTTCTACGTCTTTTTGTCCTTCTTGCTCCTCCTCTTGTCCTTGTCCAATTCTTTCTTCCTTTCAAAAGCCGAGGAGAAAATGCGTTGCCCTTGTTTGGATAAACTTACATCGCTTGCTCATCGAAAGTTCATCACAACGCACAATAACACAGACAGCGGTTTGAGTGGGTTCAGGCAGGCCTGTCCTGAGAGTGAACAAGCCTTATGTAGGAAGAGGACGTGACCTGGATGACAAGAAAACCTGCAGGACAGCAGTGTTGGCCCCTCTGTCTTGTGATTGATGGTGTTGATGTTCTAAATTGGCCTCAGATACGCCAAGTACAAGAATCATAATAGCAGGGTTTTAGATTAGTTCTCTAGATAGCAGGAAGAGGGGGAGGTGGAACGTTCCAAGAATACTACAATGCATTGGATACCGAATGTCGGCTGGAGGTTTGCGAAAGGCACATTTCAAGTAAAGGATGTGAATAGTGATTCTAATGTGGAGAAGTATTTGAGGGGTCAGACTGCGTCATTACTGCCGAATGGAGGTCAACGCCACACACTTGTCCTCAAAGGCAAGACGCTGCATCTGGCCTCAACAAAAAGGCCTCTCAGCTTACTAATTGTTTGGGGAGCCTCTTTAAGACCATGTTTATAAATGTCCTTTGATCACTAAGATCGTCTGTGATTTTGCAGCATTATGGCATATTTGAATGTTGATTACCAACAAGTATGATATATCTTCAGTGGTGGGTTTAGTAAGTACACGTTAAAGGTACACACCAAATAAAAAAAATTGCTGAACGTTTGTTCACCCTCAGGCCATCCATAATGCATATGAGTTTGTTTCTTCATCGGAACACATTTGGAAAAATGTATCATTACATCACTTGCTCACCAAAGGTAGTGAATGGGTGCCGTCAAAATAAGAATTCAAAGATTTGGTAAAACACACAATAACCCACAAGTAATCCACATGACTCCATTCTATCAATTCACTTCTTGTGAAGTGAGGAGTGTATGTAATAAACAAATCCATCATTAATATTTGTAACTTTAACCAGTCACTGCTGGCCATTATCCATAATAATGCTTCCTTCAATGAAAAAGTACATTCCCTGTTGTCCTCTCACACTAAAAGCTGTGTTTTAGCTGTATAGTGATGGATTTTTTTGTTTTAAACACAGATTTTCACTTCATGAGACATTCATAGATGGACTACAGTTGTGTGGATTACTTTTGGATTATTGTGATGTTTTTATTAGCTGTTTGGACTCTTGATGGCACCCGTTCACTGCAGAGGATCCATTGGTGAGCAAGTGATGTAATGCTAAATTTCTCCAAATCTGTTCCCATGAAGAAACTAACTTATCCACATCTTGGATGGCCTGAGGTTGAGGTTGATGGCAATTTTTAATTTAGGTGAACAATTCCTTTAAGTGAGAGATGTTTTTTGTATGATGTTTTATATCAGTTATGTCGATTTGAATTCACACACTCGCCTCTGAATTGCCTTGAATCACTGTAATTCAAACGCCATACTGTAATAGTGAATGAAGGAAAAAAATTGTGAGAGAGAGGGAGTAAAATAGAAAGCAATTAATTTGAAAAATTATATGCCCACCTCGTATTTGCGGGCCATTACCGGGATGATCAGTTTTTGAGACAAAAATTTAGACCACTTGTACTGTAGTGTGCAGGTATTTCATGGGCTTTCAACACTGTTGAAGAGACTATAAAGAGTTTGAAATGATTAAACTTTGTTTTGACCCTGCTGTTAAATGCCTGTGCTTGTCCATTATGGCCAACCCACCATCGAGAATAATGGGCATTTTCCAGAAGAGCCAGGGAGTCAAACCATACACTACATGAAAAGCAGCGTTAAAAGGCTGGAGATCTGTGTAATTAAATAAAACCCAACTGTTTTAGTGTGTACTTTGAAATGAAACCCAGTAATACTTCGTTTTAAATGCACTATGGGGCTACACCAATGTCCTTATGTTTGACTGTGCTAAAAAGGGCTTATGTTTAATAGCTTGTTCACAACACACTGACAGTACCTCTGTGCTCCTGCCCTGTGCCGCCATGACAGCCGTAACATTGTGGGGGCTTCATTTGAGACAACACAAAACAGTGTTATTTTAGTCATGACACACTGCTTAATGCCAGTGTAGCAAGCATATTATCCTATTTTGCAGTAAGTAAAAGTGTTAGTAACATATAAGAATGTCCAAGACATTGAAATTATTAAAAAAATCTTGTCTTATCACAAAGAAATGTGCACAGTGACATAATGAAATCAATGTGGTGTAACCATCACGTAAACAGTAATAATACTTTTTTCTTGCACCCTGATTACATGTGAGTGTATGATCATATATATTTTTTTAATATTACTTATTTATTTGTATTTTTTTAAACAAATAACACTAATTGTTTGTTTATAAATATTACAGTTTTTGGTCACATTACATTCTAAAGCTTGCACTAACCTTGTCATAAAAATGTCAAATTATCTGGTCTTATAACAGACTTGATGCACATTTATTAGGTTCTTCTGGATTTATTTAATATTTTTTTTTTATAAAAAATGTTTCAGCCTTGGTGAATATAAGAGACTTCTTTCAAAAACATTACAAATCCTACTGACTTTGATTTGGTGGATATATTTTTTAAATATCATTAATAAGCAGTGAAGCAGTTTTGTTAAAAAAAGTTTTTCTATGAAATGAATGATAATAGTGGATTAGGCCAAGTCTTTTTTTTTCTTGTGTTGTGTCATCATAAAAATGTGTATTCAAGTAATTGTGTGTAAGTAGGACTTTTCATTGTAATTAATAGTGTAGACAAAAATGAACACCATGCCATTGACCCATATAAGAAATTAATAATAGTAAAAAAAAAAAGTATCTTTATTAGCACTTGTAAAAGGCCTGTGTGCATGTTTATAGATAACGACTGTGCAGCCTCCTCTGTCTGGAGTGTTGACGTGCTGATGTCTCTCGAGCCTCGGGCATATTAGATTGGCATCCATTAAGCACCCTCATTGTTTACAAGCCGCCAATCCCTGTCTTCATTTCCCGTTTGCCCCTCCTTCAGAAAAAGAGAGATAGTAAAAATCACAGACTGCATGATCTCTTCTTGTGCGGCTCTGAGATCCAGACACCCCTGACCCTGGCTCTATTTTCTCTAGGCATGTGTGTAATTTTCACCTTGCTTGTCTTAGACAAGACTGCCCCTCTGGAGTCTTGGATAATTGTGATCAGTCTTCCCCCGGTTGCACTACGGGCAGCACTGATAGCGAAAGAAAGAGCAACTCGTGCACATGTGGAGAGTCTGCATCTGAACCCCGACCCCCCACATAAATGAACGAGTGCAGCCAGACACAGAGAGAGACACATTCATCCATAAATTCAGACATGTATAGAAATGACAGATATATTGCAGGTTATAGCATACAGTGTTATTATATGGTAGGAAAGGGGTGTAAATTGTCAAGGTCTCCAGTTCTGTAGATGTTTTTGAGAATTTGTTCAGACCCACCAGCTGATGAGCCTTTTTAATGTTTTTAGTATTTCATTGAAAATAAAAGAGCACCCTCTGGTTATGCCATTGCTCTTGGTCAGCTGACAAAACTCAGTCCATGAGTGTGGATGTGAGAACAGCATGGATCAATATCTGTTCTTGTTAAAATGTATCCCTAAATGCCACCAGTAGTTACGGCAGAGGACCACATGCGTTGCGTCTAATCCGTTCCATGATTTATCAGCACATGCAGCCTATTAATGTTCTCTGTGGAGAACACTGCAAAGACGCCCAGACTCTGGCTTTTCTGGTGGTTGGAGTAAATCTGTTTAGGATTATAGAAATAGTGGTGTGGGAGACATAGAACCGACCAAAATTCGAGCAATGGTAGAGAAACCCCAAACAGCTGTCTGCCGGATTTGTTGACATTTCTCTGCTTTGCATATTCACTGCTTGTTCGAGCTGGGTGACATTATACGCTTCATGATGTTTGCTGCTGTTCGGTATTTGGCTTTTAGTCTAGTTTCTTCAGTAATAGTCTGTGTGTTTTTAACACCACAAAAATGATAACGATATATTTGTATTGATACATTTTTGAAATGATAGATGATTAGCTTCCAGCCAGTACAAAATATATGTCTATCTATCTGTCTGTCCGTTTTACAGATAAATAGATAAACAGTAAAATTGGTGGACTGACATATTAGATAATTCTTTTGTCGATTTATCTATCAGACAGACAGACAGACAGACAGACAGACAGAAGTAGATGGACAGATATGTAGATAGATAGATCTGTCTGTCTGTCTGATAGATAAATGGATAAATATATATATATATCCATCTATCTGTCTGTCTGATATGGACAAATAAATAGCTGTCTGTCTGTGTCTCTATCTATCTATCTGTCTGTCTGTCTGTCTGTCTGTCTGTCTGTCTGTCTGTCTGTCTGTCTGTCTGTCTGTCTGTCTGTCTGTCTGTCTGTCTGTCTGTCTGTCTGTCTGTCTGTCTGTCTGTCTGTCTGTCTGTCTGTCTGTCTCTGTCTGTCTGTCTGTCCGTCTGTCTGTCTGTCTGTCTGTCTGTCTGTCTGTCTGTCTGTCTGTCTGTCTGTCTGTCTGTCTGTCTGTCTGTCTGTCTGTCTGTCTATTTGTCTATCTTTTTATTTGTCTGGCTGTGTGATAGTCTGATCTATCTGTCTATCCATCCGATAGATAAATGGACATCTATCTATCTATCTGTCTGTCTGTTTGATAGATAAATGGACAAATATTTATAACTCTGTCCGTCTATTTGTATATCTGTTTATTTGTCTGTCTGTGTCTGATAGATAAATGGACGTCTGTCTATCTGTCTGTCTATCTGTCTGTATCTATCTTATCTATCTAGACATATAAACTGATAGATGGAATCTGCCCTCTTGGCAGAACAGACGTCTGATATGTATGTATTCAGCACGCAGTGTCTGGTGTTTTGAATGTATTGTCCATTCATGCAAGAGTAGTGCAGGCATCATGAAAGAGAGACACATGAAAGCCTGAAAGAGAGTCAAACTTCCCCTATCTGATGTCATTTTCAGATCTTGGGCTCCCCAAACTGAGAGAGAGGTCAAGAGCGAGCTGGCGTCTGCTCTCGGATGGATCTCATATTCACCTTGTGTCCTCCTCCCCCTCGTCCTCCTCCTCCTCCTCTGTCACCTCCCAGCTTTGTCATCCCATCCCTGTGCTTCGCTCCCATGGCACTTCTCTCTTTTCTTCTCCTGTTCGCTCTGACAGCTCCTTTCACCCATTGTCTTCCATCGTGCCTTCAGCTCCAGCACTCTCACTGCTCCTACACGGCAGGCATATTCACATTCAGTCAGCACCAATCATTAGTTTTTTTTCTCCCTTTAAAAAAAGCAAAAATCAAATACTGAAAAAGATTGATTGGGGTGCATCGTGTGGTTCAGGTGTTATTGTAGTAACACAGCCACAGTGCATTTTCAACAAAAATGCCATAGCAACTGCATTTTGTGTTGATGAGATTTTATAAAGGAAAATTCAGGGTTTTATTTAACATAGAAAAGAGATTTCCAACATCATACCTGAATCAAGCGAGTTTCGACAAGATTCCAGAGACAAGCATGTTTTCTGAAGTTACGTTCACTTTTGACCACAATTTGCTGAGACAAAGTGAACGGAAGTCATTCAGTTTCAATAAAGTTGGTTACTTGAGGTGAGCGGGACATTGACGATGTGATGTGGGTGTGTCTGACACCATAACAAAGTTCAACTTTATGCAAATGAAAGCAAAGTTCAAGTTTATGCAAATTAGCAGTGACACGATGCAGCAACTACCGATGGCTGAGAAGACAGTGAAGCTCATGTGATCCGCCTACTGTCAGATGTTGTGGTCGAGTGTAGACTATGGAGGAGAAAAGCATTTTTCTATTTTGTATGACTTGTTTCTGCCCACATACAGAGACATACATAAAAGTGATGCATAGAAAAACACATTTCAAATCTGCAGTAGAATTGAGCATGCATTGATTCTCGTTGATGTGTGATGCTCTGTGCATTGTAGCAGTTTATAAACAAATGGTTTCCTCTCCAAGATGTTCATTTTAGCAACCCATTCTTTAAAAAATTGCAATCTTATTTTAGCTGCAGTGCAGTTTATGGTCAGACTTTCAGTAACTGGTAGCTAGTAGTGCAGCACCATGTTACCAGGTCAACCAGTGGTGACAAATTGGCGATGCAAGACATTTTTGTGGAATTCAAATGGAATGAAAGTGGAAGTCAAATGTTGTGGTGATAGCTATTGAGAGTGGATCATTTTCAAGGTCCCGTGATTTGAATACTAACCGTGTAAACTTACTTTCAGCTTGAAATACAAAGCGCATGTCAATCAATTTTTTTCTAATATTTAATATACAGGAATTGGGAGCATGGTGATGGAAAAACTATATTTCAATGTTTTTGAGTTTTCTCGCAAATGTTTTGCTTTCCTCAGAGAAACTTTGCATTTACTTGCAAAACCTTTGCAAAGAACCAAACCAAAAACTTTGCGCAAAATTATGGGTTCCCTTGTGAAGTCTTGCGTTAACGTGGAAAACTGTTGGGATGTGAAATCTTTCTGTTCCCCTTTCAAAACCACACAAAACATTCGTGTTCACTTGCGAAATCTTTTCATTTCCCCAAGAAACTTTGCAAATGCTATTTTTTTCTGGGAACTCTAAATATTCAACACTATCTCCCAACCAATTTGAATGTATTTTACAGGGTGGCTAATTCGTTCTATATGACCTCACTTGTACGATTTGTGTGAAGGACAGATTTAGGGGAATTTGCCACCTCCTACTGTATATGCATGATTTTTCAGAAATCGCACAAATTCGTATCAATAAGCCACCTCGTAAAATATGTACAAATTGCTGCAAGATCAGAGAACGCAAAAGCTTTGAAATCTAAGTTTTCCTCTATCTCATTTTTTACCATTACCATATCCTGTTAGAAGCTCCGTAGAGATGGATGGTAGACAATTTACATGAACCGCAATAATGTCCCTTGTATTAAAATCTGTGTCCCGACACATTTTGGAACGCAATAATGCACGCGTTGCATAGCTAGAATCTTTGACTTCTTGCAGTGTGTTGGGCCTAAAGGCTTGATTACGTTGCCCTGTGAAGGCCACCTTAAAACCAGATCCTCCACCCTAACTTATTGCCTGTTTCCTCACTACACGGCAGGGGCCAATTGTTAACGCTAATGGATCAGCTCAACGCTGCTCTGGTCCTGTTGACGGATGCCCTGCAGGGCTGCACATGTGAGATTAGTTTCCCGCCACAGGTGGCTCTGTCTAGTGTTCTTCACCGTGCTGTAGCGGAGCAGACCCTCTCTCTCGTGCCTCAGGCCAGGGCTTTTCTAAAACACCCCTGTGGGAGAATCAACTCAGCCCTTAATGCAGATGCAGTGCGCTTAAATACACCCCAAACCTGTACTTTTCTAACACATACTCTCCCCCTCACTTCTTGTGTTCCCGCAGCCGTGTTATTTTTGGCTTTCTTTGGGGACGTATGTCATCGGGGAGAGCGTGCAGCACACGGTTAATTAGTCTACCTCAAAGCAGGAATAAGGCGTGATATATTTATTAGTGCTCTTCTAGTGCCGCTTGTCATGAACACGTGTTGAGCCTTTGCAGCAAACTGTGTGAAAGCAAGTCAGTGGCAGAACCAACAGTGGGGCCTTAAAATGTCAGTGCTCTGATTCATGGCCAAAAGAGTTCACACAAAAGACTTTTCCTCCTCCATCATGTGTTGTAAGTATTTATTTGATATAATCAAGAGGACAGAGTGGTGTTTGTCCCTTGGTGTTTGCCATTCAGCCAGTCTCTAACAGGAAACGCGCTGTACTTGGAGCATTCACTATAATGTGTGATAATTTATTAGGCTATTTTAGATGCTTATGCAAGTGTCAGGTTGTTTAATTTTCAGCTGAGAGCCAATAAATCCCAATCTTGCGGTGCTCTAATGCTCCCGTTTATCCCGTTCACCACCCCATATTTTTTCCTATAACTTGTATATTTATTTTTTGAAGTATTTGAGTTTACGTAAAATTGATTGATTAATGACAAATAAAATGTCTATAATAAAGGAAAAATCTGTTATATATCTAGTTTAATATGCTTGTGCCATGTTCTCAGGGCTCTAAATTTTGCATGGTGCGCCTACCCACCAGCACAAAAGTTAGGTATTTTCGCATTAATGATTAACATAAAGCTTTTTTAACCATACAAGAAAGGTAACCTGAAAAAGTTTGGTGCTTAAAGTGCTTCAAAAATAAAAACATATAAAATACAAAAGTGTTTTAAGTGCGTCAAACTGAACCTATATAATTTCTCTTATGTCCCTCGGACCAACTTGAATACATGTGAGTGTGCATTTCTTATGAAGGGATATTTTCAATTAAACCTATATAAAAATCCAGTGCCCCCATTAAGACCACCAAATATTTCACTAAACATTATGAAAAAAAAAGTATACAGAAAAACAATTTTCTGTTCTGTCTAAGGTAAATTTTAATGCTGTTTATTTTATTTATATATTTTACTGTTTCTGTTGTCAATTTTTGAAATTGTGAAACACAGCCTTTAAGAATTGTTCCCTTCCAAGTTATTTTATAATTTAATTGAGCAAATATTAATTGACAAGACAAAGACAATTCATTTCGGCTAAATAATGAGAAGCAATAATATAAGTGTTGGTCTTTCGAGAGGTTTTTTCAGCATCAAAGATTATTTTTTTTTGTTTTGCAGAATCCACAGACAACATAAAAATTTTCTGAAGTTGTCACAGCACCAGTTAAAAGGTGAAATTACAGTTTGATTTGTTTATCTGATGGTTTCACAAGAGGTATTTTTAAGAGTGTTTGCATATGACTCAGATTGATTTGGTAAAACTGCTTCTGAGACGTTTAAAAGTAATAAGCACATATATACTTGTGAAGCAGTTCAAAATTGTTAAAATATTAAAGATTTTAAGCCTATAAGTACTTCTCTGCAATCTAATAGAAATAATGTGTTTGCTTTCCTATTAAAGATAAAATAATTAGATTGATTAAATGAAAAAGATGAAAATATTTATTTAACTCTTGAAACTGGTTCTTTTAATGAGGCTTTTTCTTCATTATAAATCAGGACAGTTTTATCACCCTGACATTTGTTATTTTATATCCCCTAAAAATGTCAAACCCAGGCTCATAATAGAGGTCCATTTTAAAACATGTTTGAATAAATGAATAGATCTAGACAGAAATGTGCATCACAACATTGATCTTTATACCGAGCTACAACTTGCACAAACTCGTCACTTGTCTGTTCACTGTTTTCATCCTCCAGGTCATCCTTCTTGTTAGTCTCATCCTGGACACGCGCTGCAGTCAGGCTGATGGGCCGGCTGGGTTTGGGCATGTGATAGACATTAACACTGGAAGAGAAGTCCAGATCATTATGTTTAAGAGCTTTACAATGCTCATTAACAGCTTTCTACCACACAGTCCTGGCAGGAGCTCCTGGCTCCTGCAGTCTTTGGCCCCGCTCCGTTACAGCCGCCTCTCAGCGTCTGAAGACAGACTTTAACCCTGACAGCCCTCTACCTGACATGCACAGTCAGCCCCTCTTTAGAGGGTTTATCCTTTTTCACAGTCTAACAGCTAGCTTAAACCAGGTCAAAGAAGCAATATTAATGTACTCTCGCCATCCACCTCCTTTAGCACTTCATCAGGAATGCTCACAAGGGATCAGATATGTTGATGGCGGTGCATGTTGCAGTCCTGATGTCAGATTTACCTGCTACATATGTGGCTCAGACTGGCCACTACTGTTATTTTCATAAGACCACTTAAGACCCACTAAGATAAACACACTACCGCTGAGAAGTCTTTAAACAATTTGTCACTGAACAGTTTGCAGGCAAAGTCTTGATTTAATGCAAATTGAGCCCCAATTCATGGCGAGTTTCGAGACAAAGTTGATGGAACTGTCACTTGGCATATTTGGCCAGCGCTATAAGATTTAGTCTTTTTTTTAAAGACATTTTATGTCTTGCAAACCTAAACATTTGGTTTTCTGTGACATTTGCTATTTCTGTTTGTCTACTAGATAAGAGATCTAAGTTTGTAGCTGGTTCTGTTGAAATTGCAAGAATGCATAGTGTGTCTTGGTAGCATTAATAAGAGTAGACTGAATATTACATGCAAATCTGTAATGTTTGGTCGTGTATGCCGTCCTTTTTCTGCTAAAGTGTATGACTATATTGTTTTTTTTCCTTTATAATTATGATAACTGTATCATTTCCAGTTATTTTTGGTCATTTTCTTTGTAAAGACAAAAAAACTAAAAATAGACATTAAATATGTACAAATAATGGAAATTAAAAATGAAGATATTCAATTATTAATTCATCAATGTATCAATCATATGATAAGTTCATTGTCATTGTCAAAAGTGTACATCTGTAGTTTTTGTTTTCTGTTTTCTAACTACACAGTGGGGATCAGTTGTTAATGTTAATGGAACAGTAAGCAGAAAACAAACAAGCAAATAAAAACCGTATTGTTGAGCCCTGTAAATCGTTATTTTGTAGGCACATCTGTATATGGGAAGGATGCCTTGCGTTCAGTGTTTCCTGGCATGTGCATTGTCACAGTATGTCTGTCTTAACAAGCTCACATAGAAGCTTTTGAAGGATAACCTTAACTGTAATTCATCTTAAACATGAGTAGTTCTGTCTTTTTTGCAGTTTTAGTGGTACTAAAGTAAACTGCACCGTCTGTCTGCTGAGTTTATGTGCATAGCTGCGCTCCAGGTTGTCTGTCTGTGCACAGAGATGTCATCACGGTAAAAACTTCATGTACAGTAAGTCACTCAACAGCTTGATTGGTGTGTATTAAAATGAATGACTTTTCTCAACTTTACGAGCCAGTGTGTAATGTACCTCAGCTCGTTTTTAACTCGCCACTTTAATTCTCCCATCTAAAGCTGTTTTAATTCAACGCGAGGACTGTGGGGATGGCTGCATACCTCAGTGGAGACATTTGAGTGCTGGAAAAATGAATTCCTCTTAAGTGCTTTGCTGTGTTGGTCACCAACCTTAAAAGATATCCATAAAACCCAATTCCCAAGGGTCTAAAATATGATTGATGAAAACTTACTTATAAGTGTGTCTCACTTTAAAATGAATTAGCACAGTTCTTACTTTCTCAAAGCTGCAATTGCTTAATATGTACAAAAAGGTAGCTGTTTCCATAGACATGGAGTCTTGTTTGACCAAGTCGTAATTTCAGCTCACTAATCACTGGCACCAATGCGAGTGTTTGATAGCTTTTTGATGTATACAAAAACAATCTGTGTTGTTGTCATCATCGTTTAAAGGCCAGTGAGTATTACAAAGCGGACTGTGTTAATGGAAGCCTTCTTTTTGTAGTCGCAAAACAGTGACTACAGTCTGTGTGGTCTTAATACAAGCCTAGTGTTACTTAATGACAGTTTCTGATGATCTATAATTGCAGTGGCGCATATAAATGGAAGTAGAAAATTGCTGTGTCTATTTCTTGGTATTGTACAATGTATTTGGGTAATTGGTTTGATATCCAACAGCCGGATTGTTTGCGAATTAGTCCAAAACACCTGGACCTGGGCTCAAATGTATTTCAGAAGTCCAGTGGGCCGCTTATAGCTCTTTATTTTCAAGGTAAAGGAAATTAATCCCTCCAGTCTTTTTGTTGATTCATATCAAAAGCTAAATAGGGCATGCTCGCAAAACATTTACCCTGCGCAGAAGGACTGTAAATGTTTTATTAAAATGCCCGAACTGAAAAATCGCAAAGGAGCACCAGTTTGTTTTGGCGTGTGTGGTTTGTTCCATTCTCCTGTGGCTGCAGACTACTGGTCTACTGCCGGTCCTTTATTGACTGAATCTCTCACTGTGAGGAGGGGGAAAAACGACTTTGTATTATAACCGTATGGAGGAAAAAAAATGTTGGCAGCGGTTTTAATACAGCACGCTTTTTAAAAAAGAGAGACGGTCCTGACCACAAGTCATAAACCATACTTTATTTAAACTGGCGTTCACCCATTATTTGTTCATAGGGCTTTCTGTCTCACAGAAATAATGTTCCTGTGCTTTCGGTTTGGGGGAGGGGCATGAGGACAAACTGCTGCCAGGTGTTGTTGCCATGACATTCCATTATGCGATTCCACGTTGCCTTGATGTGAATATTCCAAAATATGGTTGCAAATGATGGTTAACCTATGGTCCTTCTTATTTTTTTAAAGTCAGTGTACATATTCATTCATGCTTGAGAAATGACAGAATTCATAGTTTGAGAACTGAAATATTTAATTTAGCATTTAAAATACAACACATATAAGGTGAGATGCTTCTGCACCTACATTACCAGCATGGACGAAGACCTGGCAACAGCTGCCAATAGTAACGCTGTTGAACTCCACCTCGTTTTGCTTCTCGTCCCAAGATGACAAGTCCATCATGTAACGCTCTGAAAGCTCTCCAATGCCGAGTGCTGCCCCGTACGACCCTCTCCTGACAGCTTCCTCATTACCTTTTAATGTATTCATGCATATTCCTCCTCGCTGGTAAGGCCGCCTTGTAATGAGAGGAAACAGCGAGCCGGTCCGTGACTTGGATCATGCAATCCGCCCTTTGTTTCGATTAACAAAACAAGTTCTGATGCATGCGGAAGGCAGGTTCTCCAGGGCAGCCGCTGAATTTCCTGCAATATGACAGAGAGAATATTGGCGTGTCAGTGGGACACCTCAGTGACTCTGGGAGCCGCTATCATTATGTGTGTTGGCAATCACCACAGCTGAATTTTGTGGCAGAAAATGAGGGAGGCCATGTCAGCCTCACTAGCGTGTTGTGAGTGGCCTGAAATGCATCCGCTATGAGAGTCGCATTCTGTTTACCGCAGCAGGGGGCAAACACAAGAGCCCAGGCATCGCAGGCTCGACATGCAGCACAGTGAAATGAACAAAATACATGCATTATAAGTTTGGCGCTCTTCCTTCTGGAAATATAAAAGAAGCTGATTTCAATATAAATAGAATGGGAGTATGTCTTTACGTCTACTTTGATTGTCACTTTCCAAGCCGTAAAATACCCAGAGGCCTTTCCGTGGCCTCGCTCACATGTCAATGCTAATTTTCCTTCGTTGCCAGGGGTAACACATTGGGAGCCTTGATTTTCTTCCTCTGGTCATCGAGCTTGCGTTTTTCTTCTCAGACAGCTTGCTCAGTGCTTGAAATATCTCTCAATGTTGGGCAATCAAAAATAGGAGAACATCTCAAATCAGGTTCTCTGCAGGCTTAGAATCAACAATGATGTACAGTATTCATTTTCACTGATAAAATGTATCCCGCTGTGTCTTTCTTGAGAGGTAATTTCTCAGAGTGCCTGTATTGTGTGCGCGAACCAATTGTGGCTATGGCAGAGATACTTGCACAAATTCACACCGCAAGCAAATCAGTCTTTTGATAGAAGTGACATCGGTCCGTGCAAGAACTCAGGAGGGCATCATCTGAAAAAGGCTAATTCAACACAACTTGCCAGACAGCCACTTTCAAGTATCAAATATTTCGAGCTGTCAGCCGTAGTGGTTAGGAAGCGCAGATGCATACAGCTGTTTCGTAGTCTGCAAATGACCCCTCTCAGTCTCTATGGCCCACTCTCTGACTGACACATTGTGCTAGATAACTGCCGGTGCTGCATCGCATGCGGCCCGTCCAGCATGTGGTTACATCCTCAGCTAGTGCAGTCGCCTGTTCAAGGGTTACTGCAGGTCAGGATTTCAATGCCTCCGTTTCACACATTCTCATGTGTCCTTTTGCTTGCAATCTCTGTGTTGGTATTTAGGTGCAAAAACATTGTTTATAGAGGGTCTTTGCTCACATAAGCATTGGCAACGGTGGTTTTTCTTTTCTAATGACTTGCTGCAAGTATTGTACTCAAATATCATTGTTTTGGATGGGAAACTTGGGGATTTGTGATTGCAGCTGCACAATGCAAATGCATGTAATTATATTTTAAATTATAGAGATAGCAGAGCTGATGACAAATACAGTGGGGGTCCAAATGTCTGAGAACACCAGGGAACTTTTTTTTTTTATGCAACATTTTTAATTGCATATTATATTTTCAGCGTAAATGAAGATCTAGCTTTTGTGTAATGGTGTTATTAGTGGTCTAAATGTTAGATATTTGTCAATTTTTCTCATAACCAGGTGTTATTTTAGATTAATTGAGATGCAGCATTTTTTTTGTGCATTTTCTGATTTTAGTTTTAGTTAGCTGTGTTTTTTCTTATTCGTGTTCCTTTTTATTTAATTTTTTTTTTAGAAATGTTGCTTTGACAGCTGTCTAAAATGAAAAAGCTTTATAAAAAAACTTTTGTTAATGTTGTTAATATTTTACTAGACTCGACAGAAAATGTTTTTTGTGGTTTTAGTTTTAGTTTTAGTTAAATGTAAAACCCCACTCAAACTTTCTAAAAATCCTAATATGCTTATTTTCAAACTTGCATACAAAACAATTTTATTGTATTCCCCTTATTTTTAATTTGGCCTAATACTAAGGAACCCACTTTTTATATGACGTAATTTCTATTTTGTTTTTTGTATTCTAATTTAGTATTTTTGCTGAATATGGTTTTCAGCAGCTTGCAGTATTATCTCTCAGCTTTCATTGACCTTATTGTTAATTACATAAATGCGATCAAATTCGACCAGATATTACTTGATATAAGTACCAACTTGTCAGTTTTTTTGTGTAGATTCTACACCATTTTTACGTACAACTTATTGAATGCAAGAACGTAAATAAGGTGACTGAGGAGAGAGGAAAGACCAAAATGACAGGGAGTTTAGTGCCGAATCCTTTTAGTAGACCACTGACACATGAATGAGGGGAGAGTGAGAGAAAAAAGTAGACAGCCAATTTGGGAGTAATGCAACTAAAAACAGACAAGTGTAATTTCATCCATCTGGACAGATGTGTAAAAGCGCTCCTCAGAACATTCCCCGTGATTGATCTTCCCCGGACTGAAACACCTATTATTAGCCACGAGCCTAATAGCACCAGGATGGCTTTGCTGCTCTCCCAGAGGCCAATTCTCGGGTCATATCTCACTCACTGCAGCTGTAGAAACCGAACAGGGGTGACGGCGAGAGAGAGACAGCAGGATGTGTGGATGAGGTGCTTCATATTCAGTCAATAGAATTCTAAAGCACACGTGTCAAACTAAATAATAAAATTGTTTCATCCAGGTTTCTATTGTTATTTAGGTCGAGCATTTGTACACCCACCTGAAAAGATGCATTTTTTGAGCTGCTGAAACAAAAGAATGGCTTGTGTACAACGAAATCCTCATGGTTTAAAGCTACATTTTTACTCTGAAAGAAATGTTTATTGAAGGCTACAGCTGTGAAACATCAAACGATGCTGGTTTTGCTTGAATATTCAAGAGGCTCCACAAACGCTCGCCTTCTTCCCACGTTGGTCTGCTGGCTTTTGGAAAAGAAGGAAAGTAGTTGAGGCAAGCATGAGAGCTTATGATTGACGGCTCGCCACCCCTGCCATGCCATTTAAACCGCCACATGTCCCGAGTCTGGTGTGATCAGATCCAAACTCGAACAACGTTCCCACTGTCCTTCATCTTTGCTGCTCTATATGGAGATGATTTTCAGCGCTCAGCCCACCCCGAGTCAGTCGCACACAAATCTACCCCTCATAAAAACATACCTGCATCTCTATTATTTCTATGCTAGCTCTCATGGGATGTGTGGAAAGCTTCTTTACTGTTGCCTCTCGGATGTTTTGTATGGTCATCCCGTAGAATTATTTGACTGTATATTCAGCATTCTTTTGAACACCCTCTCCTTACATTGATTGAATGAGCTCCTTGGTTTAATGCATTTCCAAGAGCAGTTATCACTGTGATTGCCAGCGTGTGTTTTGGGAAAATGAGAAAAGCCCAAAACCCTTCAATTGAAATGGCTGTTAAAGTTTATGAAAATAAATGCTAAGGGGAATTGTTTTTTGTTTTGTTTTTTTGCACAGCATTAATGCACTTATATGAGCTTTAACAACATTTGCTCAGATGATCTTATGAATAAATTCACAGATTAAATGTACACTATTATTTTTGTTAGCTTTTTTCTTTATTTTCCTGTAATTGTACGCTTGTGTATTTAATGTTATTGCACAAAAAGCCTATAGTTTAATAGTCTGATTAATGCTTAGTTATGAGAAATGTTTTTTATCTCCAAATTTCATTCTTAACAAAAATAATTTATCACCTTTAGAGCAGTTGTAGCATTTAATCTGAAATAAATAGAAGATATGTTGTCTTCCATTAACCTTGCAGCCATTAATCCATCATTACTATGCAAAAACATAGCCAAAAATCCTGAGACTAATGTTTTTGTACCATACACTCAATTTGACTTGCATATGCCTTATAGAGTGTCTGATAAAATATACATTAGTACTCCTTTATGACTTAATGTATTATGGACTTGCTTGCCATTTCAATTGAATTGGCTGCATATTTTTCAGTACCACTTTTAAATACTAATAACTGAATTAAACAGTTTGTGTTTTACAGATTATTTTTTTGCCAGCAAGCCATTCTTTGGCTTCACAGCTTCATTGGTGTAACTGTGCAGTCTTTATATCTCCCGCAGAACCTTTTGTGAGTGGATTTCAAATGTTCTTCATCAGCGAGAAGTTTGTAGTTTCAGCTATTCTTTGTATTTTTGCTCGTCATTTGTGATTTTTAATCCATGAACAGGAGCTCCTGCAGACTGGTTTTCATGTGAACCATTGCAGGAGAATGAATGTGATAGGCACAAGGCGGTTCTCCAGGTGTGACTTTTTTTCTCTGCTTTTTTACGCCTCATCAAACCCAGTGTTCTTGAGTTTCAGGCAAACAATTATTGTCTGTACTTCATTGTTTGTGCCACTTCCTCACCTGACCTGAGGAAATCCAGATCAGGGAAACTTCTCCTTAAATCACACGCAACATCAGCCCACCAAATGCCAGCACAAAATAGCATGAATAATATGAATAAATACTTAATATTAAATTTAAATGAATATTATTGTTGTTGTTGTTGTTGTTTGACACTGTAATTCCCAGCTGTATCAAATATATAAAAAATTGAAATATCAGCAAAATTAAGCAAACACAATTTGATGTTTTGTTGTATGGATACATGATTAACACACAAAGAAACATGGTCCCTCGAATCAGAGTAGCTGGGCCAACTTCAATCAAAGATCAAAATCTATCAGAGCCGGCTAATAGCAATGATTATAAATAATGGCTATGGGTGGATAAATGGCTCAGGCAAATGCACTGCAGGATATAGGCGCTCCAAAAGCGGCATTCAGACAATGCAGGCCCAAATTCAAGGCAAATACATACTGTATAGAGACATGCATTAATTCACGCCATGGAGCACCGTCGAGGTGAACCACCTGCCCATGCAAAGATTCATATGCAAAATGATATCCTTCTAAAGGCCACAGGATCTCCGTATCACGTAAATATTAATATAGCCATTGATTTCACCCGCTTTTAAAGACAAAAGAGAAATCGGTGGATTAAAAGATGATGTGAATGTGAATAAAGAAATGAATATACGATGTTCTGATTAATGGAGGGTGTAAAAAATGTATTTTTAATTCTAACTCGTCGTTTCAAATGTGTCCTGTTATAATGGTTGAAAAGTGACGCATAAATTGTTAACGACAGCTACATTTCATTTCGATATCCGTAACAGAAGCATCACTATAATGCTAATCATAACAATACCAAATAATTTAATATTTTTCCAATAATTGCAATATATATATATATATATATATATATATACACACAACGAAATAGTATTTATTCCAATATAAATAATTATATAGCCTATATATATATATAGATAGAGAGAGAGAGAGAGAGCCTAAGAGAGAGAGAGAGAGAGAGCCTAATCCCAACTATTGGAATAAATAATATTTCGTTGTTTATCGTACATTTTTCCGTTTAACATTTACAGGCTACTGTCACATGAAAATAACTGTCGTGTTGATGTCCTGCTGTTAATATTTACGAGTTTTCCCGTTTTGGCGAGCAATAACTGGTGCTGTTGCTTATTCAAAGGATGATTATATGGTTGTCTTGTACTTGTAAACTTGGGTTTTTTCACCTGTGAAATGTCTGGACAAGGAGTGTTGGTTATTCGTGCATCTAGAACAAGGTCTGTTTTCCGCGCGCTTGTTTACCGAATGCGCGTGTTGTGGTCGGCCACTGCGCGCCCAAATAACAATAAAGATGTGTCTGTCATGACACGTAAACCTACTATTCGTGGGGTGTGTTTTCAAACTGTCATAACAAGTAATATTCTGACAAACTCCTCCCTGAGTCTTTATGGATTACAAGTTACGAAATATTATTAATGCGAGGCGAATGACAAGCCACTTGTCAAAATGATACAAATAATTAATTTCGTATGTATTCCCAACAGTAATTTTATTATTGTGCGAGTATAATGAATGTGCAAATATTTCAATTGACCTTCAATATTTATTAAGACTTAAAATAGTGCTATTGTAATAAACTACGTGAAGAAATATTGCACTGATATGCAAACAGGAACAAATGACACTTTGCTTTACATTTAGAATGTATTGAAAATGCGTAATTATCTCCGGTGCACATCAGGAGCCCATTACATTTGCAAGTGTTGAATTCAAAGCCTCAGAAAAGCAGCTAACGAAAATGTACTAAATGAAAGGGGGCTCGGCACAAGGAAAAAAATTATCTTTGTTTGCCCCTCTTTGTTTACCGCGGGATTTTTTTCATTTTTTTTTCATTTTACTAATTCATTTCAATGGCTTTCAAACTGGAAAATGGAAATGTTGCTCTTGCCCTCTATTTCAGCAGCCGCGTCCTGGCAACAGAGCAATTTTCTATCATCAGGGATAAACGGCATCGAACAGTACATTCGGATAAAAAAGCCTGTGATTGCTGGCCTTCCTGTCTGTCATCTCTCCCCCAGACCTGAGCCGTGTGCTGTCAGAGCTAATAATGTCTTCCATTAAGTCGAAAACGAACCCCGAAAAACCCCACTGTTCTCAATTGTGCAGCCTTCTCAAAAGATGAAAGATGTTTCAGCAGAGCCACCTTCATTTAGATGAACTGAAAATTAATGCTCATAAGAGGCAACGTGCGCTTGGGGTGTAATTTTGAATTGAACATTGAAGTATCCTTTCAGGTCTGTGTACTACACAGTCCTGTGTTCTTATTTTCTAGACACAAACAAAATTCTTTGTTGTACATATGGGTGAAATATCCGATGCAGTCCGTCAAATGCACAGAGATAGGCCTCGCTCGTGTTAATAGCCTACATGGCTATCAAAAATGGACCGTTATGATATGATCTTAAGACCATGGTCACTAAACCATGACCACTGTTAGTGTAAAGTTACATTAATCAACCCACCAGTCAATCAGGAGGAGCTTTTAGCAAGAATGAGGATATGACGCGAGAATTAACAACTTAAAAACACAAGCCTAATCGCGTATAGGCCTATAATTAAATATATAGGCTATTTCAACATTAATAATCTTCTTTTAATTTTAAATAATTTAAGTTCTTGCCCTTTATCAATCTAAATGTTTAATCGAATCTGTGCCTATATTTAACAGGTAGCCGATTTCATATTTCCATCTGTTTTATGTCTCTCTTGTTTGTCTTTATTTCTCTAACACCGGCTTCCAATCAAATAAAGCATCCGAAAAGTTTACTATTTAGTTCTGAAATAAAATGCATGCTTTAATAAGACCTAGGGTAAATGGCAGGGAGGGGTCTGGTGGTATTTGTTCTCCTCTCTTGATTTCTATTGTAGTGACCTCGCGCAGAATACCGGCAGCTGTGCGTGCTATCCATCTGCCTTCGCTTCCTCTGCACAGCAGCAGTCATGGAAATCCGTCGACGCCGAGTCTGCGCACAGCCGATGGGCTTGAGATCGGAGAGAACAGACCCATTCAGCCGCCTCTGCTGGACTGGCAAGTCTGTACAATCAACACGGATTTCCATCCGAGCCGGTCAATATGTCCGTTCGGACGAATGACAAGAAGATCCGGTGCGCTTTCGGAATGAAGACGATTAATTTGTAAAAGTTTTGTGTTAAGGCTCAGATAGGGCTGCATGGATGCACTCGAGCGCCGGCATGTCCACACAGATCCCCTCTCCTTTCTTTTTGACAGATTTGTAATATGATGCTTATGGGTTTACATGCATGCGTTGCTATGATTGTATTCCCAATAATAATCATAATAAAAACAATAAAATAACAGTTTAATTGTTATTTACATTATAGTTCCCATTTTTAAAAATGAAAAAAAAATGCATTTAAATAACTTTTCAGCAATACTAAAGACGAGTTTGGTTTCGCCTTTATAATGCAGAAATTAAATTGTTTTAATTATAATTAAGATATATTATTTTTGTGTCCAACGAAACATTTGTACTTAATTTTTTTACTCCAATTTCTAACTCGTAACACAATGGTTATGGTGTTCTCAATCTCAAAGGCACATATTTTATTCCAAATTTGATTTTTCTATTTCTGCACATTTTTTCCTCCTTAGATACAATTTCCCTACAACACAATACCATTTACGATAATTCAGCAGCATGTAAATTAATTTAGTTTTAATTGACATGTGTACAATATAAGCTTAAAAAACATCCATTGACCTGTTGCAGAATTTTATCAAAATAATTGAATAGATCAGTCCCTGTATAATATAGCCATTAGGTGTAACCTATGTCCTCAATTTGTGAAAGTTAAACTTTCAACACAGGTAGCAAAGGTACCAAACCATGAAGTCTCGATCAATTAAGCACTTAAAATGCCAGCAAGAAAGCATAATTGGAAGATTTGTTTATGCCACGGCTATATTTCTGGTTTCGCTCTCACTTGCTTGACAAACATTTTCACACTTGTCATGCAGCAGCAATAATCAGTCAAATTCCTGATCACCACTGTTAACTCATTTGCAGTTGCATTTAAGCAAATTGTGTCAGATTTAAAAATAATAATATTTAGAATAACCAAAAACATCACACATTCTGTAGCCTAAATATTACATTGTTCAAACGAATGATCTAATGCTCCACGCTTCCTCTTACCTGGCACAATTCTTTTGAACTCAAAATGTTTGATATCTTGACTATGAAGAAATCCAGAAGCTCTCAGAGCGACCAGCTGCCTTTCTGTCTCTCCCAAGTTCAGTCCACCGTGGAAAATGGCTATCTACACCGCTTGTGCACTCTTAAATCCGGAAAAGTAAATAACATCCCTGGTAATAATAGCAAGGTACGCAGTTCTTGTTACAGAAAGGGAGAAAATTGAAACTAAATGCTGCAGTTAGGGCTACCATTTTTGATAAGAGGATAATTGAGGCGACACTGGTGTATAATTAGCGGATAATTTATGCTATATCCACTTTTATTCCTCCTCCCAAAATAAACAAGGTCCATAATCATTACAGACGAATTGTTCTTAATTTTATAGCGCCAGTCTGAATACAGTGTAACGATAATCAAAGAGGATTTGGATATAACTGATTGCGACCATAATTGCTTTTTCATTACCATTTAAAGTAAATTTATGCCATATCATGAGGAAACTCGCTGTCTATAAAATAGAAATTGAGTGAGATGGGAATGAAGAAAGCCTTGCAGTTGTAGGGTATATTTACATCGTGGTTTATAATGTGATCGCCATTTGCCAAACCACAAATTGTACTCGTAATTTGCATATATTTTCAACTGTGACTGGCTCGTGATTACTACAAGGAAAGGCTGTCACTAACCCGGGCTATTCAGTGACTGGGGCTTAATTAATCCCGACCATATCTGCCGTGAATCCTCTCTATTTTGGCATTTCGTGTTTTCACCTAGGCCTAATATAGTCTACTGTAAATCACACCATATTTACTTAAGTGTTGTTCTGTGTGGTTTTATTTGTGCTGCGTTATTATTTTACTATTGTGATTCTGCTGTTTTGTATATGCATTTATAGTGCATTTGTCCACATAAAAGTGACTTTGTAGCTATACGCAAGGCATTGAATTAGCAGTCCTGTATCGTGTTCTATCGGTTCAATGCATTGTGTTTGCGCGGTTTGTAGGCTAAGGGTTATTTGGCACCTCTGCCGTGGTTACGAAACCACGCGATTAATTACTTCGATGGCAGCGCGTGATGTTGTCTCCGGAGTCGCGTATCTGACTGGGAATTGTATTATCAGAGGGATATCCTATCATTATTATTCTCCACATGGTTATGTCTACGGTGGGAGCTGTTAAGGTGTAGGTTAACTCACTGTGAAGTCTCAGCTAAAGCAGAGAACTGATGACGTTAGGTTGAATGACCAATCGGAAGGCGCTGCCCTTTGGAGACAAACCATTTTACTTGTAGTGGCTGCATCAAGTCTGGAAGCAAGGACTCAAATTTAACAGAATCCACCTTAAAATCTCTGCCTTTACTCAAGCCCACATTCCACCATACCGCGTGAGAATTACAGGACAAGAAGGATACATTGTGGAGGTAATAACGCAATATCGCCTAACAAAGGAGAGAAAGAAACGAACGCAACGTAAGGACTCATTTGGACTTCAGAGATAGGGGGTAAGTGCTCTCAAAGCAGAAAATTTGATGATGACCATGACTGCGATGGCTGACGGTCTGGAGGCTCAAGACTCGTCAAAATCTGCTTTCATGGAGTTTGGACCGCAATCGCACTCACAACAGAGCTCCCCGTCGATGGCCGCCAGCCATTATCCGCTCCACTGTCTTCATTCTGGGTCTCATCATCAGCACGACAGCTCTCCGTACTCCGGCTCGAACTCTTATAACAGGTCGCTACCTTACTCCTATGTAAGCCATCCTCACCACAGTCCATACCTGCCGTACCACAGCAACGCCAGCGGAGCACAGACCAGGTTAGACGCCACAGGTAAGCGTATTTTGCACGCGTAAACATACCGCTCTGTTTTCATTGCTAAGCTGTAGACTACTTCGGTTAAATGTAACAAGGACATACACTGCAAGTTCGGATTTAAAACACCTAACCCGTTCTCGACTAGTTTTGGCCGTCCTATGTCAGCGATAACGGTGTTCTCCTCAAAATGATTTTTTTTGCGGTCCGCCAGTGATTCTACCCACCATTGCAAATTATAATTAGCATCTAATCATCTCCGTCTCGACATGTCACTGCATGCAATTTCCTAAATATGACAGACAATGTAATTATGCTATAGAGTGCTTGAATGAACATTAGCCTACAGACTATTTGTGTTTGTCGAAAAAAACGCATTTAAAATTCTGTACAGACTTATATATATTTATGTGCGGGAATAATTCCACAATATTTACCCTTTTCAGAACAGCAGAAAACAACAGTGATTGAAAACGGAGAAATACGCTTCAACGGAAAAGGCAAAAAGATCCGAAAACCGAGGACGATTTATTCCAGTTTGCAGCTCCAGGCACTAAATCACCGTTTCCAGCAGACTCAATACCTGGCGTTACCAGAGCGCGCGGAACTGGCTGCCTCTCTCGGGCTGACACAGACACAGGTGAGATCTGGACTCATTTGCATTATTAGTGTATTGTGCTTCTCGTTTAGCTTGAATATTATACCTTGATTGTTGTTATTGATAATGGTGGAATAATGGTGTTTTGGAAGTAGGCTATATAATACGTTTGTTTGTTTTTTACCTTGACAAAAATAAAATCTCATGTTACACTAAATTAGACATCGCCTTCGCTTAACAATTTAGCAACCTACATTTTTTATTTGTTTTTCAGGTAAAGATATGGTTTCAAAACAAAAGGTCCAAGTTCAAGAAGTTGTTAAAACAAGGCATTAACCCTCTCGAGAGTGACCCTTTGCCCGGCTCCATCGCCCTGTCCCCGCGCTCTCCAGCCATTCCTCCTATCTGGGACGTCTCAGCCTCCTCTAAAGGAGTAAACATGTCTGCTAACAGCTACATGCCCGGTTACTCACACTGGTACTCGTCGCCTCATCAGGACGCCATGCAGAGATAGGCGCAACTAGCCCTTTTTAGGCCAGAGGCCTTGATGTTGACATCCTGTCTTCGCCTAAGACGCACATTGTCATCGGCTAACATCCTTAATAGAGACCTATTCTGGCCTATTAAGAGGACGATTTCTTTAGAAGGATGAAGACGTGGTGTGGCGAAGGTCAACAATGGAACTAACTGTCGGTAGCATCATAAACAGATTGATTAAACATCTGTTCTCCCGTTTGACTCTAATCAAACACATTCATGGCCAACATGAAATCGGAACAGGAAGCTTAACGTTTTGTCACATCACACGCGCACGCACGCGCTTGAGTCGCATTTGAAAACGAACTCAAACCTCTTAGGTAGATGTTTCTGATCATGCAAAAGCAAGACATTTGATTGTAAATATATTGTCCGATTTTAGTTGTTAACTTTTTATGTTTTGTCATAAATGGAGTAACATGACTTCAAGTAACGTGTCGTGCCTTTTTTTTCCCCTTTGGAGACATTATGAAACAGGCTTTTTAGAATCAGTTATGAATTAGATTATTGGAATAATCTGCATTGAATAAATGATTACTTTGTAAAGCATACACAATTAGGACCTATAAACGACATGCACAGTAACGTGTAAATAGTTACCTCCACATTTATGACATTTTTTCTAATGCTGAAAGATATCTGAAGAAATAGCAAAATAGCTTACCCGAGTTGATGGTTCCTCAAAGTGTTTTTCCTACAGAATAGAGCTGCATCTTGACCATCTTGTCATTCTCTAGCTCAATTATTAAGGTATTGACAAAATGTTGTCCCCTTTCTCTCTGCCTTGATCTGAGACGCTGAAAGCCTTTCGCCACAGGATCGATCCTGAACAAAGCATCCAGCTGCAGTCTCGTTCAATATGAAGGAGATATTTGGGACAATTTATGGGTTTTATCCAAGAGAGGGTTTTTTTCCATTCTCATAAATGCAGACATAATTAGGGTAATTTTTGATGTAGCCCGCTGATTACAGCGTTTTTACCGTCAAAGATAATTACCTGTAATTTTCTACCACTTTTAATACTAAAAGGCATCTTTATTTGGATTTGAAGTGGCAAAGACGAAACAAAAGATGAAATTATTCGGTTATTCATGTACAAATTGCCGAGGAGAGTGCACGCTTGGGATATTATCTAAAATTACAATGATGAATAGAGAGACGAGAAGCCCCTGCAGCTGTCAAATCGTGGATGCCCCAGACGCAGAGAATGAGGCTTGATTTTCTAAAAAGCTTCCCTCATCAACGGATTGGGATGGTTCATTTCAATATTTGCTCTTCCTATAGGAACATAACGTAGCTATATGTTGAAATAGGAACTGTCAAAAACACGCTTGTCATTGGTTTCACACAGAAATGTCTTTCAAATATACCCTGAGATTTTTTGCAACCTAAAATACTACAGCTATGTATTTTTGGGATGAATCACTACTGATTACGCATAATAATACTAATAAATGTGTTTGTGAGAGTTGAAGCCCCTACACATGGAGGGCCCCTGACTGACAGACAGACAGACACAAGCAGACACACAGCCGTGGATACCGAAATGAACAACGTTAACAATACTGAGAATGAACCTAACATGAGAAAGCACTCTTAGGCTAAATATACACGAATGTGTGTGTGCTCGTGTGAAAAAAATGGAGAGATAAAACACCAATATAAATCATGACTGGTTTACTACATCCCAGTGTTCGTGTCACACGTTTTCCTGTAAAACAGCCTGGCTTTAACAACAAGTCGAACTGCAGATCATAACAATGCCCACCCATCAGTGACACTCAGACCAGCCAACAACTAAACAACATGCTAATAGAGCAACACTTACCTTCGATGCATTTATTGTTTGGCATAGATCAAAATATCTGACTTCACTGTTTCAATAAAGATACCGTTGTGAAAGCAGACGCTCCTGTGTACTGCTTGTGTTGAGTAAGCAAATCCAGGTGTGAAAGTGTTTGCACACCCCGACACCTCTTATATATCGCCTGCAAAATTAGCCGTTATTACTGTCACTGTTTAGTGATGGTGAGCCAGGGAAAAAACCTTCTGCAATCAAGAACCAGGCGCATCTTTGCAAATTATACATAATTGTAAATGTCCAGATTATGATAATGGCGCTAATCCTGGTGGAAGTATAATTATTGTTGAGTGTTACAGTTGAGGGTGTCCAGTAAAGCTAACTGTCATAATTTATACACGGTTTGCAGTGAAATCGATGAGTGGAAAATGTTCAGTTGGAATTTAACAAGGCTCTCGATATAATGGCATGAGATATAGCGTGTTTGTGTTGTGAAATAGAACGAGAGGCAACGTTGGAGTTGCTGGTGTGTGTTTTGAGCGTAAGCGTGCGTGCGTAAGTGCGCGCGTGTGGGGGGGGGGGGGCGAGGGATATAAACTATAATGCATAAGCCTATTAGTACATACTACGTTATTGTCATATTCGTGTCATGGCTTTCTATTGGGTGTATTCGTCACGTCGACTTGGTGTTTATCTAGGCTTTCAAATAAAACCATAAACAATAAGTATGTGTAGCGATTTAGGCTACTTTATGTTTTATAGTTATGGCAACCATTATTTTTGTGTTCAAAACATGGCAAATACCAATTCTGTTGTGATGTTATGGGGAAATGTCAGTCTCCGGTCGTATGAACTTAAGCTTGTGTATTTTGAACACTGAAACGCTCACTGAAGATGTGTGAGGAAATATCGCCAGTCGACTATTGCGCTGGACTGATTTTTATTATATTGGTTATAGGCCTACAATATTATCAACTCTAGTCAACAAAGAAAATTTCAAATTAAGCCATGCCCTGGTAGTCATTTTCACCATTTATCGTGGCATTCAGCGGTAGAAAGGTTGGCACTGGTTTTAATGAGATGTTCAGCATTTTTCCAGGAGGAGGATCTGTCAGGGCAGGCTTGTGGTCGCTGGAGCCGGTTTGCCCCCACAGGCATGCGGACTGCTTCAGATCTCCGCGCCGTCCCTTCGCCTCCTCACTACGATTCAAAGCTTCAAAGACAGCAAGGAAGAGCACACTGTTTGCCTGACCAAATTTTCGTTCGTCAGGGGTGGTTTTAATCAAGATAAAGATCAAATATTCAGTTAAAAACATCTACAATTTATTTGGAATTAATCGATTAATAATAATAATAATAATAATAATAATAATAATAACCAAATACACTCAGTTAAAATGCTACGTTTTCATTTAATTAACTGAAGACCAAATCCGAAGCAATTTTTATTTATTTATTATTAGTCTGTATAAAAATGTTATATATTTCTTCGGCATTAAATAGCGACTCAGTTCTGAACAAATGATCCCAAAATGATAATACAATATCATGGTTGTCTCCAATTTTATTTAATATTTCTTTTTCTTTAGGCCTGCAAAGTCAAAGTCCCTTTAGGAATCACAGAAATCTCGAGCAAACAGCATATCGCAAAGGCTCTAAAGCCAAAGAAAGTGCTCGGTGCATTGAGCTTATTTGAGTTACAAATTAATTTAAAGACGACAAACTGTTCGATAATTAAAGAAAAACACATTTATTTGGGGCTGTCCTTAATGTTTTGGCACATCGTCGGATGTACGCGTTGAGGTCAAAATTCAAGGCACCATTCAGAATGTTTGGGTCCATTGTCCATTTAAAACATTTAATAATTCTTCCAAATGCAATAAATTACATGCACACAATTTACACATTATACACGTTCTTCTAGGACTGCCATATCGGTACATTGCATATTCCTCAAAAAAAAAATTGTTAACACAAGTCCAATATACAACAAAATAATAAACAAATTTCAGTACAACGTTCCTGATCCGAGTGCCAGCGAGTGCTGTAACGTGCCGGGTGCCTGCAGGTGAGAATTCATGGCCCCGGCGGAGGAATACCAGGACGAGCTGGCGCTTTCCAGAAACGAGGATACCGCTGTGTTAATATTTTGCGGCTGATGGTGAGGTCTCTGAGGACCCTGTGAGTCCCAGACCGCGGGAGACTGCGGTGAATTACACGCCATCGGGTCGCTGGTGCTCGGGCTGTGTTCTGGAGGCAGCTCGCCGTTTTTCATGATCTTCTTTAGTTTTGATCTCTTGTTCTGGAACCAAATCTTCACCTGTGAAGAAACAAACGGGTTTCTGAGATTCTGACGGCGAATTCCTTAATAACGCAGTATGGCTGTTTCTGTTAGATTTATACTTCTTAATAAAACACATATTTTATAATGTCGTTAACATCGTTTATTATTTTAACAGACTTTGAAAAATGTATTAAATGTCAAACAAGCGCTTGTGTGATTCCCAACGTTGCCGCAAGCTCATATTAATATTTAAATTAAAAATATAAAGCAGTTTCACTATATAAGTATTTCATAAAAGATATTACAATAAAACATCGAATCAATTCTAGTCGAACCTGTGTCTGTGTGAGTCCCATCGATGCCGCGAGCTCGGCTCTCTCTGGAAGCGCGAGGTACTGCGTGTTCTGAAACCTTCTCTGTAGAGCAGCGAGCTGGAAACTGGAGTAGATGGTGCGGGGCTTCCGGACTTTCTTGGGTTTACCATTGACCATCCTCACCTCGGGCTCGGCTGTTTCTTTTTCTAACGGGTGAACAAAAATGAGATAAATACATGGGGATAGAAAAGCATCGATTGTTGGTCATTCTTGCGGTGATTTATGGCATGCGTCGCAGTGCTTAAAAAAGCCTACTCGCATAAAGTCATTGAGCCTTTTGATTGTCAGATAATAATTACTTAATTACTTAAATCTTTACGCAGTTTACAAGCTCTTATTTTCTATATAATTATCTTGTTAATGCAAGCAGTGGTTTACATAGGCTGTGTATAAATAAAAGACAATAAATCGTTAAAGAACACATTTCGAATTAGATGCCATGCTGCATCAGCTTAAAATTTTGTCCAACTTAATTACAAAATTCAGACCTTATAATAAGAAGCAACTATACCTGGGTTATATAATATGTTCAACAATAATGCTCAACTATGGTCATGTTTATTATGTATAATACATAGTAGTAATAACAATAGGCTAATAATAACAATAATAAACAGTTGAATACATAGGCTATAATAACTGACCTTGTGGGCTCGGCTGTGACTGCACCCTATTATATGTTCCGGCATATTGGTGATATGCTGTGGAGTAGGAGCCGTAATCAGGGTAGGATTTGGCAGGGTAATTTCCAGAAGACCCATTGACTCCGTGGTATTGGTACTGATAGGCATTAAGAGGTTTCCCATAGGTGCCCGAGTTCGGTGAACAATAGCCGTGATGAACTCCTCCAGCAGGGCTGTAATAGCCAGAATCCGTGGCTGTCGGCTCCGGCAGGGTTGGAGATTCCTGAGATGGATGATGCATCGTGGAGAGCTGAAAGGGGTTTTGGAAATCTGCAGGTTTAATACTCGGAATCCTTCTGTCGAATACTCCAGTCATAGTTTGGATAAGACAACGTAAAAAGGCAGTCTAACTCTATAGGGGTCCACAGAGTCTACACTAGCATTGTGTGTGCAAGCGTCGAGCGTCTCTGTTGAAGACTGCTTTAAGCCCCGCAGCAAAGACTTGGTTAAATCCTAAATTGCGCTGTTACGCACTGCAGGGAGGATCTAGTGCCATTGGCCAAGGACAGCAGACGGCAGTTACTCCCCAACTCGTTCAACCAGTTTCAGAAGAACAAAAAAATCAAAAATCTAAAAATGTATGGTATGTTTACAAACACATTGAAAGGGAAATTGATTATTATTTGATATAAGTCTCACTGGACGAAAAGAAGACGGCTGCTGATCTATTCAATGTAAAACTACCTATCACCATGCAACAGAAATGTCTGATTACTTAAATATGTTTGGAACACAGTACTACATTTTAGGCAGGTGCAATTACATATCCAGATTTTGTTTTGTTTATATCCTCTCAGACGTTCTGCATATAAATAGTTTTTGTGTAGGCTATTCTGTCTAAATTATCTCAGGTTTCTGTTTTGCCTGTGCTATATTGATTTGAATATGTGTAAACAGAAAACGTTTTTTCAGATTCCAATAATGTATCATTAAACAAAATATTTGATCTCCTATATGTCCATCTGTGTCAGCAGCGGATACTTGAGGATTAGCCTATTTATGGCAACAATAATGCATAAAAAGGCCTACTTACAGCACAGCACGTTAGTGTGACTGATTTTATGATAATGACACAAACCTTGATCTGTACAATATAATCCGAACGACTCAAAATGTTGCTAGTTTGTACTATTATTGTTTCTTTAAAGGTTAATGAAAAGTCGTCCAGCAAGCATTCATTGAGGTGATCAGCAATAGTGGTGAAATAGTGCCACCAAGTGGAGATAAGTCATGGAAACTCATGGTAGTCCAAGTTTCTTTAATTCTGTAATCCATTTTTGATAAGACACTACATGGCCACTGCGACAGTGCATTAATGCAGGTGTTGACTAGTCATAAATGATGAGCCTAAATGAAAAATTGGCAGTCTAGTAATAAATCAAGGTTAGTGGTTAGGTTAACGTTTAATAGGCTACCCAAATGGTTTGACTGATCACGCGATTAAAATATTGGCCTAATGATTCTGTACAATCTTTAAATATATTATATATATTATTTATATATAAAATATTATATAAAAAGTATTTTGGTACAACCAAAAGCAAATGAATCAAGTTAGTAACTACAATTTACACATTCACTGGTGTAAAGCAAATGTTTCCAAGCTCAATAGGTCTCCAAAGTTAATTATGCATATATTGTATGAGAAAAAGTAAATCTTAAACAAGACTATTTAAAATGAAATTCGAATGTTTAATCAAATGATAAAAACCCACCCTCAGGGTCAGAGACACATTTTGTGTCATTGTTTTGTGAAACAAATTTCCCCCATTTAAAATGTGGGAGCAAAAAACAAAACAAGTGTTTCTTAGCCCAGTCTTGTTAATAAATATTATAATTAATAAATCCAGAAGTTACATTGTGTGATACAACAGAATAACACAACTGCGAGAAATGACTAAAATAAAAAGGATATAAAATAAATATAGCCTAACAAATTAAATATATCCTAAACCTTTTACAGTAATATATGCCACTAAATATATATTTTTAAATCCTTTAAACAAATCCGGAAATGACGTATCATGACCGCCAGCGTTATTTAGACATGGTTAAATTCAATTTAATGAATGTTTTGTTTCTGCTCTTGGTGATTTTGAATAAATACATGAAATAAAGCGCAAGGCGCCGCTGAGAGACCTCACACATAAGTTCGTGTCTGGTTCTTTGAGCTGTGATTCTGTGAAGCAGTGAGAGTGTGTGAGTGTCGGGTAACTAGGCGCTCGTGCTGTGAAGGGGGGATGGGATGGGGCTACTCAGAGCTCTCGTGCTCTACTAACTCCGCGCGCTCATTAATCCTAGTTTTCTCCTTTATATCGATGCTGTTTTGAATTAAAATTCATCTTTCCCGTTACCGCATGTGTTACGTGGCATCAGAAAAGCAAAAAGTATCGGTCTGCGATTGAATTTTGGTGCAGAAAGATTTTAAAATGTTTCCCATTGTAGCAGCTGGTGGTGAGTATTATGATTAGCGAGCGTGCTAGCGACAAAACGCTAACTGAATAGCTTAAGTGTGTTTTTTTTATAAAGATAAAAATGTAGTTTAATGGCGTTTGGCTTTACATGACACAAATGTTCAAATAATGTTTTAGATTATAATTCTGAAATGTTTTTTTTTTCATCTATGTCGATGGTTTGTGTTGTAGGCCCATTGTTATTGTTAGCCTGCTAGCAGCTGGCTAAGTTACTCCTATCCCAGTCAATTTTAAAACATTACAATTACGTACTTTCTAACTATTTTAGGTTTGGATATATTGGCGTAGTTTAGAGTTTTATTGTCTAATTGTTTTATGCGAGTTTTCGATGTTTTAACGTTGTTAGTTAGGCAACACCGGTCAGTAACGTTACCTGGCTAACGTTAGCTGGAGAAACAGTTTGACTTTCTCCAGCTAGCCAGGTACTTAAGGTTACTAATTAGGTTTACGCTCTAATTAATTAACTGTTAATTGTTCTCTTTCCAAATTGTACACGTTTCCGGTCGATTTTTAAGTTATGTATTTGCACAGTCGCTATGTTAAGCTAAAGTCGGCTGTGTCTAACGTTATCTAAATTATGAACACAAAATTATTATTGGGAGTAGTTTTTGTGTATTATGTATCTTTATTACATTTTAGTAAGGAGTATTGAAACTCCAAACTCGTTTCACATATTTTAAGAAGCAGTAAAACTACAGAACTTTTTGTTCAAGTCAAATTAAGTTTGTAACACTTTACAAAAATGTACCATTTAGTTAACTGCATTAGCATACATGAACTAAAAATGAACACTTTTACAACACGTTGTTACTTTCAACGTGCTAATATAGTATTAAAGTCACGTTATATTTGTTAACATAAATCATTGTACTGTGAACTAACAAATATCAATTGTTTTATTCATAATTTCTGTAAGAAATTGAATTATTAGATTATGTTTGCTAATGATTTAATGTTAACAAATGGGACCCTATTGTAAAGTGTTGACACTTTGGTTTCATAAAGTGATGAGTGTTGTTTTATATGCTTTATTAGAGCATTGTTGATATGTGTGGGGCTTCTGAAATAGTGATATATATAAAAATAAGTTGCTGTAGTTCAATGAAAAGACATCCTGGGGCCGGATTCACAAAAATCTTCTTAAGAATGTTTCGTGAATCCGGCCCCTGGTGTGTGTGTGGGAGAGTTTGGCAGGTTGTTGAGTTGCTTATGTGGGTTGGTGATAAGGAGGTAAAAGGCCTGTTGCCCAGTGGGATGGGTTCATGTCCCTAGTATCTTCATGGCATGTTGTGTTTTTAGGGTTGATAAGATGGGGTGAGACAGTTCAAGGAATCTGTCAGCGAAAGACTTAATAGACCCACTGCCTCCTTGTACATTAAAAGTTTTTCGCACTAACTTGACCTGTTTTTCTCAAATTAACAAACACTGCTGTGACCCAATTTTATTGTATGCTAGACATTTGTAAACCACAAAATCTGATAGATATTAATGATTAAAATGAATTGCTGTAATTTGATCGTATAATCGGTGTAATTTTACTGATAATTAATCGGGAAACCTGTTTTCAATTCAAATGGTTGTAATTTCATGGTTTTACATATATTTCTGCACATGATCACTAATGTAGAGGTTTGTTTGAAATAAACCAGTTATTATGTCTTTTATAGCTGCTGAGCTGAGTCAGGAACATCAGTCTTCGGAGTCAGATGTTTCTGGTAAGAAGCCCAGACTAAGCTGGTCTGTTGACAGCCTAGCATATATTTTCAGTACTGTTTATCAAGTTGCTTGAAATGTTTAATTCAAGCTTTAATCCAAAGGAATGATTGTCTTTAAACTTAATTTACTTTTAAGAGCTTTGTTTTAACACTGTTTCTCTAAAACCTTCAGTATTGTATATTATTTTTCAATTTTTGCCAGTTGATTGGGTTTGTGCAGTAGTAAAGTGTATTATTTAAACAGTATCATGCTGTAAAAAAAGGACACAATGTGCTGTATTAATTTTGAAGAAATTTTCAGTTTTAGCTGTATTTAGATTTTTTCACTTCATTTTGTTGTGTTTTAGGGTAAATGGAAATGTCTGTAAAAATGAATGGATGATCTCTTGGCAATAAAATAGTATATATATTTTTTAAACCGAGCATGAGCACAAGTGCTATTGTACTAAACATCAACATGGCTGTGAATATTGTTTTAACATTCAGTACAATAGCGGAAGTGTGATAATGATTTTCAATACAGTTAAACAAAAATAAGGTTAATAGCAAATTAGTAACATTTAAAATTAAAGTTGGCCAGTTAGTATGTATATATGAAAATAAATATGTTATGTAAGGTGCGGCACTTGAGTTTATATGGCACAGCAGAGCTCTAATAGTCTTATCTAAATGTTTGTATGGGCCTAATTAATAGGATTAAGTTGCCACTGAACTAAAAATGGACATTTCTAGCTTAAAATACTAGACTTGGTTAAAAAAGGTAGTGTTTCTTATTAATGTTAAACAATTAACTGTGTGTGTGTGTGTCCCACAGCTCCCCTGTCTCCTCCAGCTCCAGAGTATGTCTTCAAACCACCTCAACGGCCAGACTTTGGCACAATGGGTAGAACAATCAAGCTTCAGGCCAACTTCTTTGAAATGGAAATACCCAAGTTGGAGGTGTACCATTACGACATAGATATAAAGCCTGAGAAATGCCCGCGGAGAGTTAACCGGTAACATCTTTTGACTGAAACTTGAAATTTCAACTGATTGTTTGGAAGGATATTTATGCTTACTTTTTTTGTAGAGAAATTGTTGAGCACATGGTCCAGCACTTTAAGACACAGATCTTTGGAGACCGAAAGCCTGTGTATGATGGAAGGAAGAATCTCTACACTGCCATGCCTTTACCCATTGGAAGAGACAAAGTATGCACTAATAGAGCCATGTTAAAGGCTGTGTTGGCTTTTTGATGTTTATGTTTGATAGACCAGTTACTGAAATATGTTATACTGTTGCTCTGTCTTTTTACATTTTCACATCATACTGATGTCCCGAACTGCTCTTTTAGGTGGAGCTGGAGGTCACAATTCCAGGCGAGGGAAAAGACAGGAGTTTTAAAGTAGCTATAAAATGGATGTCTTGTGTGAATCTGCAAGCTCTACATGAAGCACTGTCTGGACAGCTACCAAACATCCCTTTTGAGACCGTTCAGGCTCTGGACGTTGTCATGAGACATTTGCCCTCTATGAGGTTAATGGTTGTTTTGTAAAACATGCAGTCCGTAACTCTAGCGGTTAATAAACAGAACCGCGTGCGTCTTGCGGAAGAACATTGTAGCCAGAGCTACTTCTCTCTGTTTATTTCTATGACGAATCACGCAGGTACCAGGCTACTCCGCAGTGGTACCTATCCGAACCTAAATAGTCAAAATATAAACACTTATTATAGATGTACCATAGTGATTCAGGACAAGCCAAAAACACGGTTTGGAAAATAGATTCATGGTGTACTGGCTTATTATATAAATGTTGTTAATTTTGAACACAACAAAGTTACGGACTGCAGCTTTAACTCTGTTTTTCAGAAATCACCATTAGGGGGTGTCATACTTCATCTTTCACATACTTCACAATGTGCCATTTTAGAGCATATTATTGCTGTCTGCAGGTATACCCCAGTCGGACGTTCATTCTTCACTCCCTCTGAGGGCTGCTCCAACCCCCTCGGTGGAGGAAGAGAAGTTTGGTTTGGCTTTCATCAGTCTGTTCGACCATCCCTCTGGAAGATGATGCTCAACATTGATGGTTAGTGTGCACTGATATTGTTAATAAATGTTTCTTGAAAACTTCTTCTACTAATCTTTGTTTTGTAATATTTATCTTTAGTGTCTGCCACTGCATTCTACAAAGCTCAACCTGTGATTGAGTTTATGTGTGAGGTGTTGGATTTTAAAAGCATCGAAGAGCAACAGAAGCCCTTAACGGATTCCCAGAGAGTGAAGTTTACCAAGGAAATCAAAGGTAAATTATTACAGTAATTAGTGACCTCCCTAATGGTTTTTATGGAATTTATTTGAGATTTTCTGAACACTGATTTATTTTCATCTATCAGGTCTGAAGGTTGAAATCACTCACTGTGGACAGATGAAGAGAAAATACAGGGTGTGTAATGTGACAAGGAGACCAGCCAGCCATCAAACGTAAGATCTTTCACAAAACAAAACAAAAAACTGACTTGGAGGTCTTTCTGTATGAATGCCATTCATTTTATATTCCTCATTGTTATGATGCAATGGTAAAGGTTACTGTTTTAAAAATGTATTTTCCTTGCCTCCAGGTTTCCATTGCAGCAAGAGAATGGTCAGACCATTGAATGCACTGTTGCCCAGTACTTCAAGGATAAGTATAAACTGGTGCTGCGATATCCACATCTCCCATGTTTACAAGTTGGTCAGGAGCAGAAACACACCTACCTTCCGTTAGAGGTTGGTCAAGACCACATCTTACGCTTACTTTTTCCACCCATCTCTGTCATATATTTCTCTGAATGTCATTAACTTTTTTTTTAATTCAGGTCTGTAACATAGTAGCCGGACAGAGATGCATCAAGAAACTGACAGACAATCAGACCTCCACTATGATACGTGCCACAGCCAGGTCTGCGCCTGACCGCCAGGATGAGATCAGCAAACTAGTATGTGAAGTTCTCTGTACATTTTCAGTTTTATAAATCTCACCCACACCTCATGATGGATTTAAATTGTTTGTAACAGATGAGAAGTGCCAACTTCAACAACGATCCTTATGTGCGTGAGTTTGGAGTTTTGGTAAGAGACGAGATGACTGAGGTCAATGGTCGGATCCTTCAGGCACCTTCAATTCTCTATGGTGGAAGGGTAGGAACCTGTCTTGATCAACTTAACATTTGTCTTGCTGACCTTGTGGTTGAATTCTGAAATCTGGATGTGTCTCTCTGGCTTTTTCAGAACAAAGCAATAGCAACCCCAGTTCAAGGTGTGTGGGACATGAGGAACAAGCAGTTCCACACAGGGATCGAGATCAAAGTGTGGGCTATTGCCTGCTTTGCTCCACAGAGACAGTGTACTGAACTTCTTCTGAAGTAAGTCAGCTTTGACCTGGATCTGGAGAAGTTTTTGTATTTGGTGGAATTATTAAACAAATCCTTTGTTTGTTTTCTCTAGGGCATTTACTGACCAGCTCCGTAAGATATCACGCGATGCTGGGATGCCCATTCAGGGCCAGCCGTGCTTTTGCAAATATGCCCAGGGATCAGACAGTGTGGAGCCCATGTTCAAACACCTCAAATACACATACCAAGGCTTACAGTTGGTGGTGGTCATCCTACCTGGGAAGACTCCGGTTTATGGTAATTTAGCTCCTCTCTGTTTCTTTCATGTTTTTGTTTGCAGTGTATTTTGTAATACTCTAATCTGTCAATTCTCACAGCTGAGGTGAAGCGTGTTGGAGACACTGTTCTTGGCATGGCCACGCAGTGTGTCCAGGTGAAGAATGTACAGAAAACCACACCTCAGACCCTTTCCAACCTCTGCCTCAAGATTAATGTCAAACTGGGTGGAGTCAACAACATTCTACTTCCACAGGGCAGGTGAGGGCAGCTTTTCCAAAAGCCTTTGACATGCAGAAAGCTTAAGGCATTTTCTGAGTCTTTGTTTGATTGTTAGTTAACGCCTGGCCTGCTTTCCCATGAAACTTGACCAGAAAGTACAGATACCTTTTCTTTTTTTTTTGTGCATCGCTTTATCACTGTTTTTGTTTGTAGGCCCTTGGTGTTTCAGCAACCAGTCATCTTTCTGGGTGCAGATGTGACTCATCCACCAGCTGGAGATGGCAAGAAACCCTCAATTGCTGCTGTAAGCCTGACAAACCTCTGATATTTTAAGTCTGGTTATGTTAATTGCATAGTGCCATGTAGCACTAATACTTCAAGTGTGACCAATCTACGTCTTGTACACATTTTTAAGCAAATCCTATAACCATTTTATATCATATCATATAACCTCAAAAGTCTTTAATAATGCTTTTAACATATCAGAGCTAGGGGGCCCTCTAAATAAGGGGATAAGATTTAAAGATTTTTATATACAGTGGGGCAAATAAGTATTTGATAAACTGCCGATTTTTCAAGGTTTCCCACTTACAACGAATGGAGAGATCTGTAATTTTCATCGTAGGTACACCTCAACTGTGAGAACAGTAAAAAAAAAAATCCAGAAATCACATTTTGATTTTTTTTACAAATTAACATCCATTTTATTGCATGAAATAAGTATTTGATGCAATAGAAAAAATAGAACATAATATTTGGTACATAAACCTTTGTTTACAATTACAGAGGTCAGACGTTTCCTGTAGTTCTTGCTCAGGTTTGCACACACTGCAGCAGGGATTTTGGCCAGGTCTTCTCCAACATGGAGTTTCAGCTCCCTCCATAGATTTTCTATTGGGTTCAGGTCTGGAGACTGGCTAGGCCACTCCAGGACCTTGAAATGCTTCTTACGGAGCAACTCCTTAGTTGCCCTTGCTGTGTATTTGGGGTCATTATCATGCTGGAAGACCCAGCCACGACCCGTCTTCAATGCTCTTACTGAGGGAAGGAGGTTGTTGACCAAAATCTTGTGATACATGGCCCCATCCATCTTCCCCTCAATACGGTGCAGTCGTCCTGTCCCCTTTGCAGGAAAGCACCCAGAAAGCATGATGTTTCCACCCCCATGCTTCACGGTTGGGATGGTGTTCTTGGGATTGTACTCATCTTCTTCTTCCTCCAAACACGGCGAGTGGAGTTTATACCAAAAAGTTATATTTTGGTCTCATCTGACCACATGACCTTCTCCCATGCCTCCTGGATCATCCAAATGGTCTTTGGCAAACTTCAGACAGGCCTGGACATGTGCTGGCTTGAGCAAGGGGACCTTGCGCGCACTGCAGGATTTTAATCCATGTAGTGTGTTACTAATGGTAACCGTTGAGACTGTCGTCCCAGCTCTCTTCAGGTCATTGACCAGGTCCTCCCGTGTAGTTCTAGGCTGATCCCTCACCTTTCTCAGGATCATTGATACTCCACGAGGCGAGATCTTGCATGGAGCCCCAGTCCGAGGGAGATTGACAGTCATCTTGAATTTCTTCCATTTTCGAATAATTGCGCCAATAGTTGTTGCCTTCTCACCAAGCTGTTTGCCTATTGTCTTGTAGCCCATCCCAGTTTTGTGCAGGTCTACAATTTTGTGTCCTTAGACAGCTCTTTGGTCTTGCCCATAGTGGAGAGGTTGGTTTCTGATTGATTGAGTGTGTGAACAGGTGTCTTTTATACAGTAACGAGTTCAAACAGGTGCAATTACTTCAGGTAATGAGTGGAGGAGAGGAGGGCTTCTTAAAGACAAACTAACAGGTCTGTGAGAGCCAGAATTCTTGCTGGTTGGTAGGTGATCAAATACTTATTTCATGCAATAAAATGGAAGTTAATTATTTAAAAATCATACAATGTGATTTGCTGGATTTTTTTAGATTCTGTCTCTCACAGTTGAGGTGTACCTTCGATGAAAATTACAGATCTCTCCATTCTTTGTAAGTGGGAAAACTTGAAAAATCTGCAGTGTATCAAATACTTATTTGCCCCACTGTATATATAATATTTAGGTTGTTGGCAGTATGGATGCCCATCCAAGCCGATACTGTGCCACGGTGCGAGTGCAGCAGCACCGTCAGGACATCATTCAGGATCTAGCCACAATGGTGAGAGAGCTGCTGATCCAGTTCTACAAATCCACACGCTTTAAACCAACGCGCATCATCTACTATAGAGACGGCATCTCAGAGGGCCAGTTCAACCAGGTAGGTTGCTGGCCTACACTTTTTGTCAACGCTTGCTAAGTGGTGCTGACACATTTCTTTTAATCTTCATTGTACTGTTTTGTCTATGCAGGTTCTACAGCATGAATTGCTGGCTATTCGTGAAGCCTGCATCAAGCTGGAGAAAGATTATCAACCAGGCATCACCTTCGTAGTAGTGCAGAAGAGACATCACACCAGGCTCTTCTGCATGGACAGGAATGAACGGGTTGGTTATGGCAATGTTTTTAGCTCTATTTAAGTGTTTATTGACAGAAAAAATGCTTCTAGCAATGAGTACACACAGTTTGTACGATTATAAACAGTGCTCTGTATGTTTTAAGAGAACTTCCTTCATTGTAGGGTTGTGACGGTGAGGACATTTTCCCACCGGTTAATCGACGTGTTGTCACACCAGTTATACCGGTATCAACGTGGTGGGGGTCATTTGAGTTTTACCTCTTTTTATTCGTCTTGTCAGGATACATTTCGTTTAGGCTAACATTCAGCCTACTACACAATAGGAACAAAATATAGGTTTAGCCTAATAGCTATTTTATTAGTCTTGTCAAAATACTAAATTAATTTAACATCTTGCTGTTAACACAGTGAAAAGTGCAGCAGAGAAAAATAAATAAATTTGAGTCTGTCATTTAAAAATGATAGAAGCATAATACAAAAAAAAAGGAAAGACGAGTTGAACGTCCTTCAAGGACATCGCATCCACACTTTGCTCCATCTTTATTCTGCTCTGTTACTCATCACAACCTGCCTGTTCTGTTTGAGAGCCATATATTATATCTGCTAGCCTGCTCTGAGCATGGTTGTACATGCTGTGCTAAGACCCCGCAAATAAAACGAAGCACTGGTTCGTGCGTGCAGCGCGCGCATAACAGTCCGAGTGCAGGCTGTACCGGTGCTCGATAAGAATAAAGCGCAGATATGCTGTTATGAAAGGACATCGGGAACGGGATATTGTTTGACCGCCCGCTCCAGTTCAAATTGCACTAGTGTTACCGACCGTACCACGTTGTATTCTGGAAATTAATCCCGCGGTGCAATAAATCTGGTCGGGACAGCCGCGACAATGCAGACCTAGACTGCTGTGATGCAAGACTCTCGTTCGTTCGGTGAGCTGCATTGAGCAGCCGCATTCAGTTCAGTGTCCTCTAACTGAACTAAATAATTTGTATTACTATAAAAAAAATCTAAACGACGGTGGGGGATGGTGCCGCGGTGGGCAAGTGACATAACGGTGTTGTGGCTTAACACTTGTATAACCGCCAACACCATCTATCGCGGCAAGCCTACTGCATAGTAGGGGTTGAACAAACTAGTCGACTTCAGTGCTCTGCCATGACGCTTTAAGCTTGACGTCGACTAGTCACTGGTCCTAAAGAGGGCGCAATAGGATAATGAATCCACATTTACGCTCCGTTTCCAAACAGTTAAAATTACAAACTAATTCATACTCTGAATGCGCTCCACAAGACATGTGTGATTATATTACTGGATGCTGGAAATTGAATGGCAGAATGCACGTTTTAAACAGCTTATTGTACAGGTAAGTTAATCACGTTCTAATCTAATGCGCTGCTGCACTGTAACGCACACACATAGGCTACAGACAGTATCGCGTACAATACATCATGCGCAGATCACGCGCACAGTATCATTCAGTGCGAAAATGTAATGTCAACAATGTTCTGTGATTTCTCTGTAAAATAGCTTAGAAACTGAAAAGTTCAAGCATATATTTCTTAATAACTAAATCCCACAGCTTCACTACTAGTAAAGAGATGCTGCCTGGTAGAATTAATTCACACACGCAAACGCTCTCACTAATGCATGCATTCATATGAATGTAATCTGTACTGTACTACTTATCTGTATCTGATTTAGAACGAGCAGGAATCTGTGAGAAATATAACGACCCAAAGACTAAAGAACTGATAAAAATAAGCTGTTGGGCAGCGCTGTGTCATATTTCATAGCTGTGCACAAGGCGTTTGTCACCGCTCCAGACTTATGTTCATTAATGACGTCATCAGCGACTAGTCGACTTCGACTTGACTTTCATCACATAAAAGTCGACTTTAAAAATCAGAAGTCGTTCAACCCCTACTGCATAGGAAGGATCCAGTGAGAAATGTGATTATTGCAAATATCTTTTGAACCAGAAAAGCCTTTGCTCATTTCATTGTTAAATAATGATTATTCTAGAATTTATTTTACAAGTATATGTCCTTGAGTAAGTTATGTTAAAATATGACCTTTTCTGACTTTATAATTGTTTTATTATTAATAAATGACTATTAAATTTGCCTTTATAATTTGCTGTTTATATTCAAGGTTGGAAAGAGTGGCAACATCCCTGCTGGTACCACAGTTGACACCAAAATTACTCACCCGTCTGAGTTTGACTTTTATCTTTGCAGTCATGCTGGAATTCAGGTACCATTGAACATTTCAAATGGAATCCCATTGAAAGGTCGATAAGAAATTCATAGACTTACTATATAAAGTGAATGCTTATGAATGCTTTGTTCCTAGCTATCATTGGCTTTAGTGTTGGTGATCATTATGCTTGTCTAAGTGTGTGTGATTTCAGTTCTTCATAATTGCTGGATCTCCACAGGGAACCAGCAGGCCGTCCCACTATCACGTGCTATGGGATGACAACCATTTCACCTCTGATGAGCTGCAGGTCCTCACCTACCAGCTGTGCCACACCTACGTGCGCTGCACCCGCTCTGTCTCCATTCCTGCACCAGCCTACTACGCCCACCTGGTGGCATTTCGTGCTCGCTACCACTTGGTTGACAAAGAACATGACAGGTACTGGGTCTTACTACGATAAACATGATAACATGTAGAGAAGGCTATATAGCCCTGTTTGTTATGTTTTCTATGGGCTGCAACATCCTGTCTCCGATCTATACAGTATGCTAAAATAAGTCATTAATGCTTACAACTCACAGCTTATTCACATTTATTTCCTTACACGGCTGGATATGACTACTTTATTATTATATATTTTTTTTTATAAAGCAAGACCTTATTCACATTTTGCATTATTAAACCTATAGATCTGATTTTTTGTGTGTTGTATTTGTTTGCTGGCAGTGCTGAAGGCAGTCACACGTCAGGTCAGAGTAATGGAGAGACCAGCAAGCCCTGGCCAAAGCTGTGCAGATCCACCAGGACACACTGTGCACCATGTACTTCGCCTGAACATAGCCAGAAACAAGCCCCAGATCCTGAAAACAGCACGGTGTGTGTGTCTGTGTATTTTCATGTGCTTGCCTCAACTGTATAAATGAGAACCTTCAAACGGGGGGGAAAAAAAACAAGAATCGCATGCTATAAATGCATCATTCATTCATTCATGCTCTTAGGTTTCCAATTGTCCACATAGCCAATTTCCATACAAAGTAAATATCCATGATTTTAGAACTGTAATATGTGAATTTATTAATTTATTTTCTTTTTTTTTGTTTGGAGGGCATGGTTATGTGTCTCTGTTGTACATATGCATGTCAGATTAGAGGTTAACATGTTTACATAGTCAATCCAAAAATTCAGACTATTTTTACACTGAAAGTTACATTTGCATCCGGGTGGGCTTGATTCAATACTATTGCCAAGGCAGGTGATGGAGACTGTCGAACAGTAGTTTTTACAAACTCATCAAACCAATGGGTTCGGTTTCATTTAGGACAATACAGATCAGGTTTAGGGGTTGTGGGGATGCAGTTTCCACAGCTAAATTATTTATCAGCAAAAGCAAGTGCACTGACCAGATGGGGACTTCAGGACAAAAGTACTTATCCTGTTTTGTTTCATTTATTTGTGATTTTTTTTTTTTTTTTTTTTTTTTATCATGGTGTCATTTATTGTTCATTCCAGGGCTCAGTCATCCTACTGTACCTGTCCGCCAATAACATGATCGACTGAGCACTATCATGTGCTTTTATCGTGAAATTTGAACACAGTATGTGCAGAATCAAGAATGCATTTGGAAGTGAGAATGTAGGAATTGTTCTGACAATCAGTTTTCTGGCGCTCTGCAGTGCGCATGAGACTGGTTCGCTTGAGTGAAGCCCTCTGTTTACCTGCGCTGGGGTTCTTAGTGCGGAAACGGCTCTGGATTATGGATAATTGTCATGAAAGTACTAATATCTCGGGGCTCTAAGCATTTAGATGATGAGATTATCTTGTATGTACTTAAAATTCTACTGCCATGAGCATTTATTTTATTTGTTCGCTGTGATTGTAACCTAAGGTTTCAGTGGGTTGGGTGTATGAGTTAAATTTCTAAAACATGTCAAAAACTCCCTTAAAGGAACACTCCTCTTTTTTTGGAAATGGGCTCATTTTACAACTCCCCTAGAGTAAAACGGTTAAATTTTACTGTTTTGAATCCATTCAGCCGATTTCCGGGTCTGCCGGGAGCCAGATTTTAGCTTGACTCCTCTGTAGTTACATCGTGTACTAAGACCGAAGTCAAAAGTTACGATTTTCTAGGCCGATTTGGCTAGGAACTATACTCTCATTCCGGCGTAATAATCAAGGAACTTTGCTGCCGTACCATGGGTGCAGCAGGCACAATGATATTACCCAGCGCCTGAAAGTAGTCCCCTGCCATAATATAACTAGTTACCTAGCTGGGGAATGAGAGCATAGTTCCTAGCCAAATTGGCCTAGAAAATCGTAACTTTTCATTTTCCGTTGGTCTTAGTACACGATGTAACTACAGAAGAGTCAAGCTTTAAATAGGAAAAATATCGAAACTCTTTGTTCATTTTTGAGCGAGATGCTAATGGTCTAATCCGATTCAATGATCTATGCTAAGCTAAAAGTTCTCCCGCCAGACCTGGAGATCGGCTGAATGGATTCAAAAACGGTAAAACTCAACTGTTTAACTCTAGGGAGTTGAAAAATGAGCCTATTTTCCTAAAAATGGGAGTGTTCATTGAAGGAAAAAATACCATTACCTTTCTCTTTAAGCACCTGTTCTGAAATTTTCATTATGATGTTGTCAAATCTTCCCCACATTTAACAGCAAAGCCAGTTTTGTGCAGAATATTGGGGAATCTGGAGCCCTGGGATTTGCTTGGTTCTGTGCATGGTTTCTAACAGTGAAGTTTGACTGTAATACGCTGGCCAGGTTTAAAATCAGTCATCGCACTCCAGCTGGCCATACAGGCAATCAAGCCTTTTTTTTAAAGCATCATACGCATACAGTTGCATTGACACAAAGCCAGAGTGAAACTTTCATATAAATTTCAAATGCACCTTAGTAGGGTTTTTTCTCTTTTTTTTTAAACCGAGAATCTAACTTATAACTTAGAGGTTTCCTTAGGAATATTAAAGATCCCTTTTTAACACTCTAGATGCATTCAATTTAGATATATAAACCTAAACGAATTTGTGAAATCTAGTTTTTCTTTGAGACTTTTTGTATAGTAACAGGGTTGGGGCCATTAGGCGAGTTAGCTTTTTGTTGCTTAACCGAATAGAAAATGTATTTAGTTTGAATCCAAACATAGTTCAAATTGAAGCGCAATACATTGTATATGTGTCGGTAAACTGTTTTCATGTAAACAGTCTTATCCCTTCTAAAGCATATCATCATGATGTGTAGTAAATGATTGAGTCTTGTTAGTGAAATAACTGTAAGATCATTTCCCCCTAATAATTCTTATTTTAACTTGAATTTTTTACTATCTTTTTCTAACTATGCATTCTTAACCAAGAGATTTTAGTGGTGAACTTTAAATATAGAACATTTGTAATGTAGTCGTTTTCATGCTGGGTACTTTTAGTAGTGTAAATAGTGCAAACCCTGTACCCACTGTAGCAGTATTAGCTTACCAAATACTCTATTTTTATTATCAACAATCGGATGTTCTTTATATGGCTCTCAATTATTCCAGTTAGCCGAACAAGATTACATATGTACTTGTAGTTAGTGTCCTACCATAACTGAAGCACAATAGGACATTATAATTGTAGGTGCTAGAGTTTATTCTTGCGATTACCATCTTTTAAATATCTAGCTTTAACTTTTAAACAAGAATCAAAGACTGGTCAGGTAAATTAATGGGTATGTTTGGTTTTTGATCTGGTGAAATCTGACTTTTGACCCTGAAACCCTGACCCTTGTTTTTCTAAACCCAACAGACTGTGTATAAGGGGCATTTCAATTTATCTTCAAATACTTGACTAGAGTTATGTTGTTATTTGGCACTGATCTCGTAACTCGTGAAAGTAGATGCACTTTGAAGAGCAATGGACACAGACCCCTAGTTCCGGTGCTTATCGGGATCATGAGTGTGTTATCTGGGTGCAGTTGTGTGGAAATGACTAGATGTCCTACCTCTTGTTACCTGTTACTTGTATTATGGTAACATTAACGCACTGGTCATTTCCTCATAATTGCACTAATGGGGAACGTCATCTTTTCGTCCCTCTGAAAGTGAAAGTGGTAGATGTCACAGAAAATCTTGGAATTCATATTTGTTCAAAGGCCATACCTGCTGCCATTTAGCCTAGATCAGTGGTTTTCAAACCTGTCCTGCAAGCACCCCTGCCCTGCACATTTTGTATGTCTCCTTTGTCAGACACCAATTCAGGCCTTGCAGTCTCTACTAACGAGCTGATGAGTTGAATCGGGTAAGGCTGTGCAATTAATCGAATTTGATTAACATGCGCATCTCGACAGTAAAGCAGGTTCCGTGATTGGCTGTAAATCTCCATCACCTGTTTTCAGATGGAGCAGCAGTTAATACACAGAGCCGCATTTCACTGACAAGCTACGCAATTTTGTGTTTATAATCGAAGGCTATTCATCTGCAATTACAAACGCGATATGTCCTAGCTTGTCAGTGAACTACGGCTCGGTGTATTAACTGCCGCTCCATCTGAAAACAGGTTAGGGCTGCAACTAACGATTATTTTGATAATTGATTAGTTGGCCGATTATTCTTTCGATTAATCGGGTTAAATAAAATTATTTTATTGACAAAAAAACACTATTCCACATTCTGCTCAATGTCCTTCAAACAAACTGAATGCTATGAAAACATACAGTGCTTAATTTATTAGACCACCTGTCATAAAGAGAAAACAAATATTTTAGGAATCTGTCAAAACATTTTTTTTTATCTCAAAATGTTATTGTCATTTATTGGGCAAACTACAAACAGAAACAACTTATTAGTATTTATAATAACAAAAATGGCCTCATAACAGCTTGCATTCTTGCTTGCATTGTTTATGTACTTTTTGACTGTAATTGGGTATCTGGGAAAAACACTAAAGTGCTCTGCCTTTCTTTCATAGATAACAGCAATAATTATATTATAGCATTAGAAATAGCCTACTACTGTTTCTAAAGAGCTTACGCATTTTGGAGAACTAACCAATACAGAAAGCTTAAACATGATTTTGGTAATCACCAATGCTGTTAGTTTAGAGCAGCAGTGGCACAAACCGCACATAATTTGTTAAAAACCTTACATAAATTTGTTTTAATAAATGTGTTAAGCATTGTATATAGTGAATATATTTTTAATCTCTTTTAAAAATGTAAATAATAATAAAGATAATAAAGACTCAGTGTAAACTAACAGGTGAGAGGAATGTTCTGCAGGAACACACGTTCACTTTGATCACAGTCGAGTCTCTATCTTCCTGCTGACGGAAGTTATTACAAAAAGAAAGTAAAAAACAAGCGGAACCGTCTTTACTGTCGAGATGCACATGTTAATCGAATTCGATTAATTGCACAGCCTTAGAATCAGGTGTGTCTGATAAGGGAGACATACAAAATGTGCAGGGCAGGGGTGCTTGTAGGACAGGTTTGAAAACCACTGGCCTAGATGATTTAGCATTACTGTTGTTTTATGATGATAGTTTTAAGCTATGTATTCAAAGCTACAGTTGAGTGCTGCAAGTTTCAGATGTCAAACGTTTGATGCTTCAGAAGTCAGACATGAATCCAAAATATCATTATATGCTTTCAGTGAACAAGTGTCTAGACACTTTTAAGTGTGCTCACTCAGTAAGCTATAAAATGTTCATAAATGTATAGTGTGATTTTCAGTTTGATCATTTTCTGTCCTTTTTTAAATTGCAGTGCATTGTCGCTTTATCCATATACTTGGTTGAATGTGTGTCTCATAGGTTTCCTGTTTTTCTTAACTTTAGGTTTGAATAATAGTATTTATCACACAGCAACAAAAACATGAGATGAAATCATTGCTCAAACTACTACTTATAGATATTCTCTGGAACAGTCAGATTATTTTTTTTAAACCATTCTCTTCATCCTCATGACCTGCTTTAATTAGATGTTTTAGAAGTTACTGAGTTTTAGTATTTTAACATTTTTGAAATTCAGCACCTTAGTCACAGGTCTACAACATATGCAATTTCTCAAGTATGAAATATGAGATGTTTTTGCACTATCAGAATAAATGTTACTTATTTGCATACTGGTGGACAGATTGTAAGTTTATAGAGAAGAACCATCAATATTAGAAAAGTCTTAGCCTTGTTTCTTTCTTCATATACAATCATATTGGCACTAATCTATTAAAAGTTAACAGATGTAAGAAGCTCTCGAGTTCTTACACTATGCAAAAACTCACTTCCATTCAGAGCCGTCACTCTGTTTATATATAGGGGGCAAATTGTTGGGGTTTATCTGTGAAATCTGTCATGCATACCAAATTGAGTTAGGGACTTTGAGTGAGCGCAAGTCTCACTTTGTGTGTGTGTTTTGTTTTCCACAATACAAGCCTTCCACAATACAATCAACTGATGTTTTTTAGCAATCTGACGCAAATGCTTGATTCAAATAAATCCATTCAAATATCCATGAATGCAAATGTAATGGAGGCCAAGGATTAAAGGAGGAGGATGAAGTACGGTGCTGGTTTTGTAGAGATTGTCGTGTTAATCTATGCTGCAGTATCTCCGTTTCAATTCTTAATAGGCACATACAGTGTTAACTGAAAATTGAATTGGTGCCTCAATTTCCCTGTAAACTTAATTTTTTATCAATGTTATGCCATTAACATTATCTCTTGAGTCGTCTTTTCTAGAGGATTGTCTTTTGCTGCTTGAGTGAAGCTTGTATATTGCTTTGGCGAAGTATCTTTCCAGCTTTGTGTGGGATTACAGTGTCCACATGCCTCTTCGCTTTACATCTTATGGTTTGAATAAAACTAGTTAGATGCATTGATTCTTAGATGGTGACCCGATGACTTTCAGATTTTAATTTAAGAAACTTTTTTTTTATTATTATTATTCATGCCAGACAAAAAAATGCCAGTCTCATCAAAAGATTCGTGCCCCTCAGCTTGATGATCAGAGGTGGTCTTTTAACCTTAAGAAACATATTGTTAATGTATTTTGCATTAGAATTGCACTAAAGTGTTCAGAAGCAGAAATGTTAGCCTCTCTCTACATACCATGGTAATTTTGTTACTGTACTCTTTGCTTTTTAATTCCTAAGGTAGCACGTTTAAAATATGCTACCTTATGACCTGCTAAAACCATAAGGATATAAATGAACCGTTTGAATGTACTTCATACGCCTGCATACTGGTTAAGAACATCCGCATTATTTTCATCTGTTTGCTCCACTTTGTTTTATGCATGCACATTTTAAGCCGCATTGAATCGTTGGGCTTTTATTCATGAACCGTATCTCACCATTCATGGTTGTGATGTACTAAATTAACAGATATTGGCAGTTTATTCTGATTACACACTGACACAAAGATCCTTGTATTGCTAACTTTTGTGGTGCTGTACTGTAAAAAGTGTACATAAGGCAATGTTTTGGTGTTTCGTGTTTTTTGCCATGTACTACATATGTTTGCCGAAATTTCCAACTCAAGTTTCATCCAAAGGGTTTTGGAGCTAAAACACCCATGTTCATATATCCACCCAATAAGCCAAATTCACTTTCATTGAAGCCCTTTTGCTTTACCAGCAAACACTCTGTGGTGGTCCCGTAATCATGACAGTGGTAATTGCTTAGCCTCAGTTCATTGTGTGCACTAACTAAACCTCCATTCAGTTTAGTTACAGGTCAGTTGCCATTCAGCTAGTTGTTTATTGGGTTTCAAAACACTTTTTAGGACCCCCCCCCCCCCAAAAAAAGTCATAGTTTTAAAACTAGTCTAAAATGACCAACATTAAAGCTTGTTGTGAGGGATAGAAATATAGCAAAGTGTCCTGTTAAAGAGCACAGTTCCATTAGTTCATTTATTCAAATATGAGCATGCATGTAAGATGAAAATGGGGTCTTGAGACTGATTTATTGGAATAATTGAGAGCTTAATCATGACCTGGCTTTTTAAACCAACTTTGAAAACTACCTCAATAGTGTCAGGTGCTAACATTAACATATCCCTTATACATATATGTATATGTGCTCATGACAAACAATAATTGTGACCAAACAACACAAGCCTATACTGTGTTAAGTGTATAGTTTTATTTCTGTTTTTTTTTTTTTTTACCGATTTAAAAAATGTGTATGATGGATCAACATGAGGGACGTTTCAGCATGTAACAAAATAGCAGGGGACCAAAATAAATTTGATTCGAAAGTTTCCCTTTTTAAAATGTAGTGATAAATACTCATCAGCTTTTAGAGGTACATTAAAATCTTTTGAGCGGAGCTGTTCTCAGATCCTCTGGTTGTATCTATAGAGAACAAATCAGAATTCAGGCCAAGATAATTGCCAAAACATGGTGGTTAAGTTGTTCTTTTCTGGATCTTGACTGAGTTGAGATGATCTGGTATGTGGCAGTGTCATCCCCATGTCCATCACTAGCAGTGTGCCATATTATGGATAATATACTGGACAAGAAATGTTCAATAACCCCTGCTCAGTGTTTAATGTGTTTGGGGAAAACTGACAACATTTTCTTATGAAGCAGCTTATCAACATGTCAAATGGCAATCGTTGAGCTTTACTGTCTTGGAGTGCTAGCACTCTACTTGATTCTTCTACTTGATTTATATCCAGTATTGCAATAAAAATGTTTCGCACTCATTAGACCCTGATCCGTTTGAAAGTTCTACGACGAGTCTGCGATAAGCTATTTGTATTTAAACATTGTCATGTGAGACTTCGGAGTGCTATTCATTGCAAGTGACGTGTATTTACCTTGCTACATTTTATGAAGGGAATTCAATTTTGATTTGATGTCTCTCAGACTCTGATTAAGGATGCGTTTAGCATCCTAATACACTGGCATTTGAGTTTCTTGAGAGATCAATATTAAGGTACAAAGAGGATGTATGGAAATCATTCAGATTCGTGTTTTTCATCAGTGAGCTTAAAAACGTCCAGCGTGTTTTTTTTTTGTAGTATGTGTGCCTTTTTTTAAATCTCTCCCACCCCTGATCGAGAGACTATCCTTTTAATTTGACACTCAGCGCCACATTGAATAATTTGTACATTTATCATGCAACCTTGAGTGAATGCTGCATAGAATGATCAGTATTTGTATTTTGCACTTTCTAAGCAGTTTTAAAGCATGCCCTGTTGTAATTGGGCACACAGACTAAGACTATTTAAGACGAGGTATTTTCTGCTACAATAGGAATTCTAAGGAACCATATGACTTGTTGGTCTTTTTGAAAATAAAGTGTATAGATGTGAAGTACCTCATAAGCCTGATAAATGCTGCATAAACTTCATTTATTGTTCTTTTGTGAGCCTCATTTCAAACAATTCCCCCTATAGGGAGGTTTGATGCCCACAAGCTGTGCAAGCACCTTTATTATGTGCTTGACCGGAGCCGCTATTTAAAAGATTAGCAGCGATATTGATATTCACTGACATGATAAAATATTACCGAGCCTCTAGATTGAGCATTGCTCAGTTGATCATGCCTATTAGATATGTGGTGACGTCTTGCAGTCAAAAGTTACAGTTGACTCAGGTATTGCCATTAAGGGCTGTATCTGCTATTGCCTCTCATCCTCCATCCCCTCACCTGTGTCTTAATGTAGCCTTAGAACTGCATTTATGGATAGAACATAAAGTATATCTGGCCTTAAAATATGCACTATTTACCACAACATGCAAGTCTCTACAAATCAGGCCATATGTTTTTACCATAAAACTACCTCCTGAGAATGTAGGAGTGTCCTGGAACTGACAGATGGCTCTTTTTTCCTCCAAATTGTACTCTAAGTTGACAATCATTCATTTTTTTTTTTTTCCATAATTAAGTTAGTTGAAATACCAGGACACTCTTTTTTCAAACCATATTCGTGCTAGTGATTGAAAAGCCAAGCGACCAAAGTTTCTATCGAAGGCTTTCTTGCACTGCGTCGTGGTGTCAAACCTCCCTCTCACATCAGCAATTTATCTTTCATTTAACCTTGTGTTTGCTCCTTTATAACATGCCAAAATAAATATGCTGTCATTCCTGTCAAGAATTATTTCATTTCTGATGGATGTGTGAGATTTTTTTTTTTTTAAACAAATAAAATTACAAACAAGATATGCTGTAAACCCTGCTAAGACATAATGTGAAAACGTATCATTTAATATAGCTCACTTTCGCTTGACTGTATTGTATCATTTAATAAACTTAATTTCCTCTGACTGCCGTGTCTTGTTTTTTGTGTTTTATGCCAGATTTTTTACTTCTAGCTCTGATGTTTTTGGACATGCTGGCCTCTTTTTTTCCATTCCTGTTTGCTGAGATCATAATAGCCTGTAAAATCCCTCTACGCTTATGTTTTCTAGATCGCCCGACAAGCATCTGTAAGTAAAGGCAGATTGTGTGGATTCTTGCAAACCTCAAAACAATGTTGCTTGAGGCCAAAACTGGTGTTTACTCTCTCTTCTCACACTACAGTACAAAACTAAGCTTTGTTTTACAGTGTAGCTCACATAAGTAAAAGTTAGGGTTTATTTAAGAACAATCCTTGTATCTATTAAAAAAACAAATCGACTGCCACAGACTTTGTTATAAACGCCATGACTCAGTCTCTCCTTCCCCCTTCAACATAAAAAGAAAAAAGCCACGTTCACAAACGTGGAAATCCTTCTTTAAACGTTTACAATGGTCGTGTCTCAACCTAGTGCATAGCTGCACAGTGTTATAGAAAGAATGTTTTTCGCGCCCCAATGTTGTCTAAAATGCTGTCTAGATAGGCAGCTCACTAAGTATTGAGATACGGCCACTCTTCCAGCTGATCAAACCTCTGCAACTGGAAAATCACATCTCAGACGTCTGTTTTGTTTTACTCCACTCTTGACACTTTTTATGTACAACGCCCGTTTTTATTTAATATGTTATGTTTGTGAAAATAAAAGGCTTTTCTTTGTTTATCTAGACAAATAGGCTGTGAGCTGCTCTGAGTTGAGCTGTGAAGAGCGAGTCAGATTTTCCAATAGCTCATTTATGAAAAGCACGCGAGCTCCTTTTTTGCCTGCTCATATACAATAGTCTTTGAGGTAAGTTTATCTGAAACTTTGAATAGTTTGAACATTTTGGTGTCGAATGCCTTTCCTTCATTTGTTAGTTGTAAGCTCAATTGCGAGTACACGCCGTTTTTATTGGAATTTTCCTCAGATTTTCAGTGGAAAAAGCATTTATACGTTTCATAAACGGCGACAAAATTCGACGGAATATTAGTCAGAAGTTTATATGTATAGTCCATTAATAAATTAAAAACGAGTTCATTTTAGAATTTCGTCCGTGTGCGGTGTTTGATTTTAGTTACATTCCTTCAGTAACTACATTGAGGTCGGTCGTGAGTGAGAACAGTAAACTAGTCCAGTAAATGCATGTAATGTAGCCTACACAGTTTCGATGTTACATTCTACTGTTCCAGCATAACTGCAGAGGCAAATAAGCAAGTTTTGTCTGATTCCTCAGAAAAGTGTATAGTCTCTGGCACTAAAAAAATCGCTCTGTTTGAACATCAGCTCAACACAATGGTAATGGTTCGACATACCTCTTAGTCTGACCATCTGGAGGAACGTTGAAGGAACGTATTTGAAAGCAATCTTTATTTTACAATGTATTGCTATAATCGAAAATATTATAAATAACTATTCAGGGGAAGATCTCTTTTGGGTCTGTTTCTTGGTGGAAACCGGGTACAGCACACTTAGCAAATGTCAGAATACTAAAACATCAAGAACAAGACAAACAACTTGTACCGCAGTATTATTCCAATAGATTTCACACCACCTGCTGCATGCAACAATCATAAACATACTTTAATAATGTATTAAATAGAAGCAAAAAAAAAAAATGACAACATTAATATTCTCCAGCAGTGGTTCTCAACTGTTTGTATGCTGTCCTATGTAATCTGATACGTATTTATTGTATTTTTAGTGTTTTATTTCGGTTTTAATTAAGATTGTTAAAATAACTAAACTGAAAAAAATATTTACTTTTGAAGACAGTTTGCTTTGGCCACCTGAGAACTGCTACTCTATACATACAAATAATTTGAGAAGAAATGTTTCATAAACTAACAAATGTCATACTGTGTAATAGGTGAAAATGCTTTTTTTTAATAATTGTGCTGCCCTCTCATAATTCAGCATGCTAGAAAAAAAAAGTTAAAATAACCTCGTAGTGTAACACCAAAATGTTTTTTTTAAAGTATGTTTTTTGTCTTTTTATTTAGATATAGGACAATGACACTATCCCCGGTTTCACAGACAAGGCTTAAGCCTAGTCCTAGACTAAAATGTAAGTCTGAGCTGTTTCAACTGAAATAAACTTGCACTGACTGATCTTAAAACACATCACTTTGTTTTGTCTCAAGATGCACACCAGTAATGTTTTTTGTCTAAGCATGTTTATCAAATCTACTTAAATGTCCTAATTGAACTATGGCCTAATCCTGGCTTAGTCTAAACCCAGTCTGTGAAACCGGGCCTATATGTCGGCACACTGCCCACAAGGCTATCAGCACCGACCCCAACATGTAGGCCTAGTTTATCTTTTCAAAGTCATCCTGTCTTTATTAAGCATTGTATTGAGATCCTTTTATATGCTTAAAAAATCAGGAATATGGGTTTGACACGCTAAGCTCACACAGTGAAAGGACACTTAATTATTTCAATGCTGTTTACTGTTTGTCCAATATCACCAGTATGCTGTTGCTCCAGGACAGAATGAGAAGGACTTGTTTGTCCTGGTGCCTTTTCCTGCTGCTTGTCTGGTACCCAGCGGGCAGCATAGTGACGGAGCTTGAGCTGGAGGATTCGGACCGGGACTGGGGTTCTGGATTACACGAACTCCTAAACAGCTTTCCAGCTGATAGCCCGTTTGTCAGAGAGATGCCTGGCAGGCCGGCCAACTGCACTCAACGCTTCTGGCTTCCTCCATCCTCCCCTGTGTGCTGGGATGATATAGCGGGCCCAGAGGAGTTTGAGAAGTCCCGCCTTCTCGTGCTGCAGAACAGGGCGGCACTGCAGGCCGTATCCACATCTAGTGGTCTCGAGGAAGGGGGTGCATCCTATGATCAACAGGCCAGGGAGAACATGCAGGGAGTCCGGGCTGACCATATCGCTGTGGCCCAGACGGCTGATACAATGCAGAAGGTGTTCATGGATTTGGATGAGAAGAGGAAGGAGGGGAAAGAGTATTATACCTTCTCAAGGTAATTTAATAATTTTGAGTGTTTTCATGGAAGATAGGTTTGGCTGAGATATAAAACCTTCAGCAGAATTTTACTATCTCCAACAAACGACTAACCAGAAGTCATTCACTTCTGACAGCGAATAGTATGCGAGCTGCATGGAATTCTGAACATATACAGAATTTTTAGACCCATTTGAGCTTCGGGTGCATTGAAATATTTGAACTTTGCGACTAGACTTGAAACTATGGACACAATGTGAGAATGACCAATATTTTTGCACTAAAATGTTCATCTTTAAACACTATTTCTGTAAAATGGGCAGTTTTGAATATTTTAAACGTATTGGCGGTGATTTTTTTATGTGGTTATATTCATAGATTCATTATTAATTAATTTTACCATGATGGAAGGTAATGTGTCCTTCATGACCAAATTGAAAGTTTTGCACAACTTCCACTATAGGATGAAAAGTGACTAAGAGTGAATAAAAATAGATGCAGTGCATACCCACTTGTCCAGTGGCCTTGTTTCCAAAAGTATTTTTCCCAAGGATTTCAAAATGATCTTTGTTAGAGTTTTATATGGAGTTTTATATAACTCGCAATTGTGAGTTTATATCACGCAATTCTGTGAAAAAAAGATTGATCTCACAATCAAAATTGTGAGATAAAAGGGGCAATAACCTTTTTCATTTTATTCAGTGGCAGAAACGGACTTCCATAGTTTTAAGCCATGAGCCAAACCAAAAATAATTTTTACTGTAATTTTACCACCAAGAGTTCTGCTGTTTAACACGTTTAAGTTGAAATAACGCAGGCTGATGACTTCATCAAAAGCATAAACCATCTTTAAGGGTTTATAGTTAATCATTAAAAATCTATTTCTCTGTTGAGAAAACTTACATCCAGGAATCTGACTGTTGCACTCTGTCAGAGATAGTGGAAAGGCGGCAAATGATTTCAAAATGTCATCACAGGTTGTTCTCTTCAAAATAAAAATTCAGAAAATGTTGAAATGCATGAATCATTTTTTTCTGCCTCTCTCTCTCTCAGTCTGAAGGAGCAAATCGACAACACGACAGACTCCATTGCTAAAAAGGAGCAAGTATCAGCTCTTCTAGAGAAACATCTTGCCAATCTGGAGAGGTCTTTGAACACTATGCAGCTTCGACTGGCCAAACTACTTCCCCAGTAATTTCATTTGAGCAGCACAACCTACACGTGTGTAAAATAATATAATGCATGTTTTATTACATTTTATCAAACAAACCAGACTTGTATGACCATGTATTGCATGCCAACAGCACCCTGTATTTCTCTTTTGGTACGTATTTTCCACTCCATTAAGTAAATGGGATAAATATTAGGTAATGGCAATAAAATCATTTTTTATATCCCCAGACCATAGACTGTTCCCTACGAATGCCAAGGTACAATTATATTACGCTTAATAAAAAAACCACAACAGTTCACTTTCAAATGTTTTGCACATCATAGAGTCTGACTGATTGCCATATTTAAAAAATAAGATGATAGTGAACACATAATCAGCAAAAGTATTTATTCAAATACAAAATTCGGACATTTAAAAATTATACAGTACACTATATAAATCTTCAGCTGCAGTCCAGAGTCAAGTATGAATCAAATGCATTTTATCCTCAGTGTTTAAAATGTTAAAGCATGGCCATGAAATTTTCACAATTTTTTTTTCAATTTGAAGACATATGAGCACGGTCTGGTTTCACATTGAATGGAATGGACTCTATAGATGTTTGGATCTTCCCTAAACATACAAATCATGGTGTCAAGCGGTAATAAAACACCAATGATGCATGACAAAACACCATATAACCTGGTGTCCAGTATTCACAGTGGTTCAGTTGTGAATCTGCAGCAGCTATTGGACATTTTGACACACGGCATAGTGTAAGTGGGTGCTAAAACATACAGACTACATTAAATAAAACTTGTACATTACCTCTCTAAAACAACAGAAGTGTAAAAGTACAACTCTTTGGGTGAAATGTCCTGATTTATAAGACAATGTCCTATGATTTTATCCACTGTTTTAGTGAGTAAGTGGTCAGGACCAGTTCTCAGTGATTTCCTCCGACTTGCTATACATCACTACAGGTTGTCGTCATCTTTTTCCATTTCTTCCAGTGACTTTAGATAGTCCCTGGCCAAGATTTTCTTAGGAAGGATATCTAAAAATAGAAGAGACCAAACTGTTTACACACCAGCTGATTTAATTTGAATAGTGTTAGTCATCATCACAAATGGCCAGGACTCACCGGTTAAAAACTGAAATGTTTCCATCTCCTCTGTTGCATTGGCCAGATCACTGTATGACAGTGTGTTTGTCTCTTTCCCCGAACCATTTTTAAAAGAGGACAGAGCCAAGTGCTGGACAAAAAGCTCCTATGAGGAAATGATGAAAATGTCACCCATTAATAAAAACATAAGTCAGTGATAAAGAAATACACTTTCGGAGCCTTTCCTTTGTAACGTTACACTTACATGTATGACTGTATATTTTTTATTAATAAAAAGAGCTAACTTATTAGAACTACGCACATTCATTTTGGGAATGTGTATTTAAACTAAAAGCTAACTGATATCAGAGTTGTATCTACTAGTGACTAAAACCAAATCAGTTTTCAACTAAAGTAACGTTAAGTTAACTAAATAAGGCAGATAACCTGTTAACTGACCGTTGCTTTTGTTGTCAAGAAAAGAGCGTCCTGGTTAATACAGGACACATCGGGAGAACTTTTCATGATTAATCGCACCCTCGACATAGGCAGAGATATATTTTTACTGTTTGTAGCTTGCTCAACTTTCTCCTCCATGTTTTTTTCAGACATGTTCTGTTCTGTTAGCAGCCGCGTGACGGAAATAAATCTACAGGCTTTCATAGAGACGTCACTGGACGACGGTCATATGGGAATCGTAGTTTTATGATGAATCATTTGTAGTCCTACCTTCGAGAATGTATTATTTTTCGTCAGTATTTCATAAAGCAGTTTGAAATCGTGAATAAATAATCTGAGAAAATTATGTATGAATTTAATATGAATATTTCGTTAGTGGTTCACTAACTAGCAGATTTATACAAAAAATATGATAAAATGTAATGTCAAATGATCAAAAACAGTGGCTTTCAACCTTTTTGACTCCATGGCTCCCAGTGTCTAAATTCTCTAAAACAATATTTGAACATTTTTGCTGTATTGCAGAGAGCATCATTTAAAATAACTGAATATTAAATTATATAATAAAATATTACAATTATATATATGTATAGTTCATACATTTTAACATTTGATATATGGTTCAATAAAAACGTGTTTTGAGGGGGGTTATTATAAAATTAAAATAATAAATATAATTTATATTGTTCATGTTTTATCATTTTAATGTAAAATAACTTAATAAAAAGTTTGATTAATCCTTTCATTTATGAAATTTGTTAAATTATTACAACTGTATGAAAGTATTTCAATACTAGTGTTTTAAAGTGTATTTATTTTATTTCATTATTTACTGTTCGCATTGTAGTGGTTAAATTGGCATAAACTACGTTTCCCAAAATGCCAGAGTTGTTTTTTTCTTCTCGACAGTAGTTGGGCGTGTGCACTTTACAGATAACGAAAGAGCTGGGCAACGATGTTTACTACATCCTTCATGACTGCATTACCCGCAATGCATTGCTCACCGTTGACAAAAGTCTTACTTTCTTGGGTCACTTATCGAATTCTGGCCGTGTCAGCCAGCTTACTTTCTCTTATTTGAAGGAATAATGCATTTGTCAGGCGCGGGTCTTGGGGAAATAGGGCTCGGACTGGGGCCCGGAGCAGGACCGATGCCTGGAAACTGTAATCCGCGTAAATTCAGCGAGAAAATCGCCCTACACAATCTGCGACAGGCTGAAGACACAGCCGCTTTCCGAGAGGTTATGATGGACATTACTTCCATAAGGGTGAGTCTAACTCAATTCAAGACACGTCGGGCTCGTTTACGACAGTTGTCATATATTTGACCTGGGTTATTCCGTTATCATGTTTGCAGCGGAAGGAAGTGCTTGAACTTAATGTTATTTGCCTTATTAGTGTCGGTTTTATTGATTCCTGACAACTAGACAACTTTAGGTACAGGGAAGTTCGATTTCATAAGCAAAAAAACAATAAGAAAGTTAAAAAAACGACTATAAACACTTAAAAAGTTATGTTTGGGAACGGCTTTCTTCGTGTATATTAACCCCGTTTTCCCCGGCTAAACGAGCATGCCTTTTATTATGATTTTTTTTTAAATATAAATATTAATAACAAAAAAAGTGATTTTTTTTTTAACTGGATGACCAAGTATGTATGGATCAACTTGGTCCATAAGATCCAACAGAAAGTTTCAAACAATAAATTAACAATTACATCAGGCAATTGTGGAGAAGAATAAATAATAATCTTTAAATAAATGCATATGTATTTGTTATTTTTCTTGGTTTGATCTTATGTTACTTAATTATCTGCAATTGCATCATGTAAATCAATCAGTTACTTGTTAAAAACGGCTCTGTTTACACATGATCATGACTTTTACGAGACAGCAATGTTCATTATGCATAACAATAGACCCTTGAAATATTATATGTACTAAATGTGGTAGTTGTAACTGAATTATGACGTTTCAAGGAGCTTGGACACCCATTTAACTCAAGCAACAGCTGTTTAAAAAGATGTTTACATGAAAATTAGAAAGGATTAAATTTCATATACATTTTTAGACCCTTTCAAAATCAGAAGATCATGATAAATGTGATGGGATTAAATTTGATTTAGGAAGTATTTTACCATCTGTATATGGACTTGTGATTCAGCAGGTCCACGTGTATTATGTCAATGCACATAAATAGCTTTACCAGTCACTCATCTAGGGTCTGTTTGACATTAGTGTTGCAGACTGAGGGATCTGTAAATCCCAGGTACAATGTCTGTTTTAAATTATGATGCAACAGGCATTGTTCCCCTGAGGGTTAAGCAGTCTGGGAGAGAGAGAGATGAGATTTGTGTTTATCTCCGTGTTGAATGGCTGTTATTGTTGCTATTATTGGGCTTCCATTCCCTCTTCAGGTGCAGGCTGAGACAATTCGGCAAACCAGAGACTTGGTCCCGTACTATGGAGGATCGCTGCCAAATGTCAATCAGATTTCAAGATGCTCCACAGAGACCCAGGTGTGCTATTTTGATTGTTCTAACATTTTAAGTAAATAAGAAATTAGCAGAAGAAAAAAAATCAAGATATTTGTTTGAATGAATTTAATTTAATTAGCTTTTCTTCTATGTACAGTACTCAAGTTATCTCACCCAGCAGCTCCTAGAGGCAGATGAAGAGTACAGAGACGTCCAGCCCAGTCTTCTTGGCAGGCTGCACAGAAGACATGTATCCTCACTTAAAAAATGGCTGATAGTCTTACAGATTCATGTTTGTAGTCGCATGAAAGGAATATTGGAACTCTACCACTCTAATCCTTATAATTGTGTTGCTTTAGTCTTTTATTGTACTGATAACAGACACAACAGTAGTTTTATACAAAGAACAGTTATGTTTAATAATTATACATTCTACCATAATCCAAAAATGTAAGATTGGCAGGGCAGGAAATGCCACGCAAATATCTGTAGTGAATTTTTTTTCTTTGTTTTTTAAATATTTGTTCAGTAGTAAGTATGCTACTGATCAAATATTTGGGGTTAGTATTATATATATAAAAAACAAAAAAAGACATTAATACTTTTATTCAGCAAGGACACATTCAATTGAATTTAGAATATTACAAAAGATTTAAATTTCAAATAATTCCTGTTCTTTTTAACTTTCTATTCATCAAAGAATCCTAAAAAAATATCACAGTAATAAGAATTTTTTCTTGAACACTAAATCAACATATCAGAATAATTTCTGAAGGATCAGGTCATAAGACTAAAGTAATGAATGCTGAAAATTCAGCTTTCCATAAGAGGAATAAAGTACATTTTAAAAGATATTAAAATAGAACATTGTGTAATAATATTTCACAATATTACTGTTCTATGTTTAAAAAAAGTAAATGCAGCCTTGGTCAGCATTAGAGTAATCTTTCCAAAAAAAAAAAAAATCTTTCTAACCCTAAACTTTTGAACCGTAATAATCTAACAAAAACAAATAACGTTTTAATGCTTACACCGTAATCATGAAATTTGTAGGTTGAAACCAAAATAAGCCTTAACTTAATTTTACAGTTTAATAGTGCTCCGTATCTCTCTACCCACCTCTCTCCTCCTCGAGGCCCTACCTGGAGAAGGTAAGATTATAAATAAAGAGTTCTCAAATCTATCAGCTCACCCCATTACATTTAGGTGCTAAACAATCATGTTATTTTCACAATGAAGTCACCATCAGATGTAACTCCCTGAGCTTTTGTTTGTGCCAGTACTTAAATGAAGTGTTGCTTGTGTCCAAGCAGAAACTGGTCCAGTTGCTCTGCCACTGAGAAGAGCCAGATGATCCGTCTTCCTCTGACAGCTCTTAATAGGTAAACAGAACTCATGAGTGTTCACACCGCTGATTCCAGATCAGCTCTTGTGCATACACAATAATTGTATTCGTTGAACCCACTGATCTCCCTAATTGGGGATGAACATTTTTATTGTGGAAGCTTTAGATTCCCACATCACCCTGTTTGGGCACACTAATTTATTATTCTGTTCATCCTCACAGAACCAACTCTGACTCAGCCCTCCACACCAGTGTGCGAAACACCCAGCTGTATGGCCACCCGAAATCTGTCCAAACCCTGAACCCTCAATCCAGACACCATGGTGAGTTTAACTGTTGCAATGCTGCTTTTAATTATATAGGAGTTAATTACATATTGAAAATATATTACACCCACACATATATATACATATATATGTATGTATGAATAAATTACTTTTTCAAATGTATTAAAATAACAAATTGTAATGTAATATTATTTCCCAATATTGCTGTTTTTAATCTGTTTAACGATCAAATCAATGCCTTGGTGAGCATAATAAACTTATTTGAAAAACGTTTTTTAAAATCGATACGACTCCAAACGTTTGAGCAGTAGTATAAGTGCAGTCAAACAGTTTATGGACTGCAAATTAGTTCAATAAACTTCACATTAAGATAAGATTGTTTCAGATATTAATATAACGTGAAAATGTTGGTTTTATTGTCTTTCAAAGTACATGCTTATTTTATATTAAACTGATTCTTTAAGGGTTTGCACATCCTGCACCACTGATTGAAGAAAATATTCAAGAGGAGACACAATCTCCCAAACTAAACAAGGTATTTATTCTGCCTCTTCATATCACACTGATGAATTGTTGTTACAACACTTAATAACACAAGGCTCATATCTTCTTTCATAGTTATCCTCAATGGGATCATCTGGATGTGAAACACCTGTTGTTCAGTAAGTTTCTTTTTAATCCTAGTCATTAAGCTATTTCAGTTTTTCTTTTTTAAACAATGTTTGTTTTCTGTCTCTCCAGCAACTTCCCATTGACCGATCAGCAGGTATCGTCCCTCCCTGTCCCGTCAGCCCTCTGTATGAGCGGCTCTCTTCCAGACCTCTCCAGCCTCCACCTGCCTTCTCCTCTTCCTGTAGGCCAGGATTCTGAGCCCCACAGCGGTGCGGAGCAATTGAGCAACACTTCCACACACCCTGACATTATGGCTGACTTTAACTTACCAGGTATGTTTTAGGATCTGGCAATGTTTGAATTACACAAATGCACAGGGTTTTCATTTTTTAATACCTATGACCCCAAAATATGTTAATCACTTTCCAATGGACTTTCCATCCTAAAATATAAAAGTAACTGTGTATGTTTATGTATAAAGTTTCATTTGTACTGTTGAAAAAATAAGCTTCTTTGTACCAAAGCCAAACAAATGTAAATATTGATTGAAAAATATTTACTGTATTAAGAAGCGTCTTGTATAGACATATTTTAAATTGACAAATAATAAAATAATATTTTAGTTTAAAATGAAGAGTTTTAAAATAATATAATCAAGATACATATAATATTTTGAAACAATTTGGATGAAAATGTTCATATTAATTTTGACAGTCATTAAAAAAATATTTTAAAATCTTTAGTTTTTTTTTCTTGTCGTCCATCTTGCAGTCCCTGGACTAGTGTTGTTATCATTAAACTAATTTTTTTTTGTAAATTAAAAGAAGTTGAAATAAAATACATTAAAATATAATTATTACATGAAAACCTTAAGCTTAAAAAACTGAAATGAAGATAAGTAATGTTGCTTTGTCAACTGACTGAAACAAATGTTTAAGTACTAAAATGACTAAAAACTAAAATGGGAAAAACTAATAAAAATGACAAATGCACATAACAAAATTACTAAAACAAATTAAACATAAAAACTGAGAATATAAAAGTAAAATTTGATTTTAAATATTAGTAAATAACATCTAATAGTTCAAAAACTTTTTTTTAATTAAAATCACTGGACTATAAAAGTTATGAATCTACACAGACAGACAGCATCTAATAACAAGTATATTAATAATAATAAAATAACTGGACCCCAGGTTGACAACCCTTGCATTAATGCAAAGTGCTCACAGATCGGTAAATGGCCGATAAATCAGCCAGTATTTGTGATTTGCGGTAAATATTGTGTAAAACTAGTGTTTAATTTAAATTCACAAATTTTTTATCATGCAGTGTACTCCAAATGACTGAGACTACATTGAAAATCTGGAATTCTAAATCTAATTTAAAGGGTTAGTTCACCCCAAAATGAAAGTTCTGTCATTAATTAATCCTCCTCATGTCGTTCCAAACCCGTAAGACCTTCGTTCATCTTCAGAACACAAATTAAGATATTTTTGATGAAATTGGAGAGCTAACTAACACTTCATAGACAGCAATGCAATTGAAATGTTCCCAGGTTCAGAACGTAGTAAATACATCAACAGTAAAACAGTCCATGTGACATCAATGGCTCAACTTCAGTTTCATTTTGGGGTGAACTAATCCTTTAAACTTGGAAATTCTGAAAGAAAAAAAAACAATGTAAATAATTATAAATACTAAAGTTTCCACACAATTTTATCTTCTAGGTCTGTCCTCATCTCTTCAGGCATCTTTAAGTAATCCTTTGCTCCAGTCTTCACTCAGCAATCCCAATATCCAGACCTGTCTGAGCAGCCACTCCCTGCCCAGCTCTCTCAGCTCCACATCTTTGCGTCTGTCACTGAGCAACTCTTCCCTGCAGTCCTCGCTCAGCAACCAGTCCCTGCAGTCCTCCCTCAGTAGCTCTTCACTGAGTAACCAATCCATCCAATCATCTGCCAGCCGCTGCAGCCACAGCAGTGGAATCGGCGGCTCTCGCTCCTGCTCCTCTTCTTCTCTCTCTGGTTCTCCACGTGTTACAGGCCACACCCATGCCACCACATCACGCAAGAGAGCCCAACTCAGCCCACTCATTGTGCCAAGTGGCGGGGAGTACCGCTGGCAGCATCCAAAGCAGTTCTCACCCACACTGTCTCCAACCATGTCTTCTGTATCCCAGGCAAGATATGAGCATTGTTGATTATCATGTTTGCTCACAGGGTTTCTGTAGGTTTCTTAAAAAATCTTACATTTTTAAGTTTTAATTTCTTAAATGCACTTATTAATTTAAGGCCATAATTTTAGTACAAAGTAATTTACTAATCATTACACGAGTCTTGAGTCATGACACAACATTACTTTTACTTTACTTTTACTTTGTAGTCATTTAGCAGAGGCTTTTATCCAAAGCGACTTACAAATAAGAAAAAGTAACTAAAACTATAAATTAAAACTCTATAAATACTATATATGCACATTTAGGAAAATGGAGAAATTAAATAAAATGACAAATGCATACAACAACATTTCAAAACTAAACATTTAAATGAGTATAAAAATGATTCTAACATGACACTAAGCCAAACACCCATATACATATATACATTACATCACAAGGCATAAATAATATAAATATATAATGAGTCATGATAACAAAAAGTCAGAAAAAACTATTAAATATGTCAATAATTATTTATATAAACTTGAAGTAGCTTTTTATTTTCAGTTTATTTTAGATTTAGTTTTTTTTTTATATTTCTGTTTTTCATTCCTTTATTTTTTATTTCAGTTTTAGTAACTTAGTAATCATTTCATTTATTTACAACCCGAATTCTGGAAATTTTGGGATGTTTTTTAAATTTGAATAAAATGAAAACTAAAAGAATTTCAAATCTCATGAGCCAATATTTTATTCACAATAGAACAAAAATATTCAGACACATGTCAGACCTCACACATAATTGTCTGTGTTGTATATTGTGTTTTTGCCATTTTGTTCATTGCCTTTTTGTATATTATTCGTTTATTATCTGTGTCCTGTCCTGTTGCTGTCATTCTGTTGCATTGTGGAGCTTCTGTTACTATAACAAATGCCTCGTATGTGTAAACATACCTGGCCAATAAAGCTCATTCTGATTCTGATTCTGAACATAGATAACATAACAAATGTTTAAACTGAGAAATTCTATAATTTTATGCACAAAATGAGCTTATTTCAAATTTGATGCCTGCTACAGGTCTCAAAATAGTTGGGAAGGGGACATGTTTATCATGGTGTAGCATCTCTTCTTTTCAAAACAGTTTGAAGATGTCTGGGCATCGAGGTTATGAGTTTCTGGAGTTGTGGTGTTGGAATTTGGTCCTATTCTTGCCTGATTGATTCCAGCTGCTGAAGAGTTCCTGGTCATCTTTTTTATTTAATGATGCGCCAAATGTTCTCTATAGGTGAAAGATCTGGACTACAGGCAGGTCAATTCAGCACCTGTACTCTTCTACTACGAAGCCATGGCCCACAGGACATGACAGCGCTTCTGGACCATGTTGACATATGGCTTCCTTTTTGTATGATAGAGCCTTAGTTGGCATCTGCAGATGGCATGGAGGATTGTGTTTACCGACAATGGTTTCTGGAAGTATTCCTGGGCCCATTTAGTAATGTCAATGACAGAATCGTGCCAATGAGTGATGCATTGTTGTCTGAGGGACCGAAGACCACGGGCATCCAACAAAGGTCTTCGGCCTTGTCCCTTAAGCACAGAGATTTCTCCAGTTTCTCTGAATATTTTGATGACGTTATGCACTGTAGATGATAAAAAAAGAAAAGAAAAAGCCTTTGCAATTTGACGTTGAGGAACGTTGTTTTTAAAGTATTCCACAATCTTTTTACTCACTCTTTCACAGATTGGAGAGACTCTGCCTCTCTAAGACATCCCTTTTATAGATAATCCTGTTACAGAGCTGATGTCAAGTAACGTAATTAGTTGTTAATGTTTTCCCAGCTGAATCTTTTCAAAATATCTTGCTTTCTCAGCCCTTTGTTGCCCCCGCGCCAAATAGTTTGAGACCTGTTGCAGGCATCAAATTTGAAATGAGCTCATTTAGTGGATAAAAGAATAACACATTTCTCCGTTTAAACATTAATGTTATCTATGTTCTATTGTGAATAAAATATTGGCTCATGTGATTTAAAAGTCTATTATTTTTCATTTTATTCAATAAAAAAAAACGTCCCAACATTTCCGGAATTCAGGTTGTACCAAGGCAACATTTCTCTAAAATTAATTTTATTGTTCATCTAGTATTTTTTTTATTAGATTTTATTTTAGCTTTATTTAAATGACTAGATGTGATTTATTGTTTTATGTTTTAGTTAATAACTGCCTTAAACTCTACAGTTCATCAATAGGATTTTTTTAAATTGACATTAAAAGGTGAATTTAATTCACTGAAATGCATTTTATTCCACCAAACATGCCGATACCCTGAATCAACTTTCAAGAAACTTTCATCTTCCTGGTCCTAATTTTTTATATTATTACCTGTTTAATATTGTTCAGTTTCTTATGTGCACTGAATATTTCACACAGGGTGCTCTCCTCAACCCCAACAAAGTTCTGAAAGAGACGAAGCCACCAGCGTATCCCTGCACTCAGCACCTCAGATCCGCTCCTCCACTGTCCCATCAGCCAATACGGCAGTATTTCCAGCCAGAGGCACAGCATCAATCAATCCCAGAGATGGAACAGTGGAGTCAAGATGAACCCCAGTCACAACATCAACAAACACACAGTCAGACACAACACCACCATACTCACAAACACAGTCGGCCCCTGCAGCATCATTCACAACCACACGCTAAATATCAACAACAGTTACTGTATAATTCCCAGACTCACCAACCACACATCTCACTGCAAGTGCTTTCCCAGCAGCAGCAACAACATCATGCACTCTACACACAGTTCCAGCCTCATCAGATACCTGAGGAGCAGTACCCGTGTCCAGGCCAGTGGCAGATGCCATGCCAAGAAGGCCAGTACCAAAAGCAACCTGTAACTTTCCCTTCTCCGGGTCTGGAGAAAAACTGGAATCATGTAACAGGCTCACATGGCTTGCAGCATGCACAAATGAAGCGTAGACACTGTATGCAGATGCCAGAAGAACCAAAACTACTATCTAAGGTCGCTGTCCAGGAGACGCAAGGAAAGGGATCGAAGGTCCCTCATTATAACGAAAGTGAAGTAACTGAAGTAAATCCAGGTTTACAGGATAAAGGCTTTGAACTGAACAAGGTGAGCCCTGTTTGCATTAGAGTATGTAAGCTAGACGTAATGATTATAATTATGATAATAAACACCTTTTTTGTTACAGGAATCATATGTTGGCTTACATCTTACCCCATGTCAGGCAAAGGCCCTTTCCCAGCAGGTACATTGTTTGTTTAATGAATCATCAATTTAGATTGCGCATGTAATGGCCATATGGTCTGATGTTGTGCAGAGACTTTGTATTTATAACTGACTTCGATGATGTTTATCCTCTGTGCAGCTTGGAGTGCTTCAAAAGGAGCCTCTAGGTGGCAGTAGATTGTCAGATCTTAACTGTGAAGCTGCAGAAAGCAAGGAACTGCTAGTAGAGAATCAAAGCTACAGTGCTGGAGAGACACAAAATATGTTCAACATCAACTTATCTGGTAAGATATGTAAGAGTAGCCAGTGTAACCATGTAAAGCCTGACATGTGAAACACAAAAGTCTGAAAAGTCCATGTTTTTCAAGAGGAAAAGTAATTAAATCAAATAAACAATTTACAATGAATACTTAATATTTAGACAAATAAAAAAATAAAAGGATATATATATATATATACACATGTGAGCAATTACATTTTGAAATATCGTACTTTTTGTCGTATGATGGTGAAAATATGGAGTTTATACTGGAGGAGGAAAAAAATAAAAAATTATTTAGAGGCCCAAACTAAGAAAAAAAGCAATTTGGTGCAGTTGCTGACATTAAATGACCAAAAATGGACATTCTAATAGCTTTCAATGTAAATCAATTAGGTTTTTATAACAGTATAGCAGACTACTTAAACAAAATGCATAGAAATATATTTTGTCACTATATAGCCAATTAATGTCTTAGTAAGGTGATGTTTAAATGATAATAATTTGTTACATTTATATAGCGCTTTTCTGGGTACTCAAAACGCTTTACATAGAAGGGGAGGAATCTCCTCAACCACCACGAGTGTGCAGCATCCACCTGGATGATGCGACGGCAGCCATAGTGTGCCAGAACGCCCACCACAGACAGAGAGATGAAGCTAATCAGTGTAAAGACACTTAAAGACTCAGTTTTATGATCAAAGCTTTGTACTTTTTACTGTGGGGGAAAACATATAATGTAATGCATTACAATGATAATTTAGAAATAAATAAAACAAACATTCCTAACATGAATCATATTTGATACTCAAATTTGAATCTGATTTTTGATGTGTGGATAATCAAATAAACCTAGGTTGCTTACTATTACTGACAATAACATAATTATAACATAATAACAGGTATTCTTATGTTTACTTTATAAAAATCAGTAAAGATTTCACGTACCATGACCTCTTTTCAGAATTATACTTAAAGGACTTTTACTTGCTAAAAAAAAATTAAACTATCAATCAGCTGACAAGAAGGCATGTAGTAGATTGTGTAAAACAGGTTTGCATATTAAATATGATACAGTAGGCTTTATATAGTCGTAGAGTGTATAGCCTGTATGTCTTATCATATTTATTTTTAGGTTCTCCTATCATATCCTTCAATTTCTCACCATGTTTCTCCATCTTTTCAGACCCGTCCGCCTGGCTGGACCAGGACATATCAAGTCTGCCGGACTCTGTTTTGGAGTTTGATCTAGAAACATTCGGTCTGGACAGTAACTTAGGTTGGCCATAAATGTATCATAAAAGTGAACCAAAATGTACACGTGTGTTGTTATGACACATTCATTTGGACAAGTACTCTTTTAAGATAATGTTTTTTGCTAGTGGAATTGATATATAGTCTTAGAACCAAATAGAAGGTAAACTATTAATTGGCTAAAAGGTTCTTTAAGGCAACAAACAGGGAATTATGTCTTAATAAATAGTTTTGCACACAGAGGTCCTAAATAGCAGGTCTATGTGCCTTAATATGCATTTTTGCTTATATTTTGTTATAAATAAAATAGATTGTTTATGTATAGATACATGAGGTAAAGTCATGTATGAGTTGTTTCACATTTCTTAGCATAGAATAACTGGTATAATATACAAGCGTAAGAACAAATGGCTAGTGTAGGGCCTAAATTAACTTCATCAAAATGTTGTCTTGATGGCAAATTTTTTTTTACATTTTACTCTTTAACATTTAGATAAAAACTAATTATGTATAGACTTATATATTTCATATCCATTTGTTTGCATGTTATAGTGTGACTGGGGTCATTTTTGTGACTTCTTGTAACTGACTGTTGACCGACAACTGCCTTTGAATTTCTATATCATCATTTTGTTGCAGTTTCATCTTTCATAGATATTGAAAATGCAGTTGTATTATATTTTCATATTAATTTTGCTTTATCACTCTCTGGTAAAGGTCATGTTGTTTTTCAGTATTTGTCTTCAATGTGAAATCTAAAATATTTTCACAGTATGCATATTGGAATACATTTACATTTCTGACTGAATTAATAACATATTATGAACAGAAACACCATCTGTTAATTCCAGAAGTATTGCAATTAAAAAGTGGATTAATACCTCTAAGCGTACTTTTTCAGATATTGTTACTATAAAATTTAGGACTGATTTACCAGTTTACACTCACTTTATTTTACAGTATGTATACTGAGGAAAAAAATAAGCGATACATTATAAAGAGGCAAACAGACACAGGAAGTGCTTGTAATACAACATTTCAGGCATTGTTCAGAGCAAATTCTAGCCAGACAGTGAGAGGTTAAGAGAAAGAGAGCAAAGTTAAGGAAAGAGGAAGAGCGAAGATTTATTTATCTTTATTTTCTTTTAAGATGAAATCAAGTGATGACGGAAGAGATTAGTTTTCAGGTGTCGCTTGAAAATTGTCAGGGATTCAGCGTTCCGGATCGGGGTGGAAGTTCAATTCACCAGCCAGGAACGGTGAATGAAAACGTTCTGGAGAGTGATTTTGTGCCTCTCTGTGATGGCACCACGAGGCGTCGCTCACTAGCAGATCTCAGACTTCTTGAGGGGATGTAGATTGTCATCAGTTAGTGAAAGTAGGAGGGTGCTGAGCCAGTGGCTGTTCTATATGCAAGCATCAGTGTCTTGAACTTGATGTGAGCTGCAACCGAGGAGCCAGTGCAGGGAGACAAAGAGAGGTGTGATATGGGCCCTTTTTGGTTCGCTGAAGACCAGTCGTGCTGCTGCATTCTGAATCATTTACATTTAATAATTTAGCAGACACTTTTATCCAAAGCAACGTACAAATGAGGAGAATAATAGAAGCAATCAGACCATCGAGAGAGCAACAGTAAACAAGTGTCATGACAAGTCTCAGTTAGTCTAGCTCAGTACACGTAGCTAGTTTTTTTTTTAATAGAATAGGTAAGTGTTAGTATTAGTTGGTCAGGTGCTAGCGAAAAAGATGTGTCTTTAGTTGTTTTTTTTCAAATGGTTAAAGACTCAGCTGTTCGAATTGAGATCGGGAGGTCATTCCACCAGCTGGGCACAGTCCAGGAAAAGGTCCGTGAGAGTGATTTGGTACCTCTTTGGGATGGCACCACAAAGCGTTCACTTGCAGAACGCAAGCTTATGGAGGGCACATAAGTCTGCACTAGCGAGTTTAGGTATATTGGTGCAGCGCAAGTTGTTGTCTTTTAGGCACACATCAGTACCTTGAATTTGATACAAGCGTCTATGGGTAGCCAGTGTAACTTGATGAAGAGAGGGGTAACGTGAGCTTTTTCAGGCTCATTAAAGACCACTCTGGCTGCTGAATTCTGGATCAGTTGCAGAGGCTTGATAGTACATGCGGGAAGACCCACCAAGAGCATTACAATAGTCCAGTCTGGAGAGAACAAGAGCTTGGACAAGTAAGAGTCTAATATTCTGTAAAGGTTTGATTGTGCATGATGAAAGTCCAGCTAGAAGAGCATTGCAGTAGTCCAGTCTAGAAATGACAAGGGCCTGGACAAGAAGTTGTGCTGCATGCTGTGTAAGGAAAGGCCTGATCTTTCTGATGTTGTGCAATGCAAACCTGCAAGATCGAGCAGTTTTTGCAATGTGGTCTTTGAAAGACAGCTGGTCATCGAAAATTACACCAAGATTTCTGACTGTACTTGATGGGGTAATTGTAGAAAAATCTAGCTGGATGGTGAAATTATGCTGTAGAGTTGGAGTGGCAGGGAAGACAAGAAGCTCAGTCTTTGCCATGTTGAGCTGTAGGTGATGTTCTTTCATCCATGCCGAGATGTCTGCCAAGCAGCCTGAGATCTCTGCAGCTACCGTTGGATCATCTGGTCAAAATGAGAGATAGAGCTGTGTGTCATCAGCATAGCAATAGTATGAGAAACCATGTGCTTGTATGATGTGACCCAGTTATGTAGTGTATAAAGGGCCAAGAACCGATAGGAACCCCAGTACCAGTTGATGTTCTGTATACCTCCCCTCCCCAGGCCACCCTGAAAGACCGACCAGTGAGATAGTCAAACCAGCAAAGTGGAATCCCAGTGATGTATAATTGATGATTGCAGTGTCAAAATCAGCAGATAGATGCAGCAGAATAGATGATGATTTGGAATCAGCTTTTGCAATTCGTAGGGCTTCAACCGAGAGTAGCGCAGTCTCAGTTGAATTCACGTCTGAACCATGATTTGTTAGCGTTCAGTAGGTTATTATTTGACAGAAATGAGGATAACTGGTTGAAAACAACTCATTTAAGTGTTTTCGCTATGAATGTAAGGAGAGAGACAGGTCTGTAGTTTTCTATCAGAGAAGTGTTTAATGTAGGTTTTTTGAGCAGTGGGGTTACCCGAGCCTGCTTGAACACAGTGGGGAAGATGCCTGTGAGGAGAGATGTGTTGTTAATGTGTGTGAGGGCTGGTAAGAGTGTAGGAGAGATAACTTGGGAAGGTGTGAGGGGATTGTATCAAGAGGGCATGTTGTAAGATGCTGGAGAGGAGAAGTTTGGATACTTCTGCCTCAGTGAGGGGACAGAAGGCAAATAGGGCAGTTTTAGCAATATTATAAGGTTACTACATGTTCAGAGTTATTACCTTGTTATTATCTAGTTGTTGTAAGTACTATAATAAGTACATAGTATGTACAGTAACAGGACTGAGAAATAAAGGGCTACTATTATATTTATTATGTCTTTGTGTATAATTTTGCCTATTTAATAATTATTAAGAAAGTAATAATTCTGAAAATTCACAATCACCCTGGAACAAACTGAGGTAAAGTGCTTTCATACAGAGTCCTTGTACACCAGCTCTAATTAAAGCCCAGCTTGTTTGTACTTTTGGTTTTTAGATTTTCAGATGTAGACCACATATTCCAGAATTCATAATTCTTAAAGCCTATGTTAATTTTAATGACAGTTTAAATGAATACAAGCTATATCCAATAGGCCTGAGGATGAGAATTGTGCTTTTGGTATGTGAATGAAATGCAGATGTTTAATCTTTTCCCAGCTACTGTTATGTTTTTGGTATTGGTTTATTAGTGCACATTTTTTACGTTTGGATGTGTAGAATTGTATGCTCGAGTGTTTGTGATTGTGCTGTGTGAGTGCTTGTTCTTGCAGTCGTACAAAACATCCCAACAAATAGTAACAACTAAGATGAAGGTAAGATTTGCCATTTTATTTTACTCATAACTTTTTCTATGTGTAGTATTAAATTATATTATATTTGAATTATTTAGTTACATTTTAATATAAAAATAATGCAAGATGTGGCACTTAGCAGGGTAATAGGCCTTCAAATCTAGCTAACCTCATTTCCAGATTCAACGCCCTTCTCATCTCCCCATTATTTCCTTTCATCCCTATACTTTCATATAAAATTATTGTTTGAAAAGTTCTCAAATGCATAATTCTAGCAACAACCAAAGAATTATTGCCTCATTTATCTTTCTCTAGCTGATTAAAATTTCTGGTGTCTCATTCCTTCTCTTTTTCTTTACCTTCATGTCATTTACAACTCCACAAACCTCTTACAATTAGATCACACCTGTCTTTCACCAGCTTTCTATTATCCCATGATGTAGTTGTTCCCAAACAACTTCCCAAAGTCCTCAAATTTCTGAGTCAATTAAAGGTTCACCCAAGCATTAAAAAATGTCATTAATTAATCAACCTCATGTCGTTCTAAACCTGTAAGACCTTTGTTCATCTTCAACAAATTAAGGTATTTTTGATGAAATCCGAGAGCTTTCCGACCCTCCATAGAGAGCTATGGAACTGAAATGTTTCCCAGAATAGTAGTAAGGAGGACATCGTCAGAATAGTACATGTGACATCATTGGTTCAAACTTAATTTTACGAAGCTACGAGAATACTTATTGTGTGCAAAGAAAACAAAAATAACGACTTTATTCAAAAAAAATTATTCCGCATCACCCTCCTCCGCCAATATATAAATACACACAGTGGAGATGATAATTAGAGAACAACCTATCATTTCTAACATTTCAAGGTCAATGCTTGGTCCTATTTGAAGTTATCCTAACAGGAGTAGAAGGGCAGTTTTTAGCATATTTTATAAACTAATTGTATTCTGAAGCACAGTATAAAAAACTTAAATGAGATATTTGAAAAATAATTCTGATCAAAATTAGAGAACAGACACCTCCAAGTTATTTGTATTAATCTGGCAACTGGTGCTAATTTCCTTAATTATATGACAAACCTTTTTTTTTTACTGGCAGAATTAGATTGCAAGATCTGCGATTGCAAGATGGTGGGCCACTAAGGTGACCGAAACCCTGCGACTGGAGTTTGTCTAGATGAAGGCCAACGGGATGACCCTTTCAGCCACTGCAAGAGAAGCTGGTCATTCCAAATCTGTGATTTCTCAAATATTGCAGGTTTACAATGACACTAATTTATTAAAGTCCTCCAAAAAGGTTGGTTGTCCACATAAGACAAATGCAGGAGAAGACAGGAAAATGCGGAGATTCTCAATGGAGAATCTGTTCAACACTGCAGCTGGAATTGCTTGCCAGTTTACTGCAGCAGGAGTTGTGCCTCTCATACAGCTACATGGCAGGGTGAATGCAAATGTTTATCTGAATCTCCTTCAGCAGCATGCAGTTCCTCAGCCTGCAATTTTCATGGACAGTTGCTCCCCGTCATACTGCAAACAGGTAAAGCAGTTCCTTGAAGCTAAGAACATTGAAATAATGAAATGGCCGGCCCAGAGTCCTGATCTTCACCCGATTGAAAATCTCTGGAAGGCGACAAAGTTATGGTTAAGAATCCTGATACAGTTACGAAACTATGGAAACTAATGTCCTAGTTGTGTCCTGCAGCCGCAGATGTGCTGAAGTCATTCAAAGCAAGGGCCTTTACACTTCCTACTTTTGTACACTTTTCTACTTTTGTCAGACATGTTAGTAGAACAGTGGTATACACAGCTAATATTCCTTCAAATTTTGAGTGAAGAAGATTTACAATATTCCGGAAAGAAAAATAACTATTTATAATTTGTTCTCTAATTTTAATCTACACCACACTCACACATTCCAATTTTATAGCAACAGTTTGGGCAGGACCCTTTTCTATTCTAACATGACCTCTTGACAGTGCCTCTTGACTGGTCTGCAGAAAGCCAAGTCCTAATCCCATCTGAACACCTCTGGTGTGACTTTAAATGCAGACCTTGAGCCAAAAACTCATCACCAATATAAACCCATAACCTATCAAATTGGAAGCACACTATTCCCTAGAATATCATTATATGCTTAAACATTAAGATTTGTACTCTAGGAAATTACTAAAGTAGACAAACCTTTCATTAAAAGGGGGTGACCCAATACTTTTGGCAATATAGTGCATGTATGTAATGTGTATATACACTCACCGGCCACTTTAGTAGGTACACCTGTTTACCTGCTTGGTAACACAAATTGCTAATCAACCAATCACATGGCAGCAACTCAATGCATTTATGCATCTAGATGTGATGAAGACGACTTGAAGTTCAAACCGAGCATCAGAATGGGGAAGAAAGGGGATTTAAGTGACTTTGAACGTGGAATGGTTGTTGGTGCCAGATGGGCTGGTCTGAGTATTTCAAAAACTGCTGATCTACTGGGATTTTCACACACAACCATGTCTAGGTTTTACAGAGAATGGTCCGAAAAAGAGAAAATATCCAGTGAGCGGCAGTTGTGTGGATGAAAATGACTTGTTGATGTCAGAGGAGGATGGGCAGACTGGTTAGAGATGATAGAAAGACAACAGTAACTCAAATAACCACTCGTTACAACCAAGGTATGCAGAATACCATCTCTGAACACACAACACGTCGAACCCTGAAGCAGATGGGCTACAGCAGTAGAAGACCACACCGGGTGCCGCTCCTGTCAGCTAAGAACAGGAAACAGGATACAATTCAACTCAGACTGGTTTCTTGAACATGACAATGAGTTCACTTTACTCAAATGGCCTCCACAGTCACCAGATCTCAATCCAATAGAGCACCTTTGGGATGTGGTGGAACGGGAGATTTGCATCATAGATGTGCAGCCGACAAATCTGCAGCAACTGCGTGATGCTATCATGTCGATATGGACCAAAAGCTCTGAGGAATGTCTCCAACACCTTGTTGAATCTATGCCATGAAGAATTAAGGCAGTTCTGAAGGCAAAAGGGGCTCCAACCCGGTACTAGCAAGGTGTGCCAAATAAAGTGGCCAGTGAATGAATATGTATATGTGTATGTATGTTCACATGTTCAGTGTATGTTCAAGACTGCACTGTTGATCAGTCAAAGAAAACCTGTATGATTCTTTCCCTCTCTTTCTTCCTCCCCTGTGCATAATAGGTCAGTCAAGGTAAGGTTTCATCAATAATAAAAGGGTATAATTAGAAGTGAAATGTAATCATGGTCCGCTCAGTGGAGAAAATAATACAAATAAAAAATTATATAAAGCAGAGAGCATGAAAAGAAGAGAAATGAGTTCCTAAGTGTTAAAAAAACAGGGTGGATTGTGCATTGTTCAGGGTGAGAGTAATAGAGTTAACATCAAATAAAAGGCATGGAGAGAGCAGTGAATGAGTTCCTAAGTGTTAGGGTGGATTATCCCTGTGCCTGTATCCATGGTTAACTGGGCAGCCATAGAGCACCTAATGGGATAAGGAGCGAGCGGAACGGTAGGTGAGGCCCGTCTGATTCCTTTTCTCTGTGACACTCGCTGATCTCTTCCTCTGGCCTGAGGACAGCAAATCCTGTAACACAAAACAGATATATTGAGGTTTACAGAAACTTTTTTGCTGATCTTTTTCACAATCCTGTTATAGATTTCAGTGGTTTTATCCCTTCATATTGATAAATAATATTTGTAGAGTCCTTGGTCCAAGTGTTTTGAGCATAATTAGATTACATAATTAGATGTGCTGAGCATTACAGTGTTACGCACATAATACGATGTAAGACAATTTGCTATTTTGGCTGTGCCATTTTATAAAAAAAATATTTTCATATCAGCATATTTCTACTAATTTTATTTTGTCTAAGAAAACAATGTTTAAAAAAAAAAAAGTTTAAATATGGGTTTCAAAATTGAGTTCAAACTTGGAAATAAATAGAACATTTTAGAATTTAATAATCCATTATAACTACAAAATTATAACGTAAAATGAAAAATAAATATGTAATATAATGTAAGAATTCAGCCATCACTCAAATTTTTCTATTTATATAATTCTATTTATATAAAAATAATTGTATTAAATAATAAAAATGCTAAATTTGAGAATTTATCTTGTGGTCTCAGAATGGACTGTATTGTATATTAAAGGAAGTAGGAACTTGATGACTTTAAATAACAGCATGGCTATATCTTTTTTTCGAAAAAACTATATTTTTGCTTTTTGAGGGGATTTGCAAAATGCAAATTACATTATAATGCAAAACTAGGTCTCACATATTTGGACCCATACTGTATATTCAGTAGCACAACCTCATTCTTGTAACATTGTTAATGTGCTATAAAATAAATACATGTAATGTGCTCTTTCACATGCATAATACAGATTTGCTGATTTCCATTTTAGTGAATTATTGTATTGCCTCTATACAAAACCAGAGTTTGTAATGCGACCTGAATAAATGTGTTTCATCGTGTGGCTGAACAGTCTTATAATTGGCCTGTTCAAATGTTTCTCTAAATACTTCCTTTCAATTAGTAGTATATAATGGAAGGAGATGGCCCCTGGGCAGACCACTCACTTTATTTATGCAGATCCATTCACATACTGCTTCATATGCTAATCTCTGCTAATTGAATTCGTTTGTTGGGTGTTTTCCTGGGTTTACAGGGTTTACAGGGTGGATTTAAAATGCAGTGCAAATAATGAGGTTTTGTTAAGGTTAGGCTACTTCACAGTGCCACAACAAACGCTGTCCACAAAGTCCCTGTGGTTCTGTTTAATACAACAAACGAAATCTGTGCCCAATTGTATTGGGCATCTAAACAAACAATAACAAGCATTATAACTTTTTATGAGCTTAATATTTGAATTCTGAATATTTGATTAATGACAACAGCTTGGTTACGATGTTTTTGAGTGTAACCCTTGTGGTAAAGCAATAAAGAGTCATTTTTGCTCAAATATAGGCTATTGATAACTATAACGCACCTACCCAAAGGCAGCGGTTGGTTTAACGATTGGTTCATCACAGAGCCACCTCACTAAGGCGAGAGCGCGCGCGTTATTGTCAAGCGGCGACAACAATATCATGAATAATGAATGATCGCTGCACGCGCTCACCGCTGTGCTGAGCCGCACGCGGGGTATTCTCAGAGTGGCCGTGGACGTGACCAGCAGCGCCCAGCTCGAGCGCCGTTAATGTGTAGAGTAGTTATTTTAGGATTAATCCGTTTGGAATTTGTATTCGAATAGAAAGACATTTGCACTAGAAAAGTTAAATTTTTTCTTTCACTTTATAAACTTTTTTTTAGCCCAAAGAAGTATAGCCTACCTGTTTTCATTTTTGGAAAGGATTTACACAGAAAAATGAAGCCACGGATTTTACTGACCTTTCTGATGTTTTTTGGTTCATGTGAGTATAAACTTATTTATTTTTACATCGTAAAGATATGGTTTAATTTTTAGTCATTTTATTTTGTCGTTTTATTTAAGCTACCATTCACCCATTTGTGCGCGCTTTTCTAGGCTGCGTTTTTATAGAAGTATAATTTGACCAGAAAGATTTGGAGATCATATTTTGAGATGTTCTGTATCAAAAGAAGAACTGTTTGTAACGTAACTAAGACTTCAAACTGTCTGATTGTTATTTCGATTATGTCCGAAGTAGTGCGTTGAATTAAGTATGACCTTTAAGCTAATTCAAATATTAAAAATTAATATTTATTAATATTTTACTGCTTTGTTTTTAACTAGCCTACTTCAAATAGCCTACTTTTGTTGTAGCATTTCTTTACCCTGATTGCAGGTTACAAGTTATTGATGCACAAAGGTGTTGCATCTTAGTGAAAAGTTCATTAAAATACTAATTTCAGCTGTTAATATTCACCTTTTTCCAGTCTTTGCTAATTGCTGATGTAAGTATTTGGGTTTTTAGTAATAAAAAAAAAAACAAATTCAAACCCATAAAATCGAAAAGAAATGACAGAAATCAAATGCATCAAATAATTTTTTCTTCTCAGTAATTTTTGGTTTCCTTCTCAATAACTCTTATAAGAATCAAACATTCCTGTTCTGCTTGTATATTTTTTATAAAGAGATGAAATGACTTGGGATCAAAACAGTTTTCAAACCAGATGTCATGGCCATGAGTTTGGATCATGTGTGCTCTTTAGAATAAATCTCCCGTGGAATAATAAATAAACACAGTCGGAAAGTTGACCAGACGGAGATGTTGAGTCTCATGGAGAAGGGGGGTAGAAACAGATGACCTTATAGACAGAGGGGCTGCGTTGACCTTGGGCGGTATTAACCTTTGGGGTCCCCCTTCTGGACAGCGGAGCGGTCCAAAGCGGGTGGAGCAAAAAGAGAGCCAGGGAGACAAAAGTGGCCACCTCTCCACCCCCTTTGACCTGACCCTAACACCCTGATCTCCATAACACTGCTCCAGCCTTATTGAGAAGCAGGGGTACATTTAAAATCGTCTTAAAGCTGTTGGCGGTTTATGAGTGTGCATGCCTGAATATGTTTATGCTGGAGTAATCCCTCCAGAGACTCCTCATCTGTGGAAAATGTTCACTCCAGAAGGCAAATCTGACAAGGCACCATCTAGCTAATCCACATACAGGGCACAGGCTGCAGTGGGTGGCCGGTGTCTCAATCACTGCATGGAAATTCGACCAAAAGCATATAGATCCTTTGGCTAACTTTATGCTCCAGTAGATGTTTTTCAGTATATCGCCACAAAAAGTTCTGAGCAATCATGTTAGATTCGTGCTATCAGGCTATAGCCACTTCATTCTAGCCAACATTCATTGCTCTAATTAAAGCAATAGCCATTTTTTTTGTAATGAAGCTGCCGTAAAAACCTGTAATACAATGTACGGGCCAATCAGCCACAAAATTACTTTGTTTATAGAGGCCTTCAAATGTATAGTTTCAGCGGTTCTGTTAAAGAAAGTCATCAGGGTTCATAAAGCCAAAGAGGAACTAACAGTGGCATTAAAACGTGCATGTTGCAGCAGAGGGACATTTTAACCCTTGGTTACTCCATTAATGAGATTGGCTTAATGGCATCCCTGGACCCCCTTCTGGTCCTTATACCAATAATTAAAGACCTGAGGCCATAGTGATGGGGTTTCCTCCCCCTGCAATTGGAGCATATTGCTTATTGATTTTACCCAAAGGTTTTATGTCTGGCAATGACTTTTTCATAAAAAGCTGTTGACCTACAGACATTATCTAATTAACAGAAACACATATATTTTGCTAAGCACCATTATATGACTGAAAATAGCATCTTAAAACATCCTTTAAAAAGTTTGAGTCGGATGCAGATATTTTTTTAAAAGTGGAGGATAGATCAAAAGAAGAGCACAAAAGAGCTAATTGTTGAGTGGTAATTGGTTAATGAGGAGGGTGGAGTGAAACTGCAGGAGGTTGTTTCCTCTCTTAAGTGGAAATGAAAGTGTGTTTGCATGACTTTGAACTTGGCATATGCCACCTAATGACAATCAGTGTTTAAACAAAAGACAACTTTGCCTCAAATGACCAACTCAAAGGAGTGTTTGTGCAGGCGGCTTGTGGCTGTTGTAGTCAGGAAGAATTTAACTCCCATTATGCAGTCAAAAGAAGCCCACCCGGAGCAGCATGATCCCCCTTTCCACCCAGCTTCTTTACAATTCCACCCCCAAGTTTGTGTTCAGCTATTGTTTACGTTAGATCTCCTGCTGCTGCCGTGGATATAATGGGAGAAAAAGAGAGCGAGAGGAATTTGTGAATGATTGTATAAATGTAGAGTTTCTTTCAAAGGTTTATAACACTTTTTCAAAGTGGCAGGCCAGTTTCAGTAATGCTGAAATCTTCTCTTGACAATGGAGAGACCCATATATAAATTATAATGAGCTTTAAAAATAGAATATTTGGCCTGAAGTTTTAATTCCAAATCCTTGAAGTTTTTTCTCAAAACTCTTTTTCTTCTTCTCAGATGAGCTAAAACATTGCAGATATATATGTTTACAACCATTCATAAGTCTGTTCAAAAGGCTTTTATTCAGATAGAATTGATCAAAATGGAAAATTAAGATATTTATAATGTTACAAAAGATTTCTACTTAAAATAAATTTTGTTTTATTAATATTTGACAATAAATATATATTTTTTTCGATCAAATGCAGACTTTATATGTTTAAAGCAAGGTAAAGTGGTGGTGGGGGTTGTTGCAAATCTTTGCCACATTGACCCTTTAGAGACTCTGGTTAGAGATGAAGGCCATTAGAATGATGTCTGGCTTCCAACAATAGTTTGTGAAGTTCAGGTCCAACATTAGACTGGGGACAATGGACCAACCTGGGGGCTGGGACTGTGTGTGTGACTGGACACAGGCTGTCTGTCTTAAGCCCACGTTATTCATCCACCCTTCACCAACTCTCTCATGACCCTTTAGGGACCCAGGTCACAGCTCAAGGGGTGGGGATGGTTGGGGTCTCCTGCTGTTCAGAACACTATCTACAAACCCCCAAAACCCCATTTCTATCCACTTCTCATCTGAATGAACAGAATTATCCCCGGGCTTGAGCTCTAAATCACACTTCAGTTCGGGTCTCATGCAGGTTGGAATGGGTCATTAGCATAGACTTATAATGGACATACTTTATGCACCATCATCACTGTTGTAGCAACAATGGAGCTCTTAGATCCTCGAGTATGAGGTATAATCACAAAATTCTCTAATGGGAGGATCATGGAACACAATTTCCACTGTGAGGTGTGCAGAAACAGAAAACTTATACTTTAGATAACAGTATATTAATATATTTAATTGTTCTCTAACATGGTTAGTTTTAAATATGCAGTCCGTTTATTTTCCTGCTACAACATTACGTTATTTAATTGGATGTATCAAGCAAGAACTAACATTATATTTGTACATCCATATCTTTATTGCTTAGGCCTATGTGTTATCCTCTGTATTTCTGAATCCAGCTTGTGTGACATAACCCCCTTTCCCCTGGGACCTCTGAATTTCATTAACACTTCGGGTGGAGTAAGCCAGGGAAGGGTCAGATGTAAGCCAGCCCTCATAAAAATGAAAAAGGAAGAGACAGACTCGTCCCATCTCCATCTGCTCAGCGTGTGACCTAACCGGGAGCAAAAGATGCACCCCAGATATTCCCTTCAGTGGAAGTCAAGTTTATAGCGCTATATATTTATGGCCTCCGGTATTGATATTATTCAAGGTATATGAGAGTGAGGCGATTGAGCTTATCAGGTCATCTTGTCATGGGTAATGTCAGATATTGCAGTAATGGTTTCCTATATGCTCTTTGAATTAGTGTGAAACAGATATTTCTGGACTTTACCAATAGTTTGTAAAAGTTACAAGTAAATTATTCATCACATGATTATAATGTACAGTATGTATATTTATTTTGAGATTTGCTAAAGATAATTTTAATACTGTCATTAGATTATTAGTGTTTTTAACAATACAATTGAGAGCTAGAGTATGTTAAAGGTTACCTAAATGTGAAAATGCCCAATATTGGCATAACAATATCTATATTTGTAAAGCTATTGCTAATTTCTTAAATATTGCTGATAGCCAATATAGTGCAGATGTATTTTGCATCCCTACTAGTATAATATATCATCCTCTGTTACAGCTCTAAATGGCATATATGCAACTTAAAATGTCAAATAATAAGCAGTTGGATGCAGAGAGCAGAATTCTCATTTACTCACCCTCAAGTCCAAACCTGTAAAAGTGTTTTATTTCTGCTGAACACAAAGGAAGTTGTTTCGAAGAATGTCAGTAACCAAACAGCTGCTGGTAGTCATTGACTTCTATAGTATTTTTCCACACTATGGAACTCAGTGACTACAAACAAGTTTGGCTACCAGCATTCTTCAAAATATCTTCTGTTTGATTTTCTTCTGCACACAAGTGAAAATATTTTGAATAATGTTTCAACATGTTTTGTATACACAATGAACATCAGTATGGCCCAAAACAAAACTAAACCCTTTCGTTCTACGGATAAAAACATATTGAAACAATTGTACAAATATTGTATTTTGTGTTCCACAGAGTAAATGATGACACAATGTTAATGGTGAACTTGTGGTGAACTATCCCTTTAAGACTCTTATTTACTTATGACGTTCATGTTATAGCTGTCACGGTCAAGTGCAGGGGGTGTTTGAGGACCCCAGTAGTCAAAAATGAGTATATTTTAGCAAGCAGAGGAACAGAAGTGCATATTGAAAGTGGGGTCAGTTATATCTGCCTAACAGATGTTGAAGGTACTTCATATCTCATCTAGTGCTAGTTCAAGATCAGACTTGTGCTCTTTAACATAACAGCTGCCGGAGACACCGGCCATCTCCAGAGGTCACATTAAGGGTGGCTATAGGTCTGGAGTTCTCCATATGAAAAGCACAGAAGATGTATGAAATGACCATGTAGCAAGTTGACAACGAGAGAGGACAGGGGTGAACCAGTGGCATGGGAAAGTCACCCTAGAATCAGACTGAAAGGAAAATGTGACCGGAATGGTGGGGGTTTGTATAAGTGTGTGTTGCAGAAGGCTGCTGGGGGTTGTTTTTGGGAAAAGGGCAAAAGGGTGTGTTTGCTCAAAAGAGATTCCTCTAACTTGACCCCATAACTCACCCTAATTCTCCATCCTTCTACTCTGGCTTTGTCACAGCCCTCTATGGTTCACTGGCTGCATTGCATTTGTCCCTATTGTGATGACCAGGTTCGGTTTGGTGATACTGAGTAAATAGGCAGATATGCTTAGATGGTAAAGCTCACAATGACATCAGTAATGAGACAAATTCAGTTTTATGAATATGGAAAGTTTGACCTCCAGAGCTTTCATTTTCAAAGGCATTTTCCTTTTGAGTCTTGAATTAAAAGAAAACACAGACATACAGTATGCAACAAACACAAAAATGTACATGTATATCATAAACTCAATCTATGATGCAGTTGCAGATAAGACCAAAATGGATTTTTAGCAATTTTCAAATAAAAAATACTTCAAGGAAACTTGCTACAGATTATTTAAAAACAGCTTCGCTGTAATAAACAAGAAAATAACAGTATTAATGTTTTGAAGTTCTTCAGTTAAGAAATGAATATGGTTTCGGCGGGTAAGCTGCTCAGTAACACTTTAGTATAGGGACCAATTCTCACTATTAACTAGTTGATTATTAGCATATATTATGGTTGTTTATTTGTACTTATAAAGCACAAGCAGCTCTATAGAAGACAATTGTCATTATCCAGTTCAAGTTTTGTTCTTCATTAACATCTGTGCTGTCAACTAAATAATATTATGGAATATTAAGTGTCTGTTAAGCCCAATAGAACTTAATCACCATACTTTTTACATATTATCAATGTGTATATCCTTTATTATAATCTCTCTTTTTTGCATTGTAGACCATAGGGTTTGTTTCAGTTGTGTTCTGATCCATCTTCCATTTCTCTCTCTCACTATCAGGTTTGTGTAATGGATCTGAGCTGGCTTTTCTAACGGAGCCCAGTGATGTTATCGCGGTACGGGACAGGCCGTTGATGCTGGACTGCAGGGTGGAAGGCGAGGGTCCCATTACCGTGACGTGGCATAAGAATGGAGCTCCGCTGCTTGCAGGAGTGGGCAGTCGGGCGAAGATCCTGTCCAACGGCACACTCCTGATTCGCAGCTTCCAGAAGAGACGGGATGGAGATACTACCGACGCTGGAGAGTATTACTGCGCTGCACAGAACCACTACGGCATGCTGGTCAGCCGCAAGGCCCGTATGCAACTCGCATGTGAGTGACTGAAGAGAAAGCATTTCAAACATGGGCGACAGGGTGACAGTAGATCGTTTTTGACTCTGATATGAAATCGTCTGCTTTGCCTGTGATTACCCAATTGTTTATGTGGGAAATCCAGTGATATAGTGGAGTTACCAATGTCCGTTTACTATCTGTTGCTCTGTCCTTTCCCATCTTCCTCTGGTTCTCCCTTTGGTCCAATAAAAGCAGTAGGGTGGGTGATAATCCTGTAGAATCATAGTTGTCACTACATGCTTCCCCAGAAACGTACTGTTACCATGACAATGAACTCACATTGGGAGCCCCTTCTCTGAACACCCCTACTTATTGATTATATGAATGACCAGGCTATTTAGACCACAATTCTCTTTGTTCCACAGCTCTTCCAAAATTCCACACTCACCCAGAGTCCATGTCAGTAGATGAGGGAGGTGTTGCGCGTTTCCAGTGTCAGGTCAATGGTATTCCTGAGGCCAACATTATTTGGGAGAAGGACCGTGTTGTGCTTGGAACATCTGATGACCGGTAACACACAGTTCTTACTGTCTTTCTTTATATTCTTCCTCACAGGATTGCTCATTCATGTTACTCTTTCTCCACAGGTACACACTTCTCCCAATGGGTGTTCTGCAGATTACAGGAGTTAAGAAATCAGACACTGGTGTCTATCGCTGTGTTGCCACTAATATCGCCAACACCCGCAACAGCCATGAGGCCTATCTGAACGTAACCGGTCAGTAGTCACCCTTAATCTGGCAAACACCCCAGACTGCATGTACATAACCGTAACCTTAAACTCTATGCATCCTGTAAATAGGCAATGTGCTGTATTATGTTTGTATTGAACAACCAGCACATTGATTACCTCAAATGTCATGATGTCAAATGTCATCCTTATATTAGTGATTTGTAATTTAGCTCCAGTTTCATCATCTCTTTATTTGCCCTTCTACTCTCAGGAGGTGTTCCTCGCACCTATAAGGAGCCATTCATCTTGTCCGGCCCACAGAACCTCACCATCACCGTCCATCAGACCGCCATCCTCGAGTGCATTGCCACTGGAAACCCTCGCCCGATTGTGTCTTGGAGTAGACTTGGTATGAATCCTTATACTTAAACTGTCCAAGGATAACTGAATGTTAGGGATTTCTCGTAATTTAATTTGTTCTCATTTTTTTTTTTTCCTTCAGACGGCAGATCTATTGGAGTGGAGGGCATACAAGTGCTTGGGACGGGGAATCTGATGATCTCCGATGTCTCCCTTCAGCACTCTGGGGTGTATGTGTGTGCTGCCAACCGGCCTGGGACCAGGATGAGGCGTACCGCATTGGGCAGACTGGTAGTTCAAGGTAAACTTCCTGGATACTGAAGATATTTTATGACATGATCTCAATGATTTAAAAAAAAATAATCTAATTTCTCCCCCTTTTGGCTTTTATTCTCAGCTGAAAGATCATTTGCAGTGTTTTGTGATATACAGTACCATTCAAAAGTTTTGCGTTGGTGCCATTTCTAAAAAAAAAAATGAAATAAATCTCTTATGCCCACCAAGTCTGCATTTATTTAATCAAAATACAGTCAAAACAGTAATATTATGAAATATTATTACAAATTATAAAAAAAGTTTTCCATTTTAATATATTCAGAAGTCAATTCTCCAGTCTTCAGTGTCACATGATCCTTCAGAAATCACTCTAATATGCTGATGTGCTGCTCAATAAACATTTCCTCTCATTATCAGTTTAGAAAACAGCTGATTAATATTTTAGTGAAAACTTTTTGGGATTTTTTTTGACTGTTTTAGGATTCTTTTATTACTACAAAGTTCAAAAGAACCGATTTTATTTGACATTTATTTAATGTCTTTACTTTCACTTTTGATCAATTTACCGCATCATTGCTTTTTTTCCAAAAATCTAACTGAAGCCAAACTTTTGAACGGTAGTGTATTGAATCAGAAAAGTACATATTTTAGCTTTAGTATTTGGTAATTGGTCCTAACCCATGTGGCAAATAATAGTTAACCCCACACTGCTTTATCCGGATTTGTTGTAGCAGAAGTTCACAAAGCTGCACTATTACAGTCATTTTATTATTTGCACACTTCACTGAGCACAACAGAGCAAGCCTATTGTCTGTGTGTGTGTGTGTGTGTGTGTGTGTGTGTGTGTGTGTGTGTGTGTGTGTGTGTGTGTGTGTGTTGTGTGTGTGTGTGTGTGTGTGTGTGTGTGTGTGTGTGTGTGTGTGTGTTTGTAGCTGTGTTTATATTGAATGAATATAGTATTTTTGGCTGCTATGATGACCAGACATCAGGCAGAACTGGTTTTGAACATGACCCTTGGAAGCTGACTGGTCAGCACAGCAGGAGAAGTCAATATTCAGGCCCTGCCTTCTCTCACCTTTACCCTTCTTGGTTTTTTCCTCACTCTGTACTGGGTCTGATGATGTGAGATTCTGAATACTATTATGGTAACTAAGGCCTGCTGCTGCTGTCCAGCTGGGCTCGAGAGGAATAGCTTGGGTAATGAAGTCAGCTGTTAGGAGATATCCCCCCTTCAACACCCCTATGACATCTCTCATCCATCACCCTGCTACTGTCCATACATTCAACCTGATCATATATCCCTGAGGTATATATGCTCCTTTCATTGGCTTTCTTCAAAGTAGCTGCACACTGGGGGTCTTTAGGAAAGAACAACATGAGAACAAATGGGTAAATCATCCATGAGAGGCGTAGTACAAAAGTCATATTTAATATCACAGTCAGCAGTAGTAAGTGTGAACGACTAAGCTTCTTATTCACTAAACTGAACTAAAGAATAATCCTAATAATGTCTTTTAGCATCTTAAACAGTAAAAGTGATGGCCAGGAGGCAGATATTTGTTCAGTGTATGCTAAATATGATATGCTGCTGTGATAATGAAGATTATCCTGTTGTCCCTTAGCTTTATGCATCCATTCATTTGTTAAATTGTTGTTGAAATTGCACCCAGGTGTGCTTTATCTATCTGTGTCCCAAATGTCCAGCTTAAGTCTGATCGATCAATAGTCACCCCAATCAGTCTTTTTACAACAGGATTGGCAGTGAAGCCATGTGTGGGAGGTAATCTTAAATGTATTGATTCATTTATTGATCCACTTTTTGTGTAAGATGGGAACAAAGAGATTAGGTTAGGTTATTTCTCCAAAAAGGAAAGCAAAACCTTCCCAACAAACCCTGAGAAAAGCCTCATTAAGTAAGCAAAATTAAATTTAGAGTAACACAGAGTGACAGAAATTAAATTCATTATCAAGGAATTGGGCAAGAATATGTTTGATGAATAATACTTTATAATATGGTTTAACATTAGTTAACATACTCAGCATAATGAATTAACAGCATTACAGCATTTATTAATCTTGTCAATCATTATGAAAAATTATGTTAACTTAATTTATTTAACTTAAAATGTTAAAGATATATTCAACAAAGATGCATTAAATTATTCAAAAGTGACAGTTAAAGACATCTATAATGTTACAAAATATTTTTATTTATACACAAAAAATATCAAGCAGCACAACTGTTTTTAATATTGATAATAATACAAAATGTTTATTGAGCACCAAATTAGCATATTATTTCTGAAAGATTGAAAAGACTGGAGCAGTGTCTGCTGAAAATTGCCATCAAAGAAAGAAATTGATAGTTAAATTGATAATTAACTGAAATTCCACACAAGAAGAAGATATTTTAGTCATGTTGTGAGAACACATTTGATAACTCAACAGTCTGTCTGCCTGTCACAAAGGTAAAATCAGCACATCCTAGTCAAGTTCAAAGCTGAGTGGTTTGTTTATGTCAGGTTTTGTTCCTCCAGACTGCTCAGTGTGGATGTGAGGTCTGCACTTTCACACAGTCATGAAGGTTAGGACAGATGCTGAGCCAGGATGTGGACAATAGAGAACAAAAGGAAGACAGACAGGCAAAGAGCAGTCTTCCTAGTGTGCAAGTGTATGGTTTTGGAGGGGTGCGGTATCCCCTCTGACCTCTGCCCTCTCATTTCTCACCTTTGACATTGGCCTAAGAAGCAGAGGGGGTGGAGCCTCCTCTGACAGACAGAACGGATGGTCCTCAAATGAGGAAGGGTGATGTGCCTTCGTGACCCCTCCCCCACAGTTTCCATATCATTATGAGGGCAGTTGTTCTCGTCCCAGCTGGTGGTCAGGCAGCGGGTGACGAAGTTCAAGGGGGGCCTGTGACATTATAACAGCTTTGTGTTGAGGGAACCCTTCCTCTATTTTCACCCTGGGATATTTTTAATATGAAAAATGAAATTGACATCTGGTCCAGCTGAGGGGTTTCCTTAAGTTACATTTCTCAATCTGAAAATGCATGCCTATACATCAAAGCAGGTGCAGAAATAACAATTAATATTAAACATGAGGCTTACTGATATAAGTCATTATATGTGACTTGAAATCCACGAATGCATTCAAGAACCAGTTAATTCAAGTCAGGAGACGGCCATGTTTTTCAATAATATTAATTGATTGCATAAGTCACACAACAGAATTAAATGAATGAGAAATAGCCACCTGATCAGACTCAAGGTCAGGATCTGAGACCCTGCTAAAAGAATAACTGATCAATACATGAGATGGATTGGGCACTGATCCTGTCAGTTGATCCTGTTGTAAAGATACAGAGTGGAAAACAGACCCCAAAAGCTGATGCTGTTATTTAATTGTACTCTGATTGCTTCCTGTTTGCAGGCAGGGGAAATTACATGTCATGAAATTATAAATCCATCTGAATCAGTCACAGATCAACATGTGCATGCCTTTAAATAGGCCTAGTCTTTAATGATTATTACACATTCTAATGTAAAAAAATCTAATTCAAGATTTCTAAGTGTGTAAATGGCATGTTTAGTTAACCCGATCACTTTTGGAAATCAGGTCTAATATTAAATATCAACTGATAAAAGTTGCTATACTAATACAGGTAAAACTGCCTAATACTTTTTTGAAAAATGCAGAAAGAAAAGTAATATTGTGAAATATTATTACAATTTAAAATAACAAAGCTGAATTGTTAGCAGCCATTTCTCCAGTCCTCAGTGTTGAATGTTGAACTGTTATGCTGCTTGATATTTGTACCATTCAGAAGTTCGGAAAAGTGAGATGTTTTTAAGAAACTCATATTTTATTCAGCAAGGGTGCGTTAATGATTGATCAAACGCCCATGGTTAACACAAAAATATATATTTTTTTTTACAATTTCAGCATTGCTAATAATAAGAACCATTGTTAATATTTGAGCACCAATTCATGGAGACAATTCACAAAACCATTAAAAATTCTTAACATACACAGATGTGTATATCACCCAGACAGATGCAGCATGTATCAACTCCCTCTCAGGGCCTTTATTTAGTCCCTCCTTAGTTTAAAACATTTCTATTCAAGGATGTCTATTCATCAAAAGTTCTTCTCGGGTTCAAGTGTGACGTGCTTCTTGGGAGAGAAGAGAACCACAATGACGTAGCTGATGAATGACACCCCTCCTCGTGCACACACACGCACACACACTGTGCGACCGCCGTTTATTCAGACTGTGTCTGGAGGTCTGAAGTGACCTCTGTCCTATTGTGTTCTGCTATAGTTTCATTATACACACACCCCTCCAGCCCCTCCCACTTTTCACTTTGACCCTAATGCCTGAGCAGAACCCACTGAAGTGTTTTTAAAAAGCTGTATTTTTCATTTCAGGCCTGCTTGCACATACATGATGAATTTTGTGTTTTATATTGGTACCTGATGTCTTGTCATGGTATTCTAACCTCAGGTTATATAAGCTATATAAGGTTTTACTTACACACACACACACACACACACACACACACACACACACACACACACACACACACACACACACACACACACACACACACACACACACACACACACACACACACACACACACACACACACACACACACACACACACACACACACACACACACACACACACACACACACACACACACACACACACACACACACACATATATGCATATGTTAACTCACTTTGATTACAAATTGATTCTGAAGTAGATTGAAAAAAAAATTCTTCATTTTTAATTCTCTTTAGAGATATTATGCTGGACACAAAGATGAGAAACAGAGCAATCAGCTGTCAAACCCAATTAAACAGCTTCTCTGCAGCTCACATTGATCTGGCAAATCTATATTTCTGTCCAACGGTTATTTTATTTATTTTTTTTTACCTCATTTGAAGGGGAAGCTGCGCTGTTTTAAAGATTTGTGCCTGCATTGATTAATAGCTGTCTATTGAAATAGGGTTCCCTTTGGCCTATGACCTTCCACACCTCCGCAGACCACTTCGGACCCTCTTCCCAGGGAGAAGGGGCTCTTGTGGGGGTGTTTGGTTGTGGTGGGTGTCAGTAGATCAATGAGATGCATAGTCCTGGGGTCTGGAGAGCTCTACATATATGCATGGCCATTGTGTGGACACTGAAGGGGAGTCAAGCGGAACGGTGAACCTGCATATGCGCTACTGAGACAGAGGAGGGGCTGCAGGGGTTATTTAGGAAGATACAGAGCATTTATAAAGAGTTTAAGTTCAAGATCTGATGTTAGTGTTAAGGTAAATTAGTGTGTTTCAAAGAGCCATATAATCAATCATTTTTATTTAATAATATTAAGATGTCTTGCTGTTAAACAAATGTATGTCTGGTTCTCATCTCACAGAAAAATGATCTTTGCCTTGCTGTCATACAGTCTTTACTGCATACAATTTTCACATTTATTAATGAAACACAAATTTGGTAACACTTTAGATTAGGAAACACTTCCAGTAAGAGTTTTCCCTCTGTAAACTCCTAATTACTGCTTATTGATGGGTAGTTGTAGTAGTAGTTATCTTTAGGTATGGATCTAAAATATGCTCATGCAGAATAAGACATTAATATATGTGTTATGAGCACTTATAAGCAGCCATTATGCTAATAATATGCATGCTAAAAAGCAACTAGCTAATAGTGAATATGTGTCTCCACAACCTGAAGTGTTTTTTAAGTGCAATTTTAAGTGAGATTGAAACAGGAAACAAATATTATTCAAGTGGTTTTAATATATTTATATTATTAAATTGGTTAAATAAATAAAGAGTTTACGTATGGTTTAGTTTTAAATTGATTGAACTATAATAACCCTGGTCTCACCCTGTTCCTCTGTTTCCCCAGCTCCCCCAGAGTTCATTCAGTGGCCGCAGTCTGTGTCTAAGCCAGCAGGAGGCAGTGCTGTGTTCACATGTGTGGCTCAGGGTGTTCCTGAGCCTCATATCATCTGGCTGAAGAATGGAAAGATACTCACACCAGGCGATAATGTGAAGCTCACTAACAATAACAGGTACACACTTATAGGAACACACTTCAATTATATAAGACTCACAAGTATCAACAGGGATACACAAACTTACTGCTGAAATGCACAGTCCCTAAAACCTTAAACAATAAATAAGCATATATAAAAAAACTGAGAAATTTACAAATAAAATAAATAATTATCTAAAATAGCATAAAATCTAAAAGTGTCTGTTTATTTGTTTATATTCCTATTTAGATTTTATTATTATTTGTATTGGTATTTTTTATTCAATAAAAAAAATTGTTAATTGCATTTATTTATTGTTATTTGTATGTATATGTGAACAATATTTGAATTGCTTTATTTACCTGCAATAATTTGTCTAGAGGCATTACCAACTTGTGTCCACTAGATGTCAGTGTTCACCTGTTTTATATTCTGTCATCCAAATGAGAATCAGAATGAGCTTTATTAGCCAGGTATGTTTACACATAGAGGAATTTGTTATAGAGACAGAAGCTCCACAGTGCAACAGAATGACAGCAACAGGACAGGACACAGTTAATAAAATAATAATATACAAATAGGCAATGTACAAAATAGCAAAAACACAATATACAATACAGACAATTATGTGTGTACAGGTACATTTGCAAATTTGAAATGTAAATAAGTATGTGTGATGAATAAGTAACGTATAATAGTGTTGCATGTTCCACGTTTATTGTCAAGTGTTCATGAGATGGATTGCCTGAGGGAAGAAACTGTTTCTGTGTCTGGTCGTTCTGGTGCTCAGAGCTTTGTAGCGTCGACCAGACGGTAACAGTTCAAAGAGGGAGTGTGCTGGATGTGAGGGTCCAGAGTGATTTTAACAGCCCTTTTGCTCACTCTGGATAAGTACAGTTCTTGGAGAGTGGGGAGGGTTGTACCAATGATTCGCTCAGCAGTCCGGACTACCCTTCGTAGTCTTCTGAGGTCAGATTTGGTTGCTGAGCTGAACCAGACAGTCATTGACGTGCAGAGGACAGATTCAATGATGGCAGAGTAGAACTGTTTCAGCAGCTCCTGTGGCAGGTTGAACTTCCTCAGCTGGTGAAGGAAGTACAGCCTCTACTGGGTAAATTGTGAACAAGGTTACATTAAATTTAGAGTATAGGTTTAAAATAATAATAATTGTTTGTTTTTAGCACCCTGGCCGTGACTCGTATCACATCAGAGGATGAGGCCATATACCAGTGCATCGCTGAAAACTCTGCTGGCACTAACCAGGCCAGTGCTCGTCTGGCTGTGTCGCTGGCCAAAGAGCTGCCCGATGCCCCTCAGGGCCTGAAAGCCACGGCTCTGTCTAAAATGATCATGCAGCTTTCCTGGACCCAACCACCAGCCGAAATCACAGACGGGATCATCGGATATGTGTTGCATATCCGCAAATACGGCGGTGAGTGTCTCTGGAGTTCAGATGTTCCACTAAATTGGAACGTATCTTGCTCTCTACTAGTATTTTTGGAGTTATACTTCATAATTGGTGCACTTTTGTTTTCAGAGCCTGAAAGTAAAGAACTGCAGGAGACTGTGAGTAAGACAACATTTCAGCATGACCTCACAAACCTTGAACCCGCGACCACCTACTCCATCTACCTGAAGGCTTACTCTCCACTGGGTGCTAGTGAACGGTCCAGTACTGTTGTTTCTACAACACTAGGGGGCGGTATGTAGCTGCATTGCATGCTATTTGCTTTTATGTTTTGCTTAGGTCACTACAATTTCAAAATCCCTCTCTCCCTCTCTCTTCCTAACTGTCGCTTCTCTTTCCCACATCAGCATTTTTGGCTCCCTCTGTCTGCTACCTTGTCCTTTAATATTGTCCTTCCCTCTGATCAGACCTGCTTTGTCATAGATGTTTGAGCATCTATTTCTTTCATTATATGGTTTCTCTTTTTTTGCCCAGCCACCTTATGTTTTTTGCTTGAACAGAAGGAACTCCGGCAGACAGCGGTCCTTGTTCCACTGAACTCATTATAATGGGTTTTCTCTCTTTGCACCCCATCTAGTGCCCAGTCCACCTACATTTTTCACCAAAGCAATAAACACCACCGCAGTCCAGGTCCTGTGGGAGCTGCCCAATAAGCCTGGAAAAACTGAGGGTTTCCGGCTCTCGTACCGCAGGATCCCCCAAGGAGAGATCCAGGGACCGATTCAGTTGTCATGCCATGTTAACGCTCACACCATTTCTCATCTCGGTGAGGGAAAATTGGATTTCTCATTTGTATAAAGTATATGAAACTATTGGCGCAACAATAGACTAGATTCAATATATGTTTGCAAAAGCCAAATGGTTTTCTAATCAAATGAAATTAAATGTTAATACAATAAATGTCTTAAATGTGTCAAATCTAATCTTAACACGGCTTTGCAATGATATTTAATGTTAAAAGTGCAATACAAACCAATCTGAAAATGTTTATTTTCAGGGGGTTTTTTCACACATAAAATTACTCTAATAATGGGGAGTAAAATATACACTTTTAATATAAATAAATGCTTTATTATTTTAATAATAGTAATAAATAAATTAAAATAAGCCACAATACAGTACAATACAAAAAAATTGTCAGCACAAAAAAGCCATCATATTCCATTCAGCCCTCCTTATTTTGATGTTTTATGCTGAATAACTCTCTCCTTTAACTATTCTGTCTTCATGACCTGTTGCAGCAGCTCTGAAAAAGCCATTATGTTTGTACAGTGACAGGTGAAATCACTCCTGACCTGAAATAAATCATGAGCACTAGAGAACAAACTCTCCTCAAAGTATTTTCTAGTATTGTTACATGATAAATGTGTGAATTCAGAGAACTCCGAAGAGAGTGTGAAGATTGAGATATTGACATAAAACACATAAGAATAAAATTGCCCAAGTAAAAGAAGGACCATAATAGCCAGGAGGTTTTACACCGGACCTCAATCACCATGACTCAGCCGATCAATAGTTCTACTGTGACTGCAAAGTCAACAAAACCAGCTCAATGTATATGTATTAGATTGTGCATGTGTGAGGAAAATGCACGAGTAACTTTGATTGATTTGCAGTGTGTGTGATACTGACCGTTTTCATTTTTTTCACAAGACCCCGGCGCTGTGTATGAAGTCAAACTGGTGGCCTACAATGGCAACGGAGAGAGCGACTGTTCAAAAAAACTTGTTTCACTGGCTGAGGACGGAACGAGTGCTAAAACCAGAGCAGGTAAATTAGCATTTGTTTTTGCACACATGATGGGGTTTATTATTTATTACATAAGTGTACAATAATCATTTTCTTTGCTGCAGGAGAGGAAACTCAATGTAACTGCAGGGGTGTAGAGAGCTCGGTGAGCAGCATTGTGGTTGGCATCCACATTGGCATGGCCTGCATCATTTTCTGTGTGCTCTTCCTCATGTTTGGATATCGGCGCAGGTAATGGACCATTTGGAGAGATGTCCAAAATATATATGTGCAAATTGTACAAATATTTTTTTTCATTGATTCACTTAATTTTTTTTATAACATCATACATTATAAATATACAATATAAAAATAAGATACACAGAATATATATATTGTATAAGTACATATATAATAAGATATAATAGTATAGTAAATACATTTCATTTTTTTGCCCAGTTTCCTCTGTAGGAAGGGGACTCAGGACAGCTGGTCTGTACCACAGGGTGAAGATGGAGGGCATCCCAATGACGTCCCAAAAGCGGCAGTAACACGACCTGCTCAAGGCATTGAACTGGTTCCACAGGTAAGACTTCCAGTCAAGCTTCTCAGCACATTATAACTGAGAAGAAGCCTTCTTTAGCCAATATAGCCCCCCCTACAGCTTGTGAATTTACTCTCCAGGATGGTTGTTTTACTCATTAGTCACTGCCAAAACACTTTTCTCAAAGCCTTTTTCTTGTCTGCTAACAGAGTTTATCAACAGTTGCAACTGAACTTGTGCTCTGGTTGTCAGGGTTTCGTAAAATGGTAGCTTATCATACTAACGGCTGTTTTCTCTTTTTCAGGGTCATAATATAGATCGCCAGGCCCAATGCCAGGTTCTAATTGAGCAGCACTCATCCAGTCTGCCAGGCACAGGCACAGGCACTGGCTAGCATTAGCCCTTAGCTAACACTGCCTCAGTGATCTCTCTCCTTGTGGTTCCTCTCCCTAGCCTGCCCACCAAAATCCTCTTTAGTCTATTTTTATTATGCCTTGTCTGTCACCTAAACTGCTGCTACTGTTTAAAGGTGTAAATAGGCCTGTTTTAACTACGGACATTTTTCTAATTGAGCTGGTTTAACTTAGCCTGTCCCATTTGTTTATTTTGCTCCCTCTCTTTAGAACCAAAGCTTAACTCTCTTTACATCGATGTGTCTGCACAAGAGCACCAAATGATAGCCTTAGGAGATACTGTAGACCTTTTATGCTAGCATGCTAAGTTACAAATAATTACTGCAATCTTTCTGAGCATTAATACACAATGGAAGCAAAAATAACAACAAAATAACAAAATTGTATTACCAAAGGGCTTTCTGCTAAAACCAAAACTTCCTTTTGCGATGTGTCCTCTGGTAATAAAATGTAGCCTTACGATGAACTGTGCCAAATATAAAGACCAACTATTTTAATAATCTCAATTATTATTTATCGTCAGTCAAACTTTTGTGAGATTTAATGAACTACATGATTTACAAAACAAGCTACAACTAGCCATATTCTCAGTTGAAATGATTACAGGGAACAGAGGTTTGTTCCATTTGTTAGCCTTATCTCGGATATACCCAGATGAATAACGTGGCCTTGCTTTTGCCTTCGCTTGTGGTTGTGTGAGTTCAGATAAATTGATTGTTATATGTTTCACCGTACATGCCTCGAGGCAGGCTCTACCTCAGAGGAACCATAAAGGTGATGGATCCTTCCCACATTTCCCTCTTTCCTATAATACCCACCAAAAGCTGTATAACTCCAAAGATAGCTACCTCTGAATGTTATGTTGGGCTGACATTAGCCCCCTGCTAATAAAGCTTGCCTACCTCAGCCCAAAAAATAGCATATACCCGCTACTCTTCCCACTGCCAGTGCCTGTGCCAGCTGCCTCCAGAACCTGCATTCAGGTACCCATCTGGTCGACTGCCATGGAGAGTGTGACCGTGGCTGCCCATCCTGACTCCAAATATTGCCTTAGCAGACTAAAGCTGTCTGGAAACCCCTCCCTAACTCATTGTCCAGAGATGTCTACAGAAGCATTTAAGCTGTGGAATACTTTGGGTGTGATTCTTTCCAAGTCCATTCATCGTATATTTCGGATATGATGATTAGGATCCTGCCAAGCCGTTCCAAGGATTCCTTTCTGATGCTGCTAAACCTAAACTCCAAAGAAAAAGATGAGACAGCATGTACAGAAGGGGATTCGTTTTGTTCGGAGAATGTGATATGAAAATTCCACATGGAATGTATGGACCCTTGAGAATTGTAATGGGATAATGTTGGGCCTTTCCATGTGGATACCACAAAAAACACGTGAAACCAAAAGCTTAGGATATTTTGCTTTCCACCAACGAATATGTGATGGCATCGAGAGGATGCTTATCCAAAGTGAATCTTTCCAGCCAAACCAACTGGTCTTTTCTCCAGATGCCAAATCGGTTGCCATGGGAACTTGAAGGAGCTGCGAGATGATGGTTGATTTTGGGTTCACAGAGAAACCGCTGCGTTCTCTCTTCCCAAACAAACAGGCATGGCAGCAGATTATCCAAAAATGATTTTGATATGAAAACCAAGCTTTATAATATCCAAAGATGTAAAGATTTTTAAGGTTTTCATTTGTCTTTATATCCAGGTCCTCTTTAGATGAACCTAAGCCGTTGTGTTGATGTTTTTGCAGTTCGTGTTAAAAGGGGAAGCTGCAAAAAAAATGGACTTAATGCCAAACCTATTCACACAAATATCTGCAACAATAATATGTGCCCCTCTCTGCAAAAACCAGGCTAAAGTCTAAAAATCGAATTCTGAGATAACGAGCATCAAAGTTTGATTACAAGCATTAATTTCACTATGATTTCAATCTTTGACATGACCTTACTCAGTCAATATTAAAGATTCCAAGATTATATCTTCACAGAATGTTCTTTACAATATGTAGCATGATTTTATGCAGAAAATAGTATATCTCAAAAAATGACTTTAGCTGGGTTTTCACAGAGAAGGTCACATATGCTTTAATAGCCAAACATTTTCTTTCTTCCCTCTTTTGACATTGAACTGCCATATTTTTCTTTAAAAAAAATTCTAACATTTAAATAATAACCAAATGAAAATGGGATATATTTTCAAGGAGATTTTATATGTTGATACAAGAGAAGGAACATTTGTGTCCTCTTTATGATAATAGAGTTAGAGCACTTGCCAAATAGTAGAATGATAATAATACCAAATACCTCTTTCATATTTAACATTCATACCCTTTATCTTTTGTAACAGTTCATTACCAAAGCTCAGGAACATACTTAAGTGTATGGTATATGTATGAGTTCATGCTTAAATGTGTGTCTTGTGATTGGCGAACATTAGGTCAAACCTGGAGTCAGTAGAGGTCAAAAAATAAATAAAAGTCAAGGAAACTATGTGTATACAGTAACATATGAATAGAACCAAAGATCTTGATTATTTTTTTGTACGATACGTATCAAGAATAATATCTTCAGAAACCTGCTTTCCTGAGGACGTTCTTCTCTACTCCAGGTGGACCTTTTGAACACAATGAGTGTTAGACGTTTACCCACAATCACTGCAGTTGAAACAGCCCCTCCACAGACTAAAACCCTATCCTTATGTTGATTTGAAAGAACTGAAACATTTCGAGAAAGATAAAAGGGAGGATTTTGGATTTATAGCTGTATAGCGTGATATGAATAGTGGGAAACATTAGATTACTCATATTTTAAAAACAATATTTGGTTCTTTTTGTAGAACTTTTTTTCTATTCTCTTTCACAAAGTTGTCATGGTACCTACCTTGGTTTGGAAAGACGACATTTTGAAGTTCATTTTTGTAATGTTATTATTATTAATATTTGTAATTATTGCTATTGCCGCTTTTTCTACGTCCATTTTGATAAACTGCAGTTTTTGTTTTTCATTAATCTGTAGCAGATGAAGGAGAATGTGAAAGTGTTTGTTAGGAACCTAAAAAACAGTGGGTTGAATGTAACAGGTTGACAAAGATATGATTTGGGATTCATTATGTTTATTTGCCTTTAAATACATTTCAATTTGTGTAAATTGGCCCTATGTTAATGTGCAGATACCAAGTGCACTTTCACAAAGGTTTCAAACAGCTAAATAGCACACATAAATGAGTGAATCCCCCATCTGTTTGGATTATGACCCACTGGCTAGAAAAGAAAAAACATAGTTGAGAACTAGAGTTTGAGGGCTAGAACCAATGAGGAAAACCAATGCTTTAACATGTGCTTCCTTTTGAGTTATTTGAACCTGAAAACCCAAACGCTTTAAACACTTTGGGACTGATGTCTCCAACCAAAAAGATTAAAGCCAGAGATTGGTGTCTAGTAAATGGACAGTTACAGAGCCACCGTAAACGAAGGGACCAAGCAATGAATGCATGATGCTATATAAATGGACCATGGTTGTTGAATTGTTTTGTAATTTGGTAACGACTTAATATTCAGATTTAATTTATCTGTCAGCACACCGAAGCTCATGAATTACATTTATCATGTTGCTATTCCGATCTTACAGCATTTCTCTAATTGGGTTGTTGGTTTTTACCAGATCACAAAACTAAAATGTCAAGATCCTTCAACATACTGCACGTATTGCATCATTAACTTGTGTAGCGGTTGTATTGTCAAGAATGGGCTTTGATGAATTCCTTTCCTGTTTGAAGAGATAATGATGTCTGCCATTACTTAGCAACCAATGGGAATTCTTTAGAAATGCTCCAAGATTTCATTGCTGAACTCTCTCTTGATTAAGGTGACTATTGTAATAGCACTGTCTCAGATCTCTGCTTTTCCTAATTTGTTCAAGTTCCAGGGCGCCTGAAACCAAATAAAAACAAAGAACAAGAATATTTTTGTGTGATTACTTTTCAACTGGACGTATTGTGACAAAACTGGCCGATCATTGACTGCACTGTGCCTCAGCCAGTACTCTACCCATTTCCTTAAACAGGCCATAGTCATGTATACTTCAAAAGTAACATACTGCATTTCTATTGGTAGCAGTGTGTTAGCAAAAATAGCATTTCATTTGCTAATTTGGAGGGTTTTGTATTGTTTTTTGAGGCATAGATATAAATATTAATACATCAAAAATAATTTTGCAATATTTAGATTTTGTTTTACTGTAAAAATAGTTCACAATATTATTAAAACAAGATGAATTTACTAGAAAAGCAAAACTGTTTAAGATATTAAGACTTGCTTTCAGACAATATATCCATCTTACTCAAGGGTGTAGAATTTAGTAAGAAGCGATACGAGTCCCAACCAATATTCCTCAACTACTAAATTATCCCTATAGCCCTACAAGAGTGATTACTGCAACCGTCTGAAAAAAAGAGTCACATTTTAGAGAAGACAATATCACCCACAGACTTTCAAAGCTGCTACATAGTAATGACTTTCTACTTCAACACCTTGATAGAAATGTAGTGGAGTGAAAAATGTACAATATTTGTCTTTCAAATGTAGTGAAGTTAGTCATAAGTTTCCAGAAAAAATAATACTCAAATAAAGTACAGTTACTCAAAAAGTGTACTTAAGTACAATACTCAAGTAAATGTACTGTCTGCTTCTGTAGATTGTCTTGTATGTGGGAAACTTGGGCTGGTATGCACGCGAAGGCTGTTCTAATTTCTGGCTTACAAGAATAAATAAAAACATTATTTAAAATGAGGTAACAAAATACACTTAATCCAACATATATTCTTTGAAAACAAGTCTCATATAACATGTTTTGTTGTTGTATGACTGTCTGACTCACGACAAATGGTCAGCAGGCACAGATCAAGGTAGGTGCACAACACAGTACAACAAACTGCGGTTGAATTGTATCAGCCACTTTGTTTGCAGATCTTTAGGGCAGATAAATTGTACTAATCCCTTCATCAGGATTAAATGGAGGCTTAAGTTACGCTTGGGGAAAAGCTAATGATCCTCAGGTCTTAGGTGCTGTTCACCTTTTTGATTTTTCACCTGTTCACATTTTTACATCACATAGCATAAGTTGGCACAACAAAATTCATTTTTAATGCTCATTTTCTTATCCATATTTCTCTTGCTTGTTTTAGTCTCTTCTTTTCATGACTGCTATGCAATGTCACATTCTTTTGAACCTGCCTGAACACACACACACACACACACACACACACACACACACACACACACACACTCCTGACCCTTTTGCTGTTGTCATGGAAACCTCACCCTGCAAACCCTTCCTGTCTTCACCCTAGAGATGTCTCTTGATGTGACACCACATATTTTAGTCCCGCCAAAGACCTATTAGGAGAGGATTTACCTCCCATATGCAGTTTATTCGTAATGCTATAAAGGGCAACGACTCATAATTTCCATATTGAATTGAAACATAAAATCATTAAGTCATTTGCTCTATGACTCATACATTCATAACACATTTGTGTCTGATATACTGCCATTATTTTAGTGTGTTTTATTATTGCTTCCAGATTTGCACGAACCAGTGTCTATTTCGGTATCTTTGTGACAGCGTGCGCATTCTCTCCTGTCTGCCAGGTCAACACTGTCTGTGACTGGTGTGTTGTTTAGCCCTATACAGTTATAGAGCCACAACTGAATGGTGTACAAGCTGTTCCTGCAGCTGTGAGGTGTAGATGCAGTCTCAAGCCAGTGAGAATCAAAACCACAAACCTGAGATTAATTTAATCAAAAACAGGGTACATTTAGGTGCTTATAATAGGCACTTTTACATGGCTCTGATCACACATGTATAGATAATGGGAAGTGTCAGGGTTCATGACTGTGATTGATTGACTGTGTTGCATATGCCACCTTAAACCATTTAGAGGCTTTTGACATTCACACAGTGAGTCTGATTCAGAACAATAGAGCATTTAGAGAAGATTAGATTCATTTAATTAAAGTAATTTAACCGAGATCCAATTAACATCTTATCAGATCATTTACATCTTAAGAGGAAACTAAACTTCTCTGCGTTTGTTAGTATCACAGCATTACTGAACTGCTTTTATTCTGTCAAAAAATATATATAAATATTTTTCCAAATATTTTAAAACATATAGAAATATTTTATACATAAAGAAAGATATAAAAAATTTTTTATATATATATATCACACACAACATTTAAGTATTTTTCAAATAAAAAAATATTTAAAACTATACAAAATATTTGTTTATAAGATACTGAATACAGCAAGACAGTGATGTATTTTATTACATATTATCATATGTATTCTCTCTATGTATAAAAAATATTTTCAAGATAAAAATGTATTTTTTTTTTTTACTTTTTATTTTGGCTTCTATAAAGTCAGTTTAGTTTGCATCACTCTTTCAATACCGCATGTTCCTGCTGGTTTCATATTTGAATCAAAAGCTCAACTCCGGTATAGTGTCCTGAATTATTGCAGGCGTTGAAGTAAATGTTATTTATGATGTTGGAATGGCGAAGGAATAGATTAGAGCATCCAGCCTTGACAAGTCTTTATTTATTTTATGTGTAATCTTCCGTAGGAACTCAAGTAGCTTGTTAAAAATATTTTTTTATCTCAAGGTTCCCATTTTCTCTCGTTGCGTCTAAGAGAGAGAAATTGTTTTAGATTTTATGAAAGTGCAATTGTATTTATTAAGAACTGGCAAACCTAAACAGAGCCATTGGCATGAGTAGAGCTGAGGAGATCTGTATGTTATTTTCAGCAGTTTTCTGATATTCATTGTGACTGTAGTATTGCAGTGAACACATGAGCACACCTGCATTGCATTTGTCTCTGGCAGATTAATGTACGTCTGTCTGGAGCTCTATTCCAAAACCTAGTGCCGAGTTAACAGTGCAATACTCCAATAAGCATACACATTCCTGTAGCACGCAAATTAATTATATATATTTTTTTTATTATTATTTTTAGAAACTATTTTACAGTATATTTCAGAGGACAGATTGCAGTGCATTATGGGATTAGCTTTAACACAAATGATACAAGCTGCATAAGGTGCGTATACAATAGCTACGTTTGACTGGATTCTTATTTCCAATTCATGGTATTGTGGGGTTGCATTGATGAATTAGGCATCTGATCTTTGGCTCCTGATATATTGCTGGCTGTACAGTTTCACTGCCCCAATCAATAACAACCCCTTTCTCCTCTTTTGCCTCCCTCCTCTATGTTGTACCTGTCCTGCATTGATTTAATACACTAAAATTCACATTGTTCTTGAACAGGATCAAGGACAGTGCAGCTGAGATAATTTCCATTGGTAATGCAGCCTGCATCATATATTGTAAATTATTTCTGTAATGATTAGTGGCATTTATTTTTGTAAATAATGAAAACTGACTATGTTAAATAAGATAATGTTCATGTTTAATTTCTTTGCTTATTCTTTATTTCTATTTAAAAGCTCAAAACTAGGGTACTATACCCTACAGTTTCATTCCGCTAGAGTGGATGTCTGTGATTTTTTTTTTCATTGTATTACTACAGAACAACCACAGATCAGAGAATAACACTCCAGTCCAGTGATCCATTACGGCCTGCTTTAGCTGTCGGAATAAAAGGGAATACAAGCTTATCTCTGAGGAATACATCAAGGATGCTTCTCTAACCCTCAGTTTGAAGTCCTCACAATCAAATAACAAGACATCTCAAGCTGATGAAGTGTGTGGGAGTGTATTGTGTGTGAAGAGGAAGGGGAGGTTTGCATATGGCATGCTAACCTCCTTCACCACCCCCTGTTTCTTAATTTATCTCTCATCAATGCATCTGCGCTTTTCTTTTTACATTTGATGTCCGATTATGCATGCACTTTCCCATTTAATTCTCATTACCCTATTCCAGACCAGCAATGTTTGGCACAAATCTGTAGTCCTTTTACTATGTGTCTTTTCAGGCACTATAAATCCTCCCCGTTCTCTCTTTTCAGGGTCTTTGTATCGTGTTGTTTATTCTGTCCTGTGGAAGTTTTTATCGTTGTCCGAGACACACCTTTCTTCTTTATAATGAGCCCCTGTAATTACACTCATGTTTATACAAAGATCAGGCAGACCGAGGCAAGCTGCTCCTGTGAGCTGTTTTAAGATGCAGGAAAGTGCCAAGTGGTTCTCTGTTGTTTTCTTTCCTTTGTATTATTTACAAAGCTACTGTCTTTATTATTTCTGCGTCCTATCAGCTCTCCTTCTCCACATGATTGCTCTCTCGCTGTTGTTTGCGCTCCTGCAGTCTATCACAGCATGTAGTTTCTTTCCCCTCTCCTTAATTCCATCATGTGGATTGGCTATTTCTGGAAAGTTGCAGCATCTCCTGCTTCTATCCTCACAGTATGTCAATTTGACCTCCCATAGCATCTTTTGCCTTCACTGAGCCTCTTTCTGGTGCTATTTCATTCTTAAGGCATTGCAATCCTGCATAATTTATGAAGCTGTGTAATACAGAACCAAATTTGAATTTGTTACACACACAAAATCTCTTCCTCTCACAACGGTCTTGAATCATTAATTTGTGCAATTTAAAAATACGCATATTTAAATTTGCATTTCACCATAAAATACAAAACAATAAAAACAGTGACATTTGGCAGTATTGACCTGGAGTGACATGTCTGGATGAGATATAACTAATATATATATATATATATATATATATATAAATATAATGAAAGTGAACACATTCATATGTAATGCAAGATCAGTGCTGCCAGTTTCACCGGTATAGAAGGATATGAATAAAATAATGGTTTTCATGTAAAGATTAAATTAATTGGAGCTTCACAGTAGTACAAAATTGGAAATCCAAACTAAAAGGCATGAAATAGAACGAACATATAAATTCATGATAATTAAGTTATGTATTTAATTCATTTGTCATCTATCGGTATAATTTCTGCTGGTCTCTGGGTGCATATTTGATAGATATTTGGTATAAAAAGGCCACGGATGTAATATAATCTCTGGATGAATACACTGCAAATATTTTATACTATGTTAATTTTTGTGTGGACTGTGTAACATCCTGGAAGCATGTACTTGTGACATCAAATAGGAAGCCTTGGATGACACACAATGCACAACAACTAATTAGAGCTAGGAATGTAGCATACAGATCCGGGGATTCTAATGCCTACAGCTTGGCCAGGACTGCTCTGAGGAAAGGCATCAATGCTGCCAAATTAAACCATAAAAGTCGGATTGAAGCCAATTTGAGTAACTGCACAAAACTCAGGTAGGTGTGGGAGGGCATCAAGTCTATTACGACTATAAAATAACATTTACATCTCCCTCTGAAAGCAGTGGTGCTACCTTAGGCAAAGACTTAAAAAAAAAATTTGACAGGGAAAACAGAGACCCTGAATTGCCTCCTCTCCCCACCATTGACTCCGCTCCTGTCCTGAGCACACGACGTGAGACTTGTTTTCTGCAGCATCAACCCCAGGAAGGCAGCCGGTCCAGAAAGAGTTCTGGGCCGGGTACTGAAGGACTGTGCGGCCGAATTGGTGGATGTATTCGCTTACATTTATAATATGTCACTGCTCACATCATGGGTCCCTGCCTGCTTTAAAGCAGCCACAATAGTACCCATTCCCAAACAGTTTAATGTCAAGTGTCTAAACGATTTAATGTCAAGTGTCAGACCTGTAGCACTTACCTCCGTCCCAGCCAAATGCCTGGAGAGGTTGATCATCAAACACATTAAGGAGGCAAGACCATCAACACTTGACCCATACCAATTTGTATATAGGGAGAGCAGGTCGACTGATGATGCCATTGTGATTGTGCTCCACACATTATTGGAACATCTAGAGCTTAAGCACACCTATGCGAGGATGCTCTTCGTCGATTATAGCTCCGCTTTTAACACAATCTGGCCATATAAACTTAGATCTAAATTACACAACCTGGGACTAAGCACCGCACTATGCAATTGGATGGTGGATTTTTTAACTAATCACACACAGTGTGTGAGAATTGGTGGGAACACGTCTTCCACCCTTTTTATTAACACCGGGGTCCCCCAAGGATGCGTGCTTAGCCCACTGCTTTACACCCTTTTTACACATGACTGCTGTGCCTTTTTCCCATCAAATCATATTGTCAAATTTGCGGATGACACCACGGTGCTTGGGCTCATTAATAACAACGATGAGACAGCATATAGGAATGAGGTACAACACTTGACATTATTATGGTGTGATAACAATAGCTTGGTTCTTAACATTAAGAAGACCAAGGAAATTATTGTAGACTTTCGCAAAACTGGACAATACAAACACTCTCCACTCTCTATTGGTAATGAGGTGGTGGAGAGCGTGACAGAATTTTAATTTCTGGGGGTAACTGTATCGGAGGATTTGTCCTGGAGCACTAATACTGCCTCAGTTGTAGGAAAAGCCCAACAACGCCTGTACTATCTGAGGAAAATGAAAAGTGCCAAAATTCCCAGGCAGCTAATGGTGAATTTTTACAACTGTGCCATTAGCAGTGTCTTATCTTATGGATTCCTAGTGTGGTTTTCCAGCTGCACTAAGGCTGACCAGCAGGCACTTCAGCGAGTGGTTAGAACAGCGGGAAGGATCATCGGAAATACTCTTTCGGAGATGAGCACCATCTTCACCATTTGCTGTCTAAGACGTGTGCAAAACATCCTGCGCGACCAACACCATCCAGCACATCACCTGTTTCACCTGCTGAGAAGATGCAGGTCCATACGCACTAGAACAGCCAGACTGGCCAACAGCCTGTACCCAGAGGCAGTGAGGCTGCTAAACAGACAATCTCTCCCCATTCTGCCCATATCCGTAGGCACACATTACATAACACAACAAAAATAACTGTGACTGGATTGTAGCACTTTGCACTCTGTTACCATTGCTATGCAGTCGGGATACTCTATCAATATTGTGTTGTTAATGACAATGACAAATAAATAAATAAATAATGCTATCAGCATGTTTTTGCATTGTGCACCGTGTTCTCATCAGTCGACATGCAGCATCATTCACATGGGCAATGTCAGATCAATGTCAGCATGAACTGAAGATCCTGTCCAAACAATGGGATGCACAAACAAGCCCGTATCTCAGATACAGGTATGTCACTGGATTCCTTTCCTGGGCTCACACAGCTCTGAGCTCGTGTTTGTTTTCCTCTCCTCCTTCAAAAAGTTCAAAGCTGCTTTGTCCTTGAGCATCCATAGATTAAAATGCAATTATTTATCTCAGGAAACCCTCTAATGTCTCATGTCATAAAGCTGTTCTGCTAATGAGAACATTCTCTTCTTTAGAATAATAGCAGCAGCGTAATATAATATGTGAAGTGAAACTGTTTATGTACACAGACCACTAAAGATACTCCCACATGCCTTCATTTGTGGTTACGGACTTCCGTTGTGTCTTTTTTAGTCTCTTAAATACATGAGCCAATACTTGATGCTCTCCATAGGCTCAGATGAATGCAACAGAACCAAGACAGCAGTTATATACACTTACAGTATACACTAACAAATTAACTTAAACGATTGAAATCCAGTTTTATGTTAAAGGCAGGGGCAGGGACGTGTCCCTAGATGCCACTACCAAACTTCCCTAGCATCAAATAGTTAAATATATGTTTTTGTCATTTCAGACGCATCTGAAACGTCATATTATTGATATTACCTAACAAGTTAAAGTAAATACGTTAGAAAACTGCGCGCTCTCAAGGACGCACATTTAATACATGTGCTGAATGTAGTGGCACACTGGAGAAGCGCAACCGCGTTTAGAACTTGCACCCAATACAAGACAGCAGTCCAAAACTCAATATGAATATACAATATAACTCTTATGAATTGCAAATTTAAATAAACATGCCCTTACATGCTAAATGTCTATCATGACTCATTAGACGCTATATTAATCTAATCTAAGGGAGGAACAATTAGCTCCTTGGTTACTGCCTCGAATGATATGCTTTGTCACGTAACAGAGTTATAGCAAATGGCAAATGTCCGTCTTTGAAACTACCTACACATGTAAATTCCTTTGGCTAATTACAGGGCCCAACAGTAACCCAAATGATGTAAATAAATAATAACTGTACTTGTAACAGGTTTGTTGCAAAGCACAATCTTATGATGAAATTAGATCTCGTGTTTGTTGAGTTAAGACCGAATTATTGTTGTATAAGCATAGCAAGCAGGCTAACAAACGTAAGAGTTAACGTAATACCACCAATTAACATTAATTACAATTAACATAGTAGTTGCATACCTTTATCTTTTGCTCTTTTCTCCTCCTCTCTTTTCTTTTTTTCCTAAATTGGGCACCTGACGGCTTTGACCTTTTTCTCTCCATCGCTGTGTTTATTTGGCACTCGACTATCAACAGATTTCCCATCCCCCAACACGGTCACTCACGACCAGAAGTCAAGACTAAACCAATTCACCTCCACATAATCGTTTTGTATGACCTATTTTTATTAGCCATTTCACACAATTCAGAAAAAACTAAAACGTGCAACTTATAGGCCTGTGTTTTAATATTATGAATGAAATGTGCGTTATTTGGAAGAAAGTCAAGGTGTGACTGACTTTAGCCCACTAAGTGGCGGCTGCCCGGTTCGCCCATGCCAAAAACCGCCACTGCACTCTGTGGTGCAGCAGGATTTGGAAGAGCATCCTGAGTCGCCGCGGACAGTCTTTAACTTTAAATTAATGTTGTTCAACTGAATGTACAAATCAAACTGTTAGCTGAAATATCCACAAAATAAAAAAACAACACTGATATAAGAGCTGAGCATAAGGGTTTATGTTCCCACCATCTCGAAAGCAAACCTACGCCCTTGGTTAAAGGTAATAGCATTCAATGCTACAATGCAAATACAGCATATAGTTTAGTATAAATATACAATGTTATATGCTTTTCTGTTTGCACGTGTTTTAGTTACTCTTTCTTCTTTTTGCCTTATTAAGCCAGTAGATGGTGCAAAGTGACTATCTTTTTGAATGAGTCTATGACTTTTTTTATTCAGTTGAGTTGTTCAATCACACTGATTTATTCAGGAACTAAATGCCCAGTCAGCAAACAAATTTGGCCCAGATTTGGCATGCATCTGGCACAGCTGGCATTCATCCGGCACTGGCATACAGCATGTGGGCCAAACATGGCCCAGGTTTGGCAGAGGTCAAAACACTCTTGCACTCTTGAAGACTGTTCACCAAAGACAACATTTCAGTCTGGCAGAATTTTCTGCACACTTCACCACCCAGATCAAAATGAGCATTGTGAATGTAAGAGCCTCACACTACATTGTTTGTTTGAATTGTATTTCAGGGCAGTTCGTGAAGACAGATAACCTGGACAGAAGTCAGTTCCAGATCCAGCCTCCACACCAGACTTCTCACTCACAAGGATTGCTGTCTACTAGATATTATGTGTACTCTTCAGACTTAGGTGCATGCAGATATTATTCATATATATATGAACACTTGAATATTGCAAAAATAGATAAAGTACCTTATTTAAGAATTTTATGTTATTTGCATAAACATAAAACAATATATACATACATTATATATATACTGTATATTTTTTGTTTTGTTTTCCAGAGTACCTAAAAGCCAGTTCACACTGCCATACCCCAACAGGTTAATCACACTGACCAATACAAAAAAAGCATGTTTTTTTAATGTAGTTTTTGTGGAAGTGTGAACTGACCATAATACTGTATGTTAGGTGTGAGATTCATTCAACTTTGTTTGCTGATTAAACATGATTAAATATATGTTCAGAATGTTATCGTTGTTGTGACTATTCATCTGGGAGGGGTGTGTATCAAGTGGTTATGGTTTTGTTGAGGATGACATTTGGAACCCGTCTGGTCCAGCGTATAGGGCCAGCTATGGTCATACAGGACCTCATAGCAATTTTTCTCTGGCCCAGCTCCGGCCACACAATCAGCTTTTGCTTGGCCCACATACCGTAATGAATTCGGTGAACGGTCCACACTCGGACCGTAATTCATTGCGTTATGTGGGCCAAGCAAAAGCTGATCATGTGGGCCAGAGCAGGGCCAGAGAAAAATTGCTATGTGAGCGAATGATTGTTTATGAGTGAGTTGTTGACACTTACATCCAATCCATTCGTCCAATCACACATATTAATTTAGGAAAGAAGCAAATCTTTATTAATGAGTCATTGAATCATTTACTCAACCGATTCATTTAAACACTAAATCGTTTAGGAATGAAACACTAGTTCATTCAACTTTGACTTTTTGGGGAATTTTATTCATTGGCAGAGCAAAAGTAGACAAAGAAACTGGCAATATGGTGTCTAAAATGCAAGTTACTCAATATTAGGTTTAGTGGATTGAACGGTTGTATAAAAGCAATTTTAAATCGTGCCTTGAATATTAGTTGGTGTACTTTACATGCGCCTCATATGGCCGAATCACAATCTGCTGATATATGCTCTTGCTTGTGGGGTATTGCTTAAAATGCATCACAAATTTGCTTGTTTTTCTCAGCTGCAGGTTATCATGGCAATGGGGGCTTGTCTTCATACATAAAAAAAATTATCAGCGCTGTGACCCATCTGCGTTAATTTCACCTAGCCTGTATTAGAGCTATTTATGGATCCAATTATTTGCAGATTTGTTTAATGGCACATGGGGAAAAAATCATCTGACAGTGTAGCCCCTGGATGATTCATTTTCTGTCTGGCATTTCTCCCAAACCTTGAGCTCAACAGAAATGGCAGATGATATTTCTCCTCAGCTCATTAATAAATGCTCTGTTGTGTCATCAGTGCTGGTGACCCATTGCTGCAGTGGACATATAAGGTGCTCAATATATCTGCTGAATTTTTTGCTTCAGGCACCAGGATTTACAGTTCGAGGAAATATCTTTTGTTAAAATGTTATTTTGTGTTACATCATAGTTTTGCAAAATTCTGATACATTTGTCTATCTAAAAATCTAACTGCAAGCCTCCAGCTTTCCCTACAACGGGTAAGTAAATCATAAATCACTAATTAAGTTACAACAAACCTGCTAAATTTAGGAAATAATGATTTCTCTTAAACCCTGAGGAATGCAACATTGACAAGATAATTAACCTTGGTGTTACTGCTGCACCGTAAAAAAAGGTTATGTTATCAGCTAACCTACAAAGGTGGTTTTAAAAGCCAAAAACATACTGAATATGACTAAATCACCCTGGCTCCATTAGCTACCGTCAACCAAAATAGTTTTCAAGGATCATTATAAATACCCCCTAAGGTAATGACTACCTGTTTTCACTTTCTACAGTGTATTCTGCTGAAAACAAATCTGACACACTGGCTTTGGATATCATGCGAGTTGAAACACTAATTTATCTTTCTCAGAGAAGTGTGAAGATTGTTGTGAGGTGATATTCATTATTGAGACACTGTTTAGTCATGTTAGCTTTAAAAGTCACAGTTATTGACTGACTCATAACATGCTTGTTCACTTAGTTTGACCTTTCTTTTCTTAGTTTTTATCCTGAGACCTGAGGTTCATTTCTGAAAGAAGTATTATATGCTCACCAAGGTGACATTTGTTTGATCAAAAATACAATAAAATTAATATTATTTCCTGATATTAGTAAACTGTTATTAACTATCTTTGTTGGAACCTTACCATCGGCCACTGCCTTTCATCTTGCATGATGGGATCGGCGCTACGAGCCACAGCTGGTATATACAGGTGCATCTCAAAAACATTGATTATCGTGAAAAAGTAGAAAGTGAAACTTTCATATATTCTAGATTTATTACATGTAAAGTAACATTTTTCAAAAGTTTTTTTTTTATTTTGAATCCAGTATCTTAAAATATTAGAATATTTCCTAAGATCTATCAAAAAAAGTATTTGCAAAACAGAAAAGTTCAAGTTCTTTAAAGTGTTAATTTACTCAATAGTTGATTGAGGTTCCTTTAGCACAAAGGACAGCATCAGTGAGGTGTGGAAGCGATCAGCCTGTGGACTGCTGAGGCACTATTGAGCCTTCAGCTCGTCTGGATTTGTTGGATCGACTGTTTGTCATCTTTCTCTTGAAAATATCCCATATATTCCATATGGGGTTCAGGTCAGGCATGTTGGCTGGCCAATCAAGCACAGTAATATCTTGGTCAGCACACCACTTGGAAGTGCTTTTGTTATGTGGGCAGGTGCTAAAGTCCTGCTGGAAAATGAAATCAGCATCTCCATAAAGCTTATCAGCAGATGGAAACATAAAGTGCTCCAAAATCTCCTGGTAGACGGCTGCACTGACATTGGACTTGATAAAACACAATGGACCAACACCAGCAGACGTCATGGCACCCCAAATTATCACTGACTTCGGAAACTTCACACTGGACTTCAAGCAACATTGATTCTGTGCCTCTCCACTCTTTCTCCAGACTCTGGGACCTTGATTTCCAAATGAAATGCAAAAGTTACTTTCATCTGAAAAGAATACTTTGAGCAACAGTCCAGTTCTTTTTCTCCTTAGCCCAGGTAAGATGCTTCTGACGTTGTTTCTGTTTCAGAAGTGGCTTGGTAGCCCTTTTCCTGAAGATGTCTGAGCGTGATGACTCTTGATGCACTGACTCCAGCTTCAGTTCACTCCTTGTGAAGCTCTCCCAAGTGTTTGAATCAGCTTTGCTTGACAGTATTCTCAAGCTTGCGGTCATCCCTGTTGCTTGTGCACATTTTCCTACCCAATTTCTTCCTTCCAGTCAACTTTGCATTTAATATGCTTTGATACAGCACTCCTTGAACAGCCACCCCTTTCAGTAATGACCCTCTGTGACTTACCCTCTTTGTGGAGGGTGTCATTGATCGTCTTCTGGACCATTGCCAAGTCAGCAGTGTTCCCCATTATTGTGCTTTCAAAGAACAAGAGATACCCAGAATTTATACTGTATGGATGGTCATTTATTGAAACTCAAATGTAAATAGTCTAATATTTTGAGATACTGGATTTTTGACTTTCATGTGCTGTAAGCTCTAATCATCAAAATTAAACAAAAACACTTTTGAAATGTTTTACTTTACATGTAATGAATCTAGAATATATGAGAGTTTCACTTTTTTAAATAAGTAAAAAATAAAACTTTCACGATATTCAAATTTATTTAGATGCACCTGTATATCACTTTTAATCGTGCCAAAAGCCACGATTCTCTTTGTACAGTTAATTTATTAAATTAATTTTCTAACAATACTCCATAAAACCTTGGGGCTTTAGCAGTGCTAATCCATATACACTGAATGCACTACAATCTTCAGATAGTCTGGTCTTAATTAAATTTATTTCTGTAACATTGCTTCTAAAAAGTTGTCTCAAGCAACGGCCCCTCGCTAGAGACTAGGTATATCCTCCTAGTGTGTGATATGAATGCTGCTGTGCCACTTATTCACTATTTCCTTTATATTCCCATATTTTGAATGCCACAGTATAATTTAGAGATCAATTTTGGACATCTTGTTTCAGCACAGGACATGTGTGGTGTGACATGGCAATGGTTGTGAAAAACTTATGTTTGCTGTAACAACTTGACTGGCCCCCAGTGGAGAAAATCACCTGACTATTGGCCCTCAGGTAATTGCAATTTGAGCCCCCTGCTTTGCTGACTGAACTGAGCTGTTAATGGATGGCTGAATGCTGCCTAATGTCCCATGCAAGCCTCGTTTTCATTAAATCATTTCCTGGGAGAAGAGAATTACATAGTCCCACAATTAACTTTAGGCCAGTGTGTTTATCAATTATGTGCATGCAAACACATTTGTGAGATAGATTGCACAGCTAAATTAATGTAAACACTTTGAAATAGCTGCAGAGCTCGATGCTGCCTCTCACCTGAATTATGTGATTTGTGCAGCCTTAACACATTTGGCTTTCAATTTGTATTCAATCAGTATGAGATAATTATGTTACATTATGCTAAAATATTTATTTCAGAAGTTGTTCACAGAGTTGGTTACATGTACTTTTATATGTGTTTTAATGTAAAAGACTGATGCTTAAACGCTTCTTATATTCTTCGGCTCAACTCCAAAATAGACCTGTGAAAACAGAGTGAGGAAAACAGAACAAATAGAGAAGGAAAGTGAGAAAGAGATGGCGTGGATTTAGCTAGAGAGTGGGAAGAATTTTTATGAGGAAGGAGCAAACAAATGGTGAGAATTAATGACATGCAGAATCAATGGAGAGTGATAATCAGATCTGAATAAAAATGAAAGCAGAAAAATCACCAATCTAAATAGGATGCTGCAAACAGAATGCATTCTATAGGCCCAATTGCTTTCGGATGTACTTTGGTTTGTGTCAATCAGGTGTGTGCAGTCCATCTTGTGCACGTAAATAGTCCATCAGTCATGTCTGAATGTCTGCAGCCAGAGTTGCGATGCAGTCATTCACTCATCAATCATGGAGGCTTCATTCAACCTGTTACAAACTACCATGTGGAAAATCCTTAAATAACTGCCATTTTTTTCATCTACCTTTGCTATAGATTGTTTAAGTAACACTTTACAGTAAGGTAAACATTATTTTAGGATGACAAATCGATTAAATTAAGCGTATAGCGTTTGTTTTGGCAGGTCATGTGAGTCAAGCTTGCATCAGCTGACTCTTAGCTTAACCCAATCTAGCTATAGAAATATGACGCCTATCACAGCATTTCTATATAAGCTCTATTCAGTATTATTCAGTAGCTTTTTCGCTTGCTCAGGAGCAAATTACCCTCCTCCATCCCCAACTGCTCCTTTCACCACAGTCAGGACTTGGCTTTCTGATATTCCTCGTTAAATCAGACTACTTTTATCTTGAATAATAATGTTATTGTTTCACTTAAATATCATTAAGTACAATAATGATATCTGCTTTGTTCTGTTCTATTTACCCTTGGGTTATTATTGCTGCTCTCCCTGCTCATTGACAGGCTGCATGGATGGGCAGGGAGTTTTGCCAGAACAGAACCATACCACCAAACCAAACTATAAGCTAAGTGTCCTGATATAACTATTGTTAAAGAATTTTAGTTTCAGCATGTATTAATCTCGGTTAATATGTGACCCTCTCTGTAAAAACCAGGCTAAAGTCTAAAAATCGAATTCTGAGACAACGAGCATCAAAGTTTGATTACAAGCATTAATTTCACTATGATTTCAATCTTTGACATGGCCTTACTCAGTCAATATTAAAGATACCAAGAATATATTGTCACAGAATGTTCTTTACAATATGTATAGGATGATTATATGCAGAAAATATTATATCTCAAAAAATGACTTTAGCTGGGTTTTCACAGAGAGGGTCACATATTACTTTTTAATATTACTATTTCCTAGAAATAAAACTAAATAATGCGCTCAAAGCAACAGCATATTGGTTTTGTTGTTTTGAGCCACAGGATCCACAAAAAACTCAAATTAAAATCACAATGTGTAAGCACTCACACCTGCGTTGAGTAATTGTTGTCTCCTAATGTTATAGTTGAGCTTATTTAAGTCATTTGCACTCATGTTTCTTCATAATTTCAAATAATCATTCTCGTCTGATTTTTAGATTGTAAGCAGGCGGCTGATTGAACACATTGAGGTCACAAATTACGAGAGCCTCCCCAATACACTGTGACATTTGTGGTAAATGTCAGCCACTGTAATCAGTGTAGGTGTGGAAGCCCATCGTAGATGTAAAGTTGGACTGCAGGGGAGCTGAATAGGCACCTTTTAAAGAATAACCTTAAAGGATAGTTCACTGAAAAATAAAAAATTGACCCCTTAAGGCATTCAAGATATAAGTGACTTTGTTTCTTCAGTAGAACACAAACAAAGATTTTTAACTCAAACCGATGCGGTCTGTTCGTCATATAATGGCAGTCAATGGTACCCACGGTTTGAGAGAGAAAAAAATATACACAGACAAAACCAAATTAAGCCCTGCGGCTTGTGACGAATCATTGAGGTCTAAAGACACTAAATGATCAGTCTATGCAAGAAACTGAACAGTATTTATATCATTTTTTACCTCGGTTCAACTGCCCTGAGCTCGTACACACAACAGCCGGCGTGTTAAGTGTAGTCTTCTTCTTCTTCTTGCTTTACGGCGGATCGCAGACTTATAAGTGCATTACTGCCACCTATCTCTCAAATGGACACTCTATCTGCAATCTCAATTAGGAGTGTCAATGGTCCATTTGAGAGCCGCAGGGTTTAATTTGGTTTTGTCTGTGTATGTTTTTTTCTCTCTCAAAGCCGTGGGTACCATTGACTGACAATACAGGTGCATCTCAATAAATTAGAATGTTGTGGAAAAGTTCATTTATTTCAGTAATTCAACTCAAATTGTGAAACTCGTGTATTAAATAAATTCAATGCACACAGACTGAAGTAGTTTAAGTCTTTGGTTCTTTTAATTGTGATGATTTTGGCTCACATTTAACAAAAACCCACCAATTCATCTCAACTAATTAGAATACTTCATAAGACCAATAAAAACTAAATTTTAGTGAATTGTTGGCCTTCCGGAAAGTATGTTCATTTACTGTATATGTACTCAATACTTGGTAGGGGCTCCTTTTGCTTTAATTACTGCCTCAATTCGCCGTGCATGGAGGTGATCAGTTGTGGCACTGCTGAGGTGGTATGGAAGCTCCAGGTTTCTTTGACAGTGGCCTTCAGCTCATCTGCATTTTTTGTCTCTTGTTCCTCATTTTCCTCTTGACAATAACGCATAGATTCTCTCTGGGGTTCAGGTCTGGTGAGTTTGCTGGCCAGTCGAGCACACCAACACCATGGTCATTTAACCAACTTTTGGTGCTTTTGGCAGTGTGGGCAGGTGCCAAATCCTGCTGGAAAATGAAATCAGCATCTTTAAAAAGCTGGTCAGCAGAAGGAAGCATGAAGTGCTCCAAAATTTATTGGTAAACGGGTGCAGTGACGTTGGTTTTCAAAAAACACAATGGACCAACACCAGCAGATGACATTGCACCCCAAATCATCACAGACTGTGGAAACGTAACACTGGACTTCAAGCAACTTGGGCTATGAGCTTCTCCACCCTTCCTCCAGACTCTCGGACCTTGGTTTCCAAATGAAATACAAAACTTGCTCTCATCTGAAAAGAGGACTTTGGACCACTGGGCAACAGTCCAGTTCTTCTTCTCCTTAGCCCAGGTAAGACGCCTCTGACGACAACTGTAGCCAAATTCCTTGACACGTCTGTGTGTGGTGGCTCTTGATGCCTTGACCCCAGCCTCAGTCCATTCCTTGTGAAGTTCACCCAAATTCTTGAATCGATTTTGCTTGACAATCCTCATAAAGGCTGCGGTTCTCTCGGTTGGTTGTGCATCTTTTTCTTCCACACTTTTTCCTTCCACTCAACTTTCTGTTAACATGCTTGGATACAGCACTCTGTGAACAGCCAGCTTCTTTGGCAATGAATGTTTGTGGCTTACCCTCCTTGTGAAGGGTGTCAATGATTGTCTTCTGGACAACTGTCAGATCAGCAGTCTTCCCCATGATTGTGTAGCCTAGTGACCCAAACTGAGAGACCACTTTGAAGGCTCAGGAAACCTTTGCAGGTGTTTTGAGTTGATTAGCTGATTGGCATGTCACCATAATCTAATTTGTTGAGAAAGTGAATTGGTGGGTTTTTGTTAAATGTGAGCCAAAATCATCACAATTAAAAGAACCAAAGACTTAAACTACTTCAGTCTGTGTGAATTGAGTTTATTTAATACACGAGTTTCACAATTTGAGTTGAATTACTGAAATAAATGAACTTTTCCACAACATTCTAATTTATTGAGACGCACCTGAATGACTGTCAGACTGCAACGGTTTGAGTTAAAAATCTTCATTTGTGTTTTACTGAAGAAACAAAGTCACCTACATCTTGGATGACCTTAGGGTAAGCAGATAGACATCACATTTTCATTTTTGGGTGAACAATCCCTTTAAGGTTAATTTTAGTTTGCCTGAATCATGTCATATTGATGATTACTGATAATTTGCTATGTTGTTTTCCTTTCTAGATTTAGACACATTTTAAATGTTGTGTTGCAACACACTCACACTTATAGGGAAATGTCACTTTTAGTTTTTTTAAATGTCACTTTAAATGAATGTCAATTGTCATAGTTTACTTGTTCCTTTGATATTTACTTTTTATTTGTGTTAGTTGTGGCTACAAAAATGACAAAAGCTCCATAAAACTATCATAAATGTTGTCAATCTTTGTCTTTTATACTCTTAAAGATTCCAAAAGGGGGTTTTAGCAGTGATGCCAAAGAAGAACAGTTTTTCGTTCCCCAAGAACCTTTCAATGAACAGTTCCTAATAGAGCTAATATTTTTTAAGTGTGAAAAGCCTTTTAAAAATCTAAAGAACAATTTTCGACTATAAAATATGTTTGTGTAATGGAAGGTGCAATTTGAAAGGTTCTTAATGGAACCACAGATGCCAATAAACCTTTTTTCTTCTTCTTTTTGGTCAAGCTTTCAGATTTTGTGTTTATTTTCAGTCTCTGAATTCAGTATCCCACTGGATTATGTCAAAAGACATACAGTACGTCTGCTTTCAGCTTTGTACACTTGACCTCTATCAGATCTCATTCTGTGTATATGATTAGGTTTCCCTATGGAAGGCCAGTCTGAGAAAAACAACATATGTGACAATATTCTTCAGGTCCATTCACTGCTAGTCTGACTATCTTTAGCATTCAAACTTGCTTGCTTGTACTTAAATGAAAACTTGCTTTCCGTGTTTCTCCTTCAGAAGGATCAATAAAAGGATGTCTGTTTTCAGATCCCATAGACACGCATTGCCTTTCCTTTATTCTCAGGCCATGAGCTCTGTTTGTTCAAATCAAGTCGTTACATATATTCAAGGTCATATCTTAGCAAACAGGGACTGAAGAACATGGTCTGTACATGCTGAAAGACCACAGTGTCTTAGTGAGTGCAAATGATGTGCAATCTGATGTAAGCACACTCTGCTAAATCAGACAAGCGTTGAATTACTTAAGTTATACCTCACCGATCTTAAATCTTGCCGGTACCTGGATCTCTGCAGAGCTACTATAGGAATGTGCTAGTTTTACAGTACTGTTTTTCTTCTTGTTTTTATGTTTTAAATATTCAAAACCTCACGATTTGGTAAATCATTAAAGGTTTTTCCATTGCAAATTTGTTACAATTAATTTTTAAAAAGCCTTTTTTTTCTCTCTCTCATTTTTATTCTGTTTGGTTCTATTTGCTTTTATCTTTTGTAATGAAAAGTACTTGCTCTCCTGTCACACAGGAAATAAAAGCCACGCTCTTCTCTTGCTTTGTTGTTCCACATCAAATTAGACTGATGAAAGAGGACACAGCCAAAAAGAGCAACACTCACAACTCTTTGAGGCTTAATTTTAAAATGTACTCATTCCATTCAGTCCCATATAACACATATATGTTATATGGGACCCCCCCCCCGCTTAGTTTCTGTTAATGCCTATGGAAATTATTCATGGACCCAATTCGAATGAACTAAGTAAACTACTGTTTTGCATATTTAAGTAGGCTTCACACATTTAAGCTAAATATTTTTGATAGAATAAATCAGGAACTCAGCTAAATAACTTGTTTCTTCTTAAATTGTACACTTTTCCTCCTCTGTGGGGTGAAACATGCGCGTAGTCTTTAAATACCTACATTTAATTATTTGATGTTTACTTTTTGAAAAAGTCTCTTGTGCTCACCAGGATTACATTTATTTGATTAAAATACAGTAAAAGCAGTAATATTATGAAACGTTACTACAATTTAAAATAATGTTTTTCTATTTGAATATATATATATATATATTGTTTGTTTTTTTATCTGTGTTGGCAAAGCTGAATTTTCAGCAGTCATTACTCCAGTCTTCAGGGTCACATGATCCTTCAGAAATCATTTTAATATGATGATTTGGTGTCCAGGAAACATTTAATTGTCATAAATATTGATTATAAATGTTGAATGTTCTCTAACAGTTGTGCTACTAAATATTTTATTTAAATACATAGTATACATTGGATTTTTTTAGGATTCTTCGATGAATTGAAAGTTCAAAAGAACAGCATTTATTTGAAATATAAATTATTTGTAGCAATTATAAATGTCTTCAACTGTCACTTTTGATCAATTTAATATATCCTTTCTGAATACAAGTTTTAATTTCTTTCTTTCAAAAAATCTTACTGACCACAAACCTTTGAACAACCGTATATTCAAACTGTTTTCCCCATGGTTTTACACTCATTTCCCCCTCTTCATTCTCTTGAGTGCTGAAACGTTAGTTCTCTGTTTTACTGCCAAAAATGCCTGCTCACGTGTACCTCACAAAAACACAAGTTATGTCGCTATAAAAATAAATGTGCTGAAGGTCATTTTCCAATAGGGTTTTGGTTTCACTGTACAAGATTGTTATTTTTTTATCTGCCTCACATCTACTCCCAAATCTGGATGATGACTTCTGTGCCTCATTAAAATGGAGAGATGATCTGTCAAAGGGAATTGTTCTTTGAGGTTTTGTTGCTTGTATTAGAGCGGTTATCCTGAACAGCAGTGTCATCCCCTCATTGAGACAGATTTACAGAAGAGAGGCGATGAATGACGCATTGCAGGAAGAGAAGTGAGAAGGGCAGGTTCTGCTGGGAATAACATCTCATATCCCCATAAATGTGTGCACACTCACACTAAGGCCATTCAGTGATCATTCGTTGCATTATTGGATGATCTTCACATGCTGTTGACGCACAAGTCAGCATCACAGTAAGCAGTGTATTTGTTCGCTGTCAGTAACATTTGGTTGTGTGGGGTCTTTGAGGGAATGACTCATCTTTGAACAAGCACTGTGAGGAAAAAAACTTCCAGTTTTACCACTTTTTCTTCATTATTTCTTATCACCTTGAAATAAAATCTGATATGGAGTCTAACACGATTAAAATGGTGCCGTGCACACGTGTAACTTACAGAACCACAGATAGTGCTGCTGCATGTACAGTGCCCATAGGTTTTGCTCTGATTTGACAGTTATATGATAATATGGCACTGAACCGATATTTTTCAGTGAATCTCCTTACAAAACCTGCAGTAAAAATCGCATTTCACAATATTTATAAAATATAGAAAGTATCAGAAATTGTAGAAAAAAAGTATTTTGTTAGATTTGTTTGCATTATGCAATTTTATTTTACCCATGTACCTGCAATGCATTTTGTATTGTCTTTTTTCCCTTTCTTTTTTAATGATGATTCTTTTTATGGCAAATACTTTTAATACAGCTTCATTTACATGTTTTTATTTAATATTTTACATTTTTTGAGAATTATTTTTTTTCAATTTTGCACTGATGAAAATTCATTGAAATGTAATTAAATGTAATTCAATTTTGCGTATATAATTTATATGCACTGGATACTCCTATGCAATGCAATGCAGTCCTAAATGTCATGCAGAAACTAATTTACTGTCAAGCTGCTTTGCAACGCTTTGAATCGTGAAAAGCGCTATACAATTGAATTGAATTGAACTGAAATGAATTGAATTGAATTACACTAATGAGAATTGAGAGGGAAAAATGGAGAGAAAAATCCTTTTTCCCTTTGATTTTTGGGATAAAATGTGGCCTGGACATCTGTTTGTAAAATTCACCACTTTAAATTGCTCTTTCATTTTTACCTAACAATTCCTAAGAAAAACTTAACTTCCATTTCATCTAAAACATCTTGTATCTATTTACAGGAATGGTCCTCTGGGGCTTTAATGCCTTGCCCAAAAGCACAATGGTAATAAAGCAGTATTGTGATTGCGAGTGGGACTGAATCTGGCAACTATTCTATTAGCCTAAATCTTAAAACATTTACCGCTACCTGCCTCCCAGCATGAGACTCAACTCAAATGTGTAACTTCATTTTAATATTGCCATCTGATTTTAAGGTACCTGCATTCCTTAAATGAATGCATTTGAGGCCACAGATAGGGATTTCAGAGACTTCAATAAATTATTAATAGAGGCTGCAGCTTACTGTGGTGCTGTCTTTCCTTAAGAAAACTGAATTTAGCACATATCTTGAGAGAAGAGTGCTATTTTTGCATGAGAGAATGTCTTATGTATGTGAATCTCTCACAGCTCACTGAATTCAGATAATGGCTTAGTCAGGCATTTCAAGGGTTTTTTGTCTGGATATTGGAAATCTTTTAGGAATCAGAATTTGGAGTGTTCTATTGAAGGCTGTTTTATTGATCTTCACCCCAGATTCAGATGTGACTGAGGACCAAAGCTTGTCCGTTTTAATAGCTTTGGCTAAAGCCCCACTTGACAGCTTAAACAGATCTGCACACTAGTAATTTAGCAGAAAATGAGAACAACGTTCTTTAAAACCAGAGTGATTAAAAATAGAGCTGCCAGTAATAAACAATTAATTAAACTGTTGTGTGATTTGTAACTATTCAAACAATATTACTTTTACAGAATGTAGACTCGGACACTGAAGGAAGATATAACTGGACTGTTTATTAGACAGCTTGAGCACAAGCAGGCATTTGCAGGCAAGTATGCAGTTCAGAGAAATGTAGAAATGAACGTAGGACATCTTAACTGGACTTTCCTTATTGCAGACGCTGGAGATCATGGATGGCAGAGCAGGTGGGATGATGGAAGCACACGTCTGGTCATAAGTGGTGCTTCCCGTACATAGTAAACCGTAATTTTGAGGCAAAAACATGGAAATAATTTGCCATTTTTATCCTATTGTTTACTATATTTATTTTCTTGGTCGGTGTCATTGTGGGTTTTGGTTCTTCTGCTGTTGTAGGCTGTAAGAACATTTGAAATAACTGAAATCATTTTGCCGAATGATATGTATGCGGTCAAGACCTGCCTGGAACTACTTTTGCCATGCATTTCCCTGAAAATAATTGTACACTTTAGAACATCAGCAATCAGCAATTATTTGTGTGTGAAAGACTGCAGAATGTCTTTGAGTTTCAAGATGGTTTGTCATTCTTGAAAAAACACACTTTATTTCAGGACATCTTATTTAATCTATAAGCAATAATTGTACATTTTGTTTTATATAACAACCTTTACATGTATTACTTTATACTAAAGGCTGAACACATACGTGTGCATATTGATTAAATAAGCTAATAATAATAAAAATGCTGTATGTAAATCCTCCCACTGGCTCACATTAAAGTAGCTGTACTTTAAAAATAAACTACTGCTATGTCACAGCTGGCGGTGTATGCTTCAGCGAGGTCCAGGTGTATAAGCTCATGAAGTCTTTATAACATAAGAATGTTGTTAGACGAGGCTGTGTCTTGTCTCAAGTTTACTTCTGTTGTTTTCATCAATTTCATTAAGTGCAGTTTAAGAAATGGCCTCTGTGGGCAGGCGATTGTATCTGTTGGAATGGCCAGTTTAATTTTGCTTGGTTCTTAAAGTTAATTAAATGCTGTCTAATCACATGGAGGAACATATGCAACCTCTTTTGTCTGTCAGAGGGTCATGGCAGAGACAAAAGCTGTGACATGAGCGTTGCACATGCATTGGTGTGCCCTCTCCTTCTCACAGAGACAATAGTGTGCAGAGATAAGGCTGGGATCACTGCAGTGATGTGATTAGGGTGCATTTACTACGGAGCACCTGTCAGAGCTGTCAACAGAGAGCATATCTCACACACGGCAACACGAGTCACGCTGATTTGTATGCACACCTAAAAACAGCACTATTGCACTCCACTGAATAATGTTTGAAATTGATGCATCTCCCATGGCAGCCCCTTCTCTATGTCATAATTGTAAAACTGCTTAGAAATAGCAGACCTGTTTAATTAATTTTCCCATTCTTGTTCTCCCCCCCCCCTCTCTCTCTCCCTCTCTCTCTCTCTCACTTTACCGCTCTAAACAATTTAATCAATTTGAGCTCTCTCATTATTTTTCTGCCTGGATGCCAGATTTATTTAGATGTTAAATGCTTAGCAGAGGCTTATTCTACAGTGACTCCACTTGCAGAAATAGATCTAACTAGAATCACAATTATGTTATAATTGTTATATTTCAATTATGTATATATATTTTTTTTTATTTTTTTTGGGGGGGGGGGGGTCATTTATCATTTAATTTGTACCATTATGTAGAAACCTTGGGCATTCTAGCTCCTCAGAAATCTCTCAATTGATGATAATCTTTCTATAAAACCTTCTTGAAGGTGCTGTAATCAGTCTGTTTATAGTAACATGGAAAAAATCTGTCTACAACCTGACAAATATAACTCAAATAGAGAACATAGCAATCCCACAGGTGCTTGCGAAAGCCGTGTGTCATGGATCTGGGGCCCGTTTCAGAAAGGAGGTTAAGTGAAAACTCTGAGTATGTTGAACCTGAAATGAGGGAAACTCTGGGTTTTCCGTTTCAAAATGGGAGGTTTGTCAAACCCGAGAAAGCAGGGTAAGTCAAGCCCGTTTCTGAAAGAGAGGTAACTTTTATACTCAGATTCAGGTACCGCGGTAACTTACTCTGTGAACCTAACCTGGTCGGGAGCAGGTTTTCTTCGGTAAACCCGGAGTTTCTTTCGGTCTCCTCCACCTTTTTATAGTATAAGCGAACTTTAAATACCTTATTCATTCACACTGCAAATTTGTTTTGTCTTATTTAAAGTACAAATATCAAAAAATGTCACATTATATTTAAAAAATTGAAATTTTAAATTACAAATTAAAAAATTTGTCTATATTTAGTCTTGTTTCCTGGGGGATTTTCCTTTTAAATGCATTTTACATAAAATAAGTAAAATTGTCCGCCATAGGGTAAGAAAAATCCTCTTAATGCAAACGGAAACAAGAATATGTTTAATGTCTTACTTCATTGGAAGATAATTTGCAAAATAAGAAAAATGCACTTTAAAACATCTGAGATGAAGAGCACATTATAAGTCCGCTGTATGCAGATTTCAAGGAAAGTGTGCATCCCTCTCTCACTCATTCTGATAATTTTTCCTGGGTACAAATCTGTTAAAGAGGAGTATCACAGCACTGTAGGTAAGTGGTGTAAAAATCTGTTTAAATGAGACTAATCTGATAAATGACGTTCACTTGATAACATCTTTCTGTGACGTCTGGAAGTAACCCAATAATCCGAATTTCCTTCAGGATTTCCAGTGTGGTTGGATGCATTGATGACAAGCATATCTCCACCATCGCACCTTCTGAAAATAAAACTAATTACTGTATGGAATAGAAGGATACCAGATGGAGGGGTAGTACGAGCCGTAACCACCAACCACAGCTGTTAAATAAACAAATTATTCACAATTTTTTGGTCATATTTATTTCCTAATGTTAAAGTTATTCTTATTATTTTAAAAGTTATTCTTAAAAGTTTTAACAGTTATTACATTATTGACAGTTATTAAGAATTAAAGTTATGCATTGCCGGAAGTACGCGCACTGACGTCTTTTTGGCGGGAGCTGCTGCCATGGTGAATCGTAATTTTGGTGCTCCACTGATCATAGGCGCGTTCGACTTTAAGCGGCGCTGCACAGAATGGTCAGTGTATGACATCAAAGTACTGCGAGGGCCATTCAAAAGCATAGGATCCATCTGCTCTCTTATTGCTCTCGATGTCATACACCATTCTGCACAGTGCCGCTTAAAGTCCAACGCGCCTCATGACTTTTCATAGTCGTGGTGCACGCGCTTAACTCGGAGTCAACCTACTTAAAGATGAGTAAACTAACTCCGTTAAGCTGCTCTGTAACCGAAAACTCAGAGTAAGTCAACTCTGAGTTCAAGTTTAAACTCATACTTGGTTGAACCTCCTTATTGAAACGGCCCCTGGACGTTTTGTGTGTGTTTCTCTCCCCATGTGACCCAGTTTCCCCATGTGTATTGTTCATGTGATTCACCTGCATCTCATTGATTATCTCTCGTTTAGTTTTGTATTTAAAATGTTGTCTTCCCTTGATTCCCTGTCAGGTATCTATACGTCTAGCCTTTGGTCTACGTGTGTGTTCCTGCCTGCTCTCTGTTCCCTGCTATTTGGATTAATAAAGATTGTGAAGTGGAATCTCCTGCATCTTCGTTCTCCTCGCTCTGCATGGTACCGGCCTGGAGGCTTCCCGTCCCGCACAAGCCTGTTGTGAGGAACCTCAAAGTTCGCTAAGGACGAGCCTTCTGGCAGGGGGTGATATGTCACGCCCATGGACTGTCTGTGTTTCTTTTTCTCCCCATGTGCTCCTCGTGACCCAGTTTCTCCCTTGTTTGATTGTGTTCATTTGTTTCAGCTGTGTTCTATTAATTATCCTCATGTGCCTGCCTACTTAAGCTCTTGTCTGTTCAGTTTGTGTCGACTGGTGTTAACGTCATTTTGTCTACTCCCTGCTCTATGTTCCCTGCTTTTTGGGTTTCGTTAAAGATTGTAAAGTTTAAGTTCCTTCGTCTCCATGCTTCTCGCTTCTCCATTGCAGCATCATGACACCACAAGCTGTGTAAACACAAATAAAATTAGTCTGGAGAGAATTAGCTGATAGCATTTCCATTAATCTCGATGGCAGTTGCTCGGCTGGAAACAGGACCCCTATTAATCAATTGTATTGCTTAACGATGACTTTGTAAATATATTACAGTCTGTCGTGTATTGTTTCGTGTGCTACATGGATTAGGAATTAGCAGCTAATTTTTAAAGGCAGGTTGAAAGGTACATTGAATGTGTAAATTAAAGTGTTTTATGGTGGGATTATACAGTGCGCTTCAAACATTTAAAAATGCCTTTGGCAAAGTGGATGTTTGGATTATATTAGAATAAATACTTTTGACTATGAAACTACATGAACACATTTTAAAAATGATAAAAAATACAAAATATATATGTAGACCCACTTTTTTGTTCAAATTGGTTTATTGTGCTCTACCATTACCTGACAGTCAATGACTAAGGCTAAATGTGTGCTGATCCAATAATCTTCATAGAAGAAGATATTTAATAGCAAGAATACTCAGATTGAAGAATATATTTTGATACTGTCACAAATCCCACTGTAAAACCTTTTGAGGCCATTGACTCATTGCTGTTGAGCCAGTTCTTCTGCAAGGTGCCTTCGGTTTCTTCCATATGCTTATATTCACCAATAAGAGCAGATGACTGATTTAGTCAGTAAACTTATTGGGATCCCCACCCCCAACTTATTCAACTGTTTTACTTCATCTGGGATTTGTAAAGCACATGGGCCTTGTTCAGACTGTCAATCCAAATCAAATTATTTGTGTATCCGAATGGAATCTGATTTGAATGATTGACTGTCCACACTGAATCACAGCTGTTTAAATCCAATTTGTGTGTCCCATAGTGCTCTTTCATTTTACCAAATATCTGCATCGGTTTCTAAATGACGTTGTGCTGGTGTGCCTATACGCTAAAAACATCAGTAACAGCAAATTTGCAATACAGAATTTGTCTTTCAATATGGCAACATGTTGCTGTCGTGTTGGGTTATATGTAAGGATGTGTGTGCTGTGTGCCCATTCTGCCCAACATTGGGCCTGTCCAAATACCCACACTTGAGGTCTTTGCACTTGACCACTTGTCTACTTATACTATGTATTTCCTGTATAAGTGTTCAAGTGGGCATGAAGACCACAATTGTGTGAACTTTTCATTAACCGATGGGACACACTCATAGTGTTGTTACAATGCAAGTGTAGCCTTGTGAGCAGTACATCGACATAAAGTGCTGTTGCGCTTGGGCCATCCCAAGTTCGAGTCCTAGCTTGTGGACCTTTCCTGATCCCGTCCCCCCTCTCTCTCCCACTTCACTTCCTGTCTAAAAACATATCGCAAAAATGCCAAACATAAATCTTTAACAAAATACAAGTGTTAACCAAGCTTTATTTTGATTTTCAATGATTCCATTTTAAAATAAACTTCTAAATGTCGTTTCAGTAGTCTCTTTATAACAGACAACACAATTTAATAATTGTGGTGCTTCTAATTAAGTGCTAAAAAGCAGTTGCAAATATTGTACAAAATCTCGTCTTTGCACCAATAAAATGTGCAACACTTTGTTTTACTAACAAATTATATGTAATATCTAATTGTGCCAGCAACTGTCACTCTGCAGCTGCAGAGTGAGCTCTCCAGGCGAGAGATCTGCAGAGTTGTCCACTGAAGCTAAGCAGGGTGAGCGTGGTCAGTACCTGGATGGGAGTCCTCCTGGGAAAACTAGGTTGCTGCTGGAAGAGGTGCTAGTGAGTTATTAGATATAATGGTTGTTTGCAGTTTTGAAGTGTGATCATAAAACGTGAAAATCAATCACTTTTGATATTATTGATGTCCATCAAAGCTATTGCAAGGCTATGGATAACATGGAATGCAACATAAGTAATATGAAACTTAGAGCAAATAAAGCCTTTTTGGAGCTTGACAGCTTGTGATTACAACAATCTTTCTTTGTCTAGAAAATATTTGAACGTTCATCAAATTGCTCTCTTTATTTTCCTCAGAAAGAATAACAGTATACGAATGCAATAATATGGGTGAGTAAATAACATTTTTATTTTTACATGAACTATCCCTTTAAGGCTGTATGGTCCATCCAGATTAATTTTTCATCACAAGTACACACCACAAAGATCAAGATGGAATATCATGCATATCCTCATGAACACATACACTGCAAACACAACTGGATGAATTCCATGAAGAACGTTTATGGTGATTCCACGGATAAACACAATGTGTAAGCCTGAACATTTATAACAGCATTTCATTTAAATGAATGATTCATGAGCTAAGGCCATTGTAAAACATTAAGTGACATTCCTAATAAGGATGTAGAGAGGAAATATTAGATAAGCAACGTGTCAGAGAAGCTTTTAGCTGGGGTTGTCACACTGAACTCTGAGATTGTATTAATTAGAGATCCTCATTAACTGATTCCAGACACGTAAGCTGTTATACATGAGGCACTGTATATTTAGAACCCTGTTCCAGACCTTGCTATCTCACGTTCAAGGTGTTGCCTGAGGCATTGTGCTGCCATTTGGTCCTTTACATTCATATTTACCTGTACTTACATCTTTCTAGAAGATATCCAAGCTTGAAACCACAATGTGATACTGTTGCTTTTCCATGTTAAAGTGGATTCAAACCAAATTCAAGCAAACAAATACTTGATCATACTATAAATACCATCACCATCAGCAGCATATACATGTAGATGTCTGGACACAGAGTAAAAGTCCTATATTTCATGTTTACATGGTAAAATCTTTAGCTCATTGAGGTGTCTTGACCCTCTATGCTTGTTGTCCACTGGGCTGGTCACCGCTTCCGAGGTCCGACTCGGCTTCTCCGCTTGCACCCCCTCTCCTTGCAGAGAGTCGGTCCAGTGATTTGGGAGAAGAGTTTTGATTCCTTCTGCTGAAGCAGCTGGTTATGTCCGCTCGGAACGAGGGTGTGAAGAAACCATAGATGACCGGATCGCAGCATGTGTTGAGGTTGCCGAAGACGAAGAGAGCGTGATGAATGTATTCTGGCATCACCTGCAGAATATGAGGCTGAAACCAATACCAGATGCCAAGCAGGTAGTACGGTGTCCAGCACACCACAAATGACGCCACAATGATGATGGTCATCTTCAGGGTCTTCATGCGTGCTTTTGGGATTATGTCGGTTCCACTGCGCCTCAGACAAGGTTCCCCACCTACAAAACCCAATACAAATTAGAAGTCTAGAAAATGGGTTTGTGTGACGTGCCTTATCATTTTGATCCAGAAACCAGTCAATGAAAAAGGAAAATCTTGGTTTTCTGGTTATATAACACTCGAACACTCAACTCTATACTGCTGTTTGAATTGAGGCGTCTGCATCGATCTATAATACCACACAAAAGAGCCTCTAAACAATTTTTTTGAAATTCACATTAAACCTGATGTTATTTGAGATAAGACTTGGTTTTTATCAAAAATAACAACACAAAAAAATCCAAATTCAAGGCAGCCCTAGAACCTGTCTCATTAACTGTAAGAAGTAAATTCCTCATCAAATTCAGTAGACTATGACAATCTGAATGCAGTCACGCTGTTTATCAATGACTATTACCAGGTCAGAAGAGAGCAAAAGTCAATTACCCTTTCCTTTACCACGAGGCATCTGGCGGTTGATTTCCACGAGGATCCGCGTATAGCAGAAGCTCATTACCAGCAGAGGGATCACATACAGGGTGACGAAGTGGAACATGTTGTAGGCTGTCTCCTGCCAGCGCTGCTGGAAGCTTCCATGAGTTACACACTGCACAAAGTCAACTCCTTCAGCCTTAATTGCCCTGAAAATAAATAACTGAAACGATAAAGAGCAATTGATAAAGAAAAGCAATAAACAGGTTATTTATTAAATTCTTGAATATTCTTTAAATTTGCCTTATTTCTTCTATATGGAACACAAAAGGAGACTTTTTTCATTTCTCATGCACAGCTATTGTATGGCATGAAGAACACTTTTAAAATATGTTTATGGTGCTTTTGTGTCCTTTATAGAAACTTGAAAGCTCCAGTCTTCATTCATTGCAATTTCATGGCAAAATTTCACCTTTTATGTTCCACTGAAGAAAAAAAGTCCTACATGTTTGCAATGATACGGTGGTGAGTAAATGATTTTCCTTTTTTGGGTAGACTAACACTTTAATCACTTTGTAATCTGCTGATCAGCTTTTTACAACAGTTTTGCATAAAAATATTCACAAATCTTCTACAAATATTACATGCGAAGTGTAAAACCTCAAAGTTTGATAGTCAAATAGACAAACAGCAAGCCAAAAAGTTTTCATGTCATGAATTGAGATATGAAATATAGCATTGTGATGACAAAACACTCTTAGTGGCAGAGAGTAACTGATTATATGTCATTTGGATTGCATAGTTTGATTCTAAAAATTGAGTATTGTAATTAGATTAAATTACATTTTAAATTAGAGTAATTTTTTATTGATTACATGATTACATATAATTGACAACTTAATGATTCGTCCTATTTCCTCTTTTTCATCTTTTAAATGTTCCATTCTAAAATATCTAACACATGACAAACAGGTAATCAAATAAAATATTACATTTTTAGAAAAAATTTATTTACATTTGACAAATTTTACACATTTACGATTTGATTAATTGTTAGATTTTCATTAAACTCACAAACCCCCTGCAGTTCCTCGATGAACCCCAGTTTGGGAAACGTCGATGCTTCATGTTGTTAATAACAACGAAAGGGATAGGCCTATATTTCTTTTCTTTCCCTTTGTATTTTTGTATCAAGATTATCCTATTGAAATCAATGTGATAAACAAGTTAGGTCAGAAGTAATCTAAAAGTAATCCAAAAGTAGTCAGATTATAATACCTAAAATGTGTAATATAGTGGATTACGTTATAAAAAAAAAAGTAACTTGGAATTAGTGGTGGATTGAAATGTGTATGTAATCTACCCAGCTCTGATTATAGGTATTCCCCTGAATTTGCAAATCTATTTTTGGGTCATTATAGAATATGGAAAGAACACATTTTGCTATCTCTGTTGAACTTCAATAAAACATTGTAAATTCTTGTCATGTTATCACTTTGTGCTTTCAGATTGAAAAAAAATAGTTTGCTCCAGGTCCACTTTATTTTTCTATTTGATATACTTCTCTATTTTCTGCTACACAGTTTATCTGGTAGCACACAATGTGACAGATGAAAACCCTGTTTCTTCCTCTGGGGGAGGCACGTGCACAGAATACAGGTGCGGCGAGATCTATCAATATCTATAATTCACCATCCACTCTCTTCAGAATCTCTTTCCCATTATCCATGGATGCCTAACTGACCTTGTCTCAGACAAGCTTCTTTATCTCTCTTTTAATGATTTTAAAAGCCATGGCCACATCTACAGGCTGCTAAAAGTGACATTAATGGAATTAAGTGTGTGGAGAGAAATCTATCAGAGGGAAAGTTAGGCAAGACAAGATTCAACCAGGCATTTCAAAGGTTATAGAAAATGCCCCGGGACTACTGTAGCTTGACAAATAGGCTCTATAATCAATGCAGCAAGAGCTCACTGAAGAGTCACTGACTCAGGGTCAGTTATTGCACCACTTTAAGCCTCAACTAATTACTTTATAAAATGCGCAAGCATAGATGGCTATCAGGAAATGCATGTTATGTTGTAGGCTGAAAATGGAATTGAATTAAATTTGAAACTTTGAAACTAAACTCCACTTTTTTCCCTCAGATGTGAAATGTGTCATTGTACAATTACATTGGTGTGATGATCTGTTTATATTTGTCTTCTTATGTTAAGCTGGAAAAGGATGCAATATTTTGAAAAAGACACGCATCACTGTCAACAAGTGTTTTCTATCACTAACATTATCATCCATCCATAAATCCTCCGAGGCAGTTTTGTGCTGTTTCATAACAAGACAAGTCCCACAGATGACAACTCCAATTAAAATAACATCTCTTTCATTTACCTGCGGAGAAGCGAGCAGGATACTGAGGATCCAGGCAGCCAGCAGCATCCTCCTGTTCCTGCGGCCGGCATCCAGAGCTTCCAACGGGTGCAGGATTGCATGGTGCCTGTCCAGACTCACCACCACCAGGATAAACGCTGCCGAATGCATGGCAAAAAGCTTGAGAAAGCAGAGGATCTTGCACATAGCATTGCCGGCATACCACTGCACTGTGATATTCCATATAGCGTCGAGTGGCATCACCACGAAAGTCATGACCAGGTCAGCGGAGGCCAGACTGGCAATGAGAGGCCGCAGGTGAGAGGCCAGGTGGCGTCCTCGTCCCCGGGTCACGCTGATCAACACTGAGAGGTTACTGATAGCTGCAAAGACAAACAGCACCAGGGTGGCTGCCACACGGAAATGCGCAGCCACAGTGAATGTGGGCGTCTCCCAGTCTGAAGGAAAGCGAGGAGGGGTGCCGTTCAGCACAGAGGAATTTTCCCAAATGCTTGTGGGACTCACTGACAGAAGAGACACGTTTCCTGACATCCTGTGAAAGGGGGGAAAAGAGGTTTTGTTGCATGAGCAAGGCTTTTTCTGTTACAGAAATTTATAATTTGTATAATATTCTGTGAGATTTCAGTATCACATGGTCTCAATGTGGATATTAATATTGGATAACATTTAGAGAATTTAAGAATTGGCTACTTTTGAGTTCATGAATTGGAATTTGAATTAGAAGAAATTTGCTACAAATAAAATATATATATACATTTAAAATATATGTTTTGGGGTCTCATCAAGGTTGTATTTCTTTGATAAAAATACATAAAGACTGTAATATTTTGAAGTAATATTACAATTCGAAATAATTGTTTTCTATTTTATTATATGTTACAACTTTATCATTCCTGTGATGGCTGAATTTTTGGCTGAAGCTGAATTTTTAACAGTCATTGTTCCTTCAGAAATCATTCAAATATGCTGATTTGATGTTCAGTGTTTCTTATTATTATCAATGTTTGTGTAAACCATAAAACCTTTTTTGATGATATTTGAATATAAAGTTCACAAGGAAAGCTATTTATTTGTAACATTCCAAATGTCTGTACTACCACTTAAGAACAACTAAATAATAAATAAATAAATGGATCCCAAGCAAATGTAAATTAAGTATACATTTCTGTAGGTGACATTTCCAACAGATCTGTTTGTCTATAAAACCTTTAAGCTTTCAAGCAAGGCTTTGTCAATAAATCATTCACAGTTTGACTTAATAAAACAGTATGCAATAATAACTTACTGAGTGTAAATTTTCATTTTAATTCAAATTATTAAATAGATTCCATCTTATTGGGACAATATGCCCTCCCTACACCTACTCGAACCGTTATTTTATTTTCAACTTTTTGATTATTTCCTTCATTTTTGTTGAAAATAAATGCTTTTCTGGTGTGATTTGAAATTTGAAAAGAGAGAAAGAAAGTTGACCAAAAACGATCGCGTCAAAATGAATACTACACACGTTTTACCATCTGCACCACTAGAACTGACAACATTTGACCGTCTTTTGTCACTTGACTAAAAAAAAAATAGGCACTCCGTTACTGTAATTCAATTGCAATTCTGCACATTTTTTGCTACCTTTAAGTTTAAAGGTTTAGAGGTCAGACAGACATATGCACTCTAATGAGTTAACTGAAGGAGAGCCAACTCTTCAATTTTGGTTTTCGCTCAACTGTAGATTATTGGCATATCTTCATGCACTTTACTAAATAATAATGCATTCTAAAATTCAGCAAAATGTTCACCAAGACATGAATATTCAGATCACCACCTTGAAAGCCTGATTACCATTACATTACAGTCGCCACAGAGCCATTCGTCACCCTTACGACTTTTCACCCAAACATCCATCTCCTCTGCAGCGTAATATACTCTGCATTTATAGCACCCACCTGCCATCTCATCTTTCACGGATAAAAAACTCTTGCCAGGGGCATTTTGTTCACCCTGGGTCTATATATAAACATCTGAGACAAATATCAGGGGTCTGCACTGAGATTATGCACAGCAGACTGAGATGCACAATTAAGTAATTCATGCATACAGTACAGATGTTCTAATTGCCTTCATCTTTCTTGCTAAAAAAAATAGTTAAATAATTTCTAATTAAGTGATTATGTGACAAGATAAGAGTTTATATTCTTGATAACATCATGCTGTCCGGAAGACAAAAGATGTTTTAATGGTTAATGGTTCCCACCCGAGCTCTGGTTTAGATATAAATGCCCTATCATGCTGACAAATGGCTGTTGTCAGTATTTCCCTTCACTCTCAAAGTGATATGGTCTTTTGTATAGCTGTAGTCTGGTAAACAACATGGAGGTGATAGATAGAGAAAACCCTAGCGAACACGACCACTGCACCAGCCTCCCTTGTATCTGCAACCCCCCCCACACCACACACACACACACACACACACACCAAATTGCACAGCGCTTCAGTACTACGTCTCTGCCTTTTGTGATCTTCTTGACATGCTTGACATGAAATATATTCTCCAAAGAGTAGCAATGTCTTGACCTGGAGAAACTTACTTTGTGTTTTTCCATCTAGTGAAATCAGTATGTATTTAAAAATCCATTTCATTAAAGATACTAGTTCTTGTTGTTTTTTGTTTGATTAATCAAATGAGCCAATGTATGTGTCTGCTGTATGAATTAGCATTTTACAGCTGTTATAATAGATGATGTTCTTGTCTTCACTGTCATCCAGTTTATATGACAGATTGCTTGAATGATTGCTGGACATCTGCCCGAGGGAAACATGGCGGATTTGCACTGCTGCCTCTTAATGTTGGTAAACATTATGTAAATATATGCGAAGAAGAGTATCAGCCATCATAACTCTTTGCAAAAAAAATATAAATAAATTTAAGCTCAGATGAGCTTTATTTGTCACATACACAATTATACAGAGTATAACCAGCAGTGAAATATGTTCTCTGCTTTTAACCCATCCAAGTGCACACACTTGGAGCAGTGGGCAGCCGACAATGCGGCGCCCGGGGAGCAGTTTGGAGGTTCGGTGCCTTGCTCAAGGGTCTCACCTCAGTCGTGGACAATTCCTGCCGGAGCCGAGATTCGAACCCACAACCTCGGGTTACAAGTCCGACACTCTATCCATTAGACCCACGACTGCCCCAATATAGCACAAAAGTTCTTATTTTCTTTTACATGGAATTGGTTGTTTTATTTGGTGGATTCATCATACATTTATTCAACGCTGTTCAGAATACCAAAAATATTCTGTGATTTTTAGGGATCATTGTTATCATAATCTCCAAAAGTTTGCCTGTGAATTTACGTAATTATATTCATATCCTTGCTCACATGACTAATGACTTGGAGCCAGTTAATTAAGATAGGAGTGATGAGAATATTAAAATTTCATGGCAAATGAATGTGCATGGGCTGATATTTGCCAGAGTGGGATGAGATTCATCAAAGCGGCCTTACACTTTATAGCTGACCCACAAAAGAGAGAGAGGATAAAAGGAAACGTATGTTATAATGCCACTTCTCCCACTGACCATATGTCTACTGCACATTTTTGCTGGGTGTTCAGTTTATCAGATGTCACGAATGTCACGGATCGGTCTGTCCTTCTCCCTCTCCAATCACTACAAACGCCCTCACCTGGGTTCACCTGAGCCGTGATTGAGCACACCTGCTCTCCGTCATAATCATTCACACCTGACCTCCATCAGGGAATCCTCCTCACCTGTTGCTACCAATCAAGCTCTCTATAAAACTACACTCATTCCAAACACTCGTTGTCTGGTCTCGAGGTTACAAGCTCCTCATCTGTCTCATCACCTACCTGCTGGATCCCCGTTGCTCTGTGGATGTCTTCCTCCAGTGGACTCTACTAAAGGGAGAGATAAGGACTACTAATTCCTCTGTTTATAGAGCTTCCTTGGTTTCTGATATGTGACAGAAGACCAGGCCACCAAAATGGATGAACACATGAGGTTCATCACGTGGCTCAGGCGCCCCCTAGCATCCGCGCCTGCAGAGCGCCCCCTAGCGTCCGCGCCCCCTAGCGTCTTCGCCAGAGCCCGCTCCGTTCCAGGAGCTCACAGAGTCCACTCCAGAGCCCGCTCCGTTCCAGGAGCTCACAGAGTCCACTCCAGAGCCCGCTTCGTTCCAGGAGCTCACAGAGTCCACTCCAGAGCCCGCTCCGTTCCAGGAGCTCACAGAGTCCACTCCTGAGCCCGCTCCATTCCAGGAGTTCACAGAGTCGCTTCCAGAGCACCCCCTAGCGTCCGCGCTTCCAGAGCGCCCCCCCAGGCAGCGATCTCCCCAATCATTTTTTTTGGGGGGGGCTACCCACCATGGCCCACAAGCCCCCGGATCCGCCATGGTCGCCCGAGCCCCCGGATCCGCCATGGCCTCCCGAGCTCCCCGCTCCACCATGGCCGCCCGAGCTCCCTGCTCCGCCATGGCCGCCCGAGCACCCTGCTCCGCCATTGGTCCCGGAACGAGCATCGCCCTGGAGGCCACCTGCCCTGTCTCCATGTCCCTTGAGGCCTCCAGGGCACCCACCCCTCCCCTCCCAGGTGTTACAGTTACGACGCGGGACGCGCCTTCCGGGAGGGGGAGGTAATGTCACGGATCGGTTTGTCCTTCTCCCTCTCCAATCACTACAAACGCCCTCACCTGGGTTCACCTGAGCCGTGATTGAGCACACCTGCTCTCCGTCATAATCATTCACACCTGACCTCCATCAGAGAATCCTCCTCACCTGTTGCTACCAATCAAGCTCTCTATAAAACTACACTCATTCCAAACACTCATTGTCTGGTCTCGAGTTTACAAGCTCCTCATCTGTCTCATCACCTACCTGCTGGATCCCCGTTGCTCTGTGGATGTCTTCCTCCAGTGGACTCTACTAAAGGGAGAGATAAGGACTACTAATTCCTCTGTTTATAGAGCTTCCTTGATTTCTGATATGTGACAATGTGTCATGAAGCACATATTTAATAGCAGAGAATTAATTGTACATGCGCTTCACACGCTTCACCTCTGCAGGGTTTAGCAGCAAATTAATTTATGCCTGATATTGGTGTAAAATAGTTCGTTCTTAATTATACTAATCACACTGTTTCTTTGGTACACAATTGTGGATTCACATTCAGGATTAATCGGGGAAAGTTTTTTTGTTGTTGTTGTTCTTTTACATTAGTGTATTAAAACAGAAGTGAATCTGCACTGTTGTGAATGGGTTTCCTCAATCTTTTTAAGTTAAGTCAACTTATCACTTTTTACAGTGCGTCCACCTACTTACATTGAAAGCATTTCTGCGCATCATACGACCCCATTTGATTATCATAATACTGATGATCATGCACTCGATGGACAGAAATACTTTCAATGTAGGCTGTTTAGAATAGTTTCTAGGCAAAACCTTTGACTTGCATGGTTTAATATCTTCAGTAAGCACATTGCAGTATAGTAAATGGCTCTCATGCAAAACTGGAACAGTAATGGAGACAGACTTACCTGTATGCTTCTGCTGCAATGTGTGATTTGTTGATCAATCCATAAATATTTCACTTATTTCCACTATTATACGGACAGTTATTTACTGACAGTTAGACATGCTGCCCTCGAGAAAATAAATGCAGTTCATTTAGCAGTCCGTAATCAGATCAGAATAAGTGCCGTGTTGATACGCTGATAAATCCACCAGGATTCCCCCTCCCATCCCCGCGTGAGTTTGACGGTACCATGGACTCCTGTATGGAACAGTTTGCCGCAGTCAACGGTTATTCACTCGTCAGGGTGGTAACGATGATTTCCCGGTGCAAAAGTTTAGTTGCTTAATGATGTAGCATAGTAGGGCACTTTTTAGGACGCTACATGTGGTTTTAGTTACACTTTTTGCCAAAAAAAGGTTTAAAGGGACTCGCGGAGCTGTCCAGGTGCTGAGGTGTCTCCGGTGGAGGAAGCAGGAGCTTCACTGTCTGTACAGCAGCCAGCGCTGCTTCACCCATGCACACGCACACACACACACACACACACACTCGTCACAACACCCTCCTCAACACAGCTGCACAATGAGGAAACCTCAGCGTCATCGTCATTCGAATGGGAAAACAATAAAAAAAATGCTACAGTAAAAATATCTTAGTTGGTTTACTGTAATTTAGGTTACCATACACGGCGGTCTAGGCTACACGATATATAGTTGTTATTTATAGTTGTTGCTTTGTTTTAGTCTTATATTATTATTATTATAGTCTTCTTGTTATTATTATTAGGTAGCCTACAATTTAATTTTAAAATCGCAATATAGGCTTCAAATTATTTCACACTGTTAATGTATCTGTTTGAGACTGAAATATATATAGTCTATACAGAATAACTGAGTACCAATACACTCAGGTAAAGCCCTATTTAATTTTTGACAGGAATGAAAACGAGGCTATGAGGGATGAAAGTCGGCTACAGTGTTTTCTATGAATTGTACTTTCAGTAGACAAAACCTCCAAATAATAAGTTTGCGTGCTATTAATACGCAGAAACGGACATTGACGTGCATATAATATGCAGTTTTTTGCGTGCATATGATACTCACTTTCTTGGCGTGCATACGCACCTCTAAACCTAACCATTGCGAATCATATGCACGCCAAATTTCTGCTTATAAGTAGTACGCCAAATGAAAACACAAAATCGTGCCATTAAAACGTTCTTTCATGAGATTGAGTTATTAATTTCAATATGGCGTTTAACCTGACTAAGGTCTATGTGTGAAGTTGAGATGTACCAATGTTCAAGATAAACAAAAAATAGTTGAAACGGCTGAAGTAGTAGTTTGCAAGTAGGCATTTGAACTGTTGTAATGTGTCAAGACACAATGGACTCTCCAGTGTAATTGCTGTAGAGACCAATTTGATTAACTGTAAGCCATTGTGTGATTTTCCATTGTACCACGTGTATTGTTATCAGTAATCTATATTTTATAGTAACAAACAAATCTGAATGGCTTAGGTTTATATATAAACGTTTAGGCTGTATTTTTCTCAGAACACACAGTATACTAAAACATACAGTCACTAAAATGTCACACACATCATAACATCATAACTGTATGTACTTTAAAGTTGTGCAAGAATCCAAGAATACCAAAAAAGGTTTTTCATTTTGAAGTTATGGGTGATGGTTGAATACAGAAAGAGAAAATGCACACCTTTAATTCTGTGAATATAATATTCATAAAATAATAAATAGTCTGTAAAATAAGGTTTACCCAATTAAACTAAAAGGGAGAAATAAACCCCCTTTTCTGTGACATATACTTTCTAACAACAGGGAGTTTCTTGCAATTTATTTGCAATGCAACATCATTATTGCATTCTCTGTCTAAACTGGTTTAACTGCAACAGATTGTTACTAAGACAGATTTGTCCTGTGTTAAATGGTACAAAGGGGTCTGTTTTCTTAAAACTAATTTGTATTCACCTCCTTTTGTATTACACATATATGTTAATGGAGGCATTCAAATGCAACCACCTTTTAAATCTGCGTCTGTAGACATTTTAATTGCTAAGAATGTGTTAATGAACACATTCCATTTGCAGTTTGATCTCTGCTGTCACATCTCGCCAAGGTTAACTGGTTCAGAGATTAAATGTAGTGCAGGTTGAGGATTTCACTCCATTCTTTTTTTCTCTGCTGATTAAATCAATTAAGGATTATGATTAAATAATGAAAAGCCAGTTTTTGTACAGAGTGAATATAAAGGGTCTAATGATCCTGGTGAAGGACACAGAACAAATTTCCAAAAACATTCATTTTATTCTTTAGTCCTGCACTTAATAGAATGTACAAGGCTTCACAATTAGAGGTGCATGTACATTTCAGGCATTCAGCAGGCCGCTATGCTCAACGGATAGCAGTAAATGCAATTTAGTAAGTAATGACTTATAGATTTACATTTACATTTAGTCATTTTGCAGACGCTTTTATCCAAAGCGACTTACAATTGGGGAATACATAAAGCGATTAATCTTGAAGAGGCAAACAGACAGAGGAAGTGCCCTAACACCAAGTCTTAGGCATTGTTCAAATAAATACAAGCTAGCAAGAGAAGGAGAGAAAGAGAAAGATGAAGATATAGAAAAAGGGAAATTTTTTTTTTTTTTTTTTTTTTATTAGATAACTTGTGTAATATTCACATATTTTGTCTATTGTCAGTTGTGGATCAGAATCACATGCATGGGAAAACCTGATTGATCACGGAATTACTTATAAATATATTCGGCTTTTCTGCTTTTAGGTGTTATGTGGATGCCTGATGCTGCGGAGGCATATTAAGTTTCAGCAAAAAAATGATAAAAAAAATTCTAGCTATGCAAATAAAAATTAAATTCTTAAATCAAAAAATATATTTAAATATATTAGTATTTATTTTTTATTAATATATGTTTTAAATATTTTATTATATAAAATAAGTACAACATTTAATCGAATGTTTTCATACAGATCTTTTTTTTTTTTGCAGAGCCAGTGTTTTTGACTGACAATCTCATTTTAGGTTGTACTGCCCTCTGCTGGGAAGATTTCTTAATTTAACCAAAGTGTCATACCAGTGACAACCAACAGACATTCTCAGCATTCATTAATATATGTCCCTCCGGATTTTATTTATTTATTTTTTACATTTTAAAATATTTTTTTTAAGAATTCAATCTAACAGTGTGTGTCTGAACAAATCAGAATCAAATTTTAAACAAATCAGAATAAGTTATATCCAGTTATGTTGGGGGCAGCCGTGGCCTAATGGATAGAGCGTTGGAATTGTAACCCAAGGTTGTGGGTTTAAATCTCGGCTCCGGCAGGAATTGTCCACGACTGAGGTGAGACCCTTGAGCAAGGCACCAAACCCCCAACTGCTCCCCGGGCGCCGCAGCTTCGGCTGCCCACTGCTCCAAGTGTGTGTGCACTTGGATGGGTTAAATGCAGAGAACACATTTCACTGCTGGTTATACTCTGTATAATTGTGTGTGACAAATAAAAAATTCTTCTTTTTCTTCTTCCAAATAAAAACTTTAATTTTTGTATGTGTAAATATAAATACAACCCGAATTCTGGAAATGTTGGGACATTTATAAATTTGAATAAAATGAGAACTAAAAGACTTTCAAATCACATGGGCTATTTTATTCACAAAAGAACATAGAGAACACAACAAATGTTTAAACTGAGAAATTGTACACTTGTATCCACTAAATGAGCTCATTTCAAATTTGATGCCTGCTACAGGTCACAAAAAAGTTGGCACGGGGGCAACAAAGGGCTGAAAAAGCAAGGAATTTTTAAAAGATTCACCTGGGAGAACATCTAGCAACTTAGGTTAATTGACATCAGCTCTGTAACAGGGTTATCTATAAAAGGGATGTCTTAGAGAGGCTGAGTCTCTCCAATCTGTGAAAGAATGCATAAAAAGATTGTGGAATACTTTAAAAACAACGTTCATCAAAGTCAAATTGCAAAGGCTTTGCAAAACTCATCATCTACAGTGCATAACATCATCAAAAGATTCAGAGAAACTGGATAAATCTCTGTGCTTAAGGGACAAGGTTTCAAGATTTGTATTCATCACATACACAATTATACAGAATATAACCAGTAGTGAAACATCTTTGTTGGATGCCCGTGGTCTTCGGGCCCTCAGACAATAATGCATCACTCATGATTCTGTCATTGGCATTACTAAATGGGCCCAGGAATACTTCCAGAAACCACTGTCGGTACACACAATCCTCCATGCCATCTGCAGATGCCAACTAAAGCTCTATCATGCAAAAAGGAAGTCATATGTCAACATGGTCCAGAAGCACCATCGTGTCAAGGCTCATTTAAAAAGTGGAAAAGTGTTCAATGGTCAGACGAGTTTAAATTTGACATTCTTGTTGGAAATCACGAACGCTGTGTCCTCCGGGCTAAAGAGAATGGAGACCTTCCAGCATGTTATCAGCGTTAAGTTCAAAAGCAGAATCTCTGATGCAGTGTTAATTTTGGCAGGCATTTTTAATTTAGTCTCCGTCTTTATCTTGAGATGAAAATGCTTAATAGTCTTAGTCACATTTTAGTCTTTTGAGTCTTTCATAGTTTTAGTCTAGTTTTAGTCGACGAAAAGTCAACGCATTTTAGTCAACTTTTAGTCATACTTTTAGTCAAACTGCAGTTACCAACATTTATTTTGGTAGCTATTTTATGTGTAGTCTTCAAAAATAGTCATTCATTCTTCTCTCTTTAGACCAAATTAATTAAGCTTATGAGAAATTTAAATAAAGGATTGAATTAGGAAAAACTGGAATACATTTGTATTTTTTGGTAGGGATACAAATTAAACTAATTTTTCAGATACAGTAGGTTTACTTAATAAGTATACATTTATTTAAAATCTCTTGTTGGTTAACATTGATAACACAGATACAGTAGGTATTAAATTAGGAATGCTGTCCCTTTAAGACGGAAGGCATGCATGTAATACTGACACACATTCAGTTTTCACCCACCTGTTTACGTTCACTTAAGCCATTACCGACTGTATTTACGTGAGATACTCTGTCTACACGATAGACATTTGGACTGCTGTGTGTGTATTTGATCGCGCACTGTATGAGAACTAAAGAAGTGGAGCATGCGCGAGAGAGCACTTCTATCAGAGCAATTCCACCTGTCCCGTCTTTAATCGACAATGAATTGTGACTCCCGGGAAAAATGGGACGTCTGGTCACACAGTCCCTAATCCTTCGGGTGCTAAGGCCATTGTTTCAGATCGCTAGTTCATGCTTTGGTAGCCTGTCCACTGCGGCTGTCATACTAAGACTAGCTATGCAAACGCCCCTTATCCAATTACAGAGACACACATTTTGAAAGACAAGACAGTTAATTTAGCCTATAGGATGTATTTAGAATGTCCGGTAGTCCTCAAATAACATTTTAGTCCCGTCTCGTCTTCTTAAAGAAAGATACAGAGAGAAACAGAGAGACTGGAATATGGTTTTAGTCACTGAACCTAAACAATTGGGTTGTTGATATTTTATAAAGTGAGTGTTAGTTTTCATTGGGCTACCGGGTGATGATGCAAATGGCCAATCCGTGGAGGGAATGCTGGATTAGCCCAGAGAATCACTGCATGCAATATTTAGCACTAATCTGTACTCTTAAATCCAACAGGCCCTGCTCATTGAAATGAGTTACACATAAAATCTGTTCTGAGAAACACAGTGGAAGTAAGTCATCGCAGTTAAGCCGTCACCTGACTCCAAATAATTGCCAAAATAATGCTGTTGCTTGATGAAACATTTGTCACATACTCGGTTTTCACCACTTCGACTTTATAAAAGTCACTATGTACTTTGTTTCAGTTCCGTTTGAATCATTATATTGGTCGTTTTTGTCTATAAATGAGGTATTCAGATGAAAGATAAGGAACTTCCTTTGATTCTTGGTTATTTTGAACAAATGACTCATAGAAATCCTATTGAATTGTTGAAACAGTTTCTTTTTCTGTTTTGGACAAGGGAAATGCTTAATTGTTCATAAGTTTGAATGCTAAGTGCTCTAAATTTAAAGTGATAGTTCCATAAAAAGTTAAAACTCTGTTATCATTTACTCATCATTTCAAACCTGTTTGACTTTCTGAAGGTCAAAAGGGTCAAAAACAACACTGGACCCCATGGATTTTCATTGGATGGACAAAAAAGCATTAAGCTATTATTCAGAATCTCTTTTGTGTTTCCGTAGAACAAAGTCATATATTGGTGAGTAGCCTAAATGATAACAGAATTTTAATTTAGGGATGAACCAACCCTTTTAAGCTTAATTTCTTTATGAACTATACAATTTCCTTATGGTATTTCGTGTTTTTAATGAATCAAACCTTTCAGTTCAGTGCTAAGATGCGACATGGAGTAACTCAGACCCTTGTAGGTGTAGACAGTAGTGAGTTAATGTAGGCTTCTCCATATTGCAGTGACTCACTCAGCTCGTGCGTTGTAAATCTGCTGTAAACAGCACAAACCGCCGCTAGAGGTCTCAGAGTTGACAAACAATAAAAGAGTTCTATGTGAACATCAATACGTGTTGCGATGTGTCACCAATCTTCCCTGTTTATAACACAAAGACAGCTCCAGTTAGCCAGAGAGCTGCTTCTGCGCGACTGACGGAACAAAGCCGCTGCGGTCCCATATATCCGCTACAGTACATGACGAGCGAGATACAGTAACACAACAGTGAGTGTAAACAATACCCGGATGAAAAAAAACGCTGCATGTAACAATGATTTTACGGGGTCTGGTTTTACTCTATATGCACGTGCAAACGATAAGAGACTTTTTTTCGTGAACCGTTAGAGTTTCACGCCTTTGTTGCACTCTTAGTATTCTGGCAGCAACAACGCATGCATGTGTAAGTAGGTCAATAGAATCGTATTGTTCAGTCAGTGTGTGCTACTGCCCCATCAGTATGTCGATTATAAGAATGAATGAGAGCAAAGCAAAGAAAAATGATTTCAGCATCTCTTACGGGCACTGCAAATTATGGATATCTTGCTGCAGACAACTATTGGGAAGTTGCTGCTGATATCTGCTTGAGATCAGTGTCCTTTCCGATGGAAGTCACTTTTCTCGGATGTTAGTCATTTGGTGACAGAGACCGCTAAATCAGTCTGTCATACCACACTTTGTTTTGAAAGCATGACAGTCTATGGCACAAGGCGTAGTTCTAACTATTATATTTATATTAATATAGGCTACTACATCAATAATAGGTTGTTTTAAAGTGAATCTTAACCAAAAAAAACAAATATTCTGTTTCTGATGAAGAGAGTCTAAGCTCGACGCGTCACCTTGGTGAGAACATAATATATTTTTTCGATCTCTAGAGCTGTGGTGTGCCAACTTTGATTTTTTGGTTAAAATTATTGTGTGGTGGAGCACCAACATTGAGCGTTTTGCCTATACTGGATTTTGCGCACTTGGACTGTTTTTTTTTTTTTTTTTTTTAAAGTGAATCTTAGAAATGACATTAGCAATAAAAGTCATATAATATTGAAGATTTAACATTTTATACATCTGCATTTGTTTTATTTGATGTCAATTGTGCTGTTACTAAATTGATGTTTTGTATGCAAAAATATTTCTTATTAAAACAACACAAGTAGGCCATTGCATTGCATTGACATTTAACTCGTCTTTCTGGAAACATGCCAACAAGTTGTGGTTGGTTTGACACAGTAAAAAAAGGGTTGAAGAACAATTACTATTGTACCCTTGAGCACAGTACATGCTCTAAACTAAAGGACTGTCCATGTAGTACATAATATACACACACACACACACATATATAAATATATACACACACACACACACACACACACACACACACACACACATTAACAACCAGTCTGCAATGATTCAAAATAATTCGCATGCATTTAGTATCTAGATGACATTAGCTTTTCTTTCCCCTTATTGGTACAAGTTATGATCATTTTCTGGATGTCATGTTAAAAACAATGTAGCATTTGAAATAAAAACGCACTTGAAAGATAATTCAGCATGTCCCCAATTTACATATCAAAACAACGAATGATAAAATTATTTAGCATAAAATGTATTTCGTTTTCTTGCAGTATTAAAAACAGTTAATATGTACAATTAGCCTACATTTATTATTAAACGGAACAAACGCATTGTAATTAAAAATAAGTAAAAAAAAAAATGTTTAAATGGGTTATTATTGATTTATTATTTATCTGCATTAGAAATAAAGCATTATAATATGTTCGAATCCCTGCAACATAAACATAAATTAACAATAAGCATGGTTTCGTTAGTATAAAAAATAATGTTCTAACCCTTGATGCTTCAGACAATGGCAAATCAAATGTAATGCGAATCAACCCTCTTAAAAACGGATCATTGCGAAAAAGTAGCCTACAGCCTGTTTTGTGCATCTGCAAGTTTGGGAAACGGCAGGAAGAATGTCCAAATGTTGAAAGGAATCGCGGCGGTTTCACGCCACAATGTTCCTCAAAATGCTCCAGTCGATCGGAAAGAAGAGGGAGTTAATATGGCTGTCCACAATTTATCTGTCAGTGTAGTAAGCTCGCCTTGTGCTGCCGACACGACGCGCATAACAAACCGTTTAGTTCCCATCATTTCAGAGCTTCTTGTCCCCTCCCATCCAGACACAGACAACAACATACACCTTAATAGGGGCGCGTCTCCGACACAGCCGCCGACCAATAACCCGTCTGTCTGGGCAGAGACCAAGGGGATGAGCGCTCGCCGAGGCCCAATCAGCGCTTTTGTGTTGCCTGCCGGTGCCGGGGACTGGTCGCGAAGAGCTACAGCAGCGCTTCAGGATCGTAGAGCGAACCCGGAGCCACAGGAACCTGAAGGGTAAAGGCGAGTCAGGTGAGTCCGGGGATCCACGCGCGGCCTAGCCGGTTTCGGATCGGATTGGGGAATTTGGGTGCGATATGGTTTATAATAGTATCCGCATGCGATTCGGCCGTCGTTTGCTGTAAATGAATGGGCTAAATTGGTAAAAGGGGTTTTGAGGGAGCCTGCCAAGCAGCCAGACAATAGCATAGCGGATTTTGCGTGGAAAGGAAAGCGCCTCTAACACGCAGCAGCAGTTCAAGTGGCTGGCTAATACTATTAAAATGAGCTCGGGATTGCGCCGTGGCGTATCGCACATCGAGCGGCTATTTCAAGAGCGATTCCGCGAAAAGCCCGTCATATTGAGCAGGCTCAACTTTGACAAGTTTACTGGCCGAAGCAGCATTTTATATGTGTGAAACGGCTTTCATTGTTTCATATGGTGTCTCTAGGGGTTAACTCAGATTGGCGGAGAAAGCCTCGCGTCTTCCCGGCTGTGGCTACAGTAGGCTACGTTAGTGCAGTAGCAGCTCAGACACAATGAAAAAGCCCAACATGTACACACATGCAACGCCATCAAAATAAACCTAACGCTCGTATTCCGACGATACCAGCTCAAACGGGCTGTTTAATGAGTGTTTTGGGGGTTGTTCGGGGGAGCGGGTTTTCTCTCTAACGTTACTGTGACGAGGGCACATGGACGGTGAACGGTACAATTAGAAAAAAAGATGTCGAAAATGCATCAGCCATTTACGTAAGTGAGGACGTCCTCTCAACTTGCTCCATATGCACGCAAATGGCTGCCCAACACTTGACAGACGTAAGAGTGAAATCTAATTCCAGCGTGAATGCAGGTATTGATCGAAGCCAGCAGGGAGTCACTGATAATCGGGGGAGATGACGTTTAGAAAGCAACTCTGATCAATGATATATGCTCTCATTCTCTGCAGACACGTCCAAAGTGAGACTGGGTTTACTTTATAGGCTTTTTATAGTCCGAGGCTTACTCTAGCAGTCTGATTTGCACCTCACAATAATTTTTCCTATGAATTTAGTAACCAGATGACAGTAGTTTGTTTATTAAGAAAAAAGTAAAAATGCACCTAACAGATAATTCCACTATATTGGCAATTTCTTATTTTGCTACCATCCAAAAGTTTTTAAACATGCTCTCAGTAAATAATTTTTTGCCAATTTAAAAGAAAGTTGTACATATAAAGAAATTAGCTGCACTAAATCAAGTGGGTCATCCGCTCATGGATGCTTTCATGTTGAGATCACATGATTTGCCATGTCATGCAGTAGAGTCCGGTTCCAAAAGTAAAAACTTCAGGTTATTTTTTGAATTGGGGAATTGATTTTTAACAATAACTTGAACACATTTATAGACAGACCTAACGTGAACTATAAGGTTGTTAATCAGTATTATGCCAGTGTTAGGCCATCACTCTGCATTATTTCAACTTATTTTAAGTAACCATGTTTGACAGCAGATTTCTCAGTAAAAGATGCATTACACATCATTCTGCAAATAAATCAATCAAGCTTATAATCAAACCAAGTAAATCACATCAAAAGAACACTTTAGCACCTGTGCTCCTGAACTACCTAAATATATCTGTATTTATTCATATTTTGCAATGCGTGAATATGTTGGTTCTTTATACACAAAACAGCTTTAGTTTAGTTTTACATTTTTAAATGTCAGTTTTACATTTTTCTTATGCTATTTTGCTTCAAGATTTGTATTCGTCTCACACACAATTATACAGAATATAACCAGCAGTGAAATGTAAGTGTATGTAAAAAATGTAAAAGTAAGTTTCAAATGAAAGTTTGTGATATTTTGGTTCACACTGTTGTGTTGATATTTAGTTTGATTCATGGATTTTCAGTTTTTAACAAAGACTTTTTAAAAATCCCAATGGGAAAAATGCTACTACGCTACTAATAGGCATAACATAGCAAACATAGCAAAGTGTTAATTTCGTCGACGAAAAATATTCGTCAACGAACATTTTTTCTTTGACTAAGACATCATTTTAGTTGATGAGCTAAAATTAATATCTGATGATAAAAACAATGCCGAAATGTATGCCGTGTCTTCATTGACGAGACGGGACTAAAATGTTATTTGAGGACTACCGGACATTCAAAATACATCCTATAGGCTAAATTAACTGTCTTGTCTTTCACAATGTGTGTCTCTGTAATTGGATAAGGGGCGTTTAAATATAAAGTCTCAGTATGACAGCCGCAGTGGACGGATAGGCTATCAAAACATGAACTAGCGATCTGAAACAATGGCCTCAGCACCCGAAGGGGTTAGAGACTGGGTGACCAGACGTCCCGTTTTTTCCGGGAGTCACAATTCGTTGTCGATTAACTTAAAGTTAGTGAAGGCGGGATAGGCGAATCGTGCTGATAGAAGTGCTCTCTCGTGCACGCTCGACTCCTTCAGTTCTCATACAGGACGCGATCAGTTCTCAGTGCTCAAATACACATACAGCAGTCCAAATGTCTATAGTGTAGAGCAGGGGTAACCAACGTGGTGCCCGGCAGAACCTGATTTTTCCAAGTCCGACATGTTCTTTGGTCAACATCTTTGTTGACCTTGGAACAACATTGTTATTACCCAATCAGATTTGAAGAACAAGTTTATAATTTTTGCGAAGTTTAGGCTTACAATCAGTATTTGGTGCTTGTACATCAGTGTCATTCATCTATAATTTCCTCTGATTTTAGGGATTACGATTGGTTAAGATTAGGTTTAGGTGTAGGGAAATGGTCAAGATAACATTTTTGAATTAAAATGTTGTTCCAGGGTCAACAAAATATGTTGACAAAATATGTTGACCCAGGAACACATCTAACTCAGCAAAATCAGGACGTGCGTGGTGCCACCTGGTAGCCCACATGGAGTTTCTTAGTCGCCCGCCAAGCACGTTCTATAAATAGCCTAAATTAGCGCTGGGAGATGAATGATATCATATCGCGATTATGAGAAAATGTATGTTAATGATAATAAGCTCTTGACATTTTTACTCAATATGTATTAATATTACATCCTTTCACACAACAGAAATAAATGTTACAGCAGCCAGTCAGTGCATGTCGCTAATAAGTCTGCATGTTCTGCGTCTCTGTGTGAATGCGTGGAGTGGTTTCGTCTGATACACAAACTCAAACACTCGTGACTCGCTGTGTTTTCAGCGTCTGTGTCTCAATATATGAGGACATGAACTTCATCTCCAGAGCTGCTCTGAGAATCAATTCACTAGCTTTATGCAGTTTCATTTGAGAAGATTACCGTCGAATACACGCTGAAACTAAAACCGAAAGACCTTCGCGACAAGCCGTCAAAATATAAGTCCGATTTAACTTGAATGGACGGAATATGACGGAATATATTACTACTGTATACTAAAATGCAATTCTCAAATTAATAATAATAATAATATTCTTGTTGTTAAGGAATACCATACAACCAAGTTTTTTTATTAGTATATCATTCATTTATACAGTTTTGTTGTGCAGCATCTTATCTGATAAAATAAAAATGCAATGTTTGGTTGTAAATTGATTTTCATTTGATTACATTTTAAAAGATTGATTCAATTGTTGGTAAATGAATATCACGATAAACATATGATATGGAAACAAATGGTTGTGAGCCTATGTTTCTGGAATATTTTCCTGGATTGATAAAGAAAATGCTTGTGAGAAATCATTAATGTTTATTAATGGCAATATACCAAGATGTAATATATATATATATATATATATATATATATGGAATATAACAAACAAGTAGCCCTTGAGACTATTTTATCCCTTCAGGTAGCCCTCACTCACCAAAAGGTTGGTGACCCCTGGTGTAGAGTATCTCACGTAAATACAGTCGGTTATGGATTAATATGCACACATTCCGTCTTAAAGGGACAGCATTCCTAATTATCGGTGTCATCAATTTTAACCAACAAAAGATTTTAAATAAATGTATACTTAAGTAAACCTACTGTATCTGAAAAATTTTAATTTGTGTCTCTACCAAAAAAATTCAATCCTTGATTCAAATTTCTCATAAGCTTAATTGATTTGGTCTAAAGAGAGAAGAATTAATGACTATTTTTGTTTGAATACTACATATAAAATAGCTACCAAAATAAATGTTGGTAACTGCAGTTTGACTAAAAGTTGACTAAAATGCGTTGACTTTTCGTCGACTAAAACTTAACTAAAACTATGAAAGACTAAAATGTGACTAAGACTATTAAGCATTTTTGTCTCAAGATAAAGACTAAATAAAAAAATGCCTGCCAAAATTAACACTGAACCGAATGAGTTTGAATTCAAGAAAAACAAATAAATTAAAAGAAAAACCAACAGCTTTGCATCCACACAAATAGGTGTCAGCATAAAGTTTAAAACCACTTAACAGGAGCTAGCTGAATGTAAACACATTTAAATAGTGCGCTTTTCAATGAATTATTCAAGAAACAAACAGACTTATGTACTCCTAGATATTTTTATAGCGTAAAAAGCTCTCCACCCACTGTTATTAAAGTCATTTGTACTTATTGTGCAGAGAGAAAGGTCTGCACAGAAGTCACCAAACATGTACTTCTCTAGGAATTACCCTGGTAAAATCATACTAATTTCTGATGTAAGTAATCTGTGTAAACAATAGAACTGTGAATAATTGTATTCTTTTACTTTAATTTTTTTAGCAAGTAGCACATATAATAAGAGCCAATTGGAGTGTTTTCTGCTAATTTAAAAAAAGACTGCTGCATACTGTGAGGGCGCCCCACTAGTATTACATCCTCAAGAGGGGTCCAAACAATGTTCTTATTGACTGTTTTGCTCAAAGGCATTTTGTGTGGACTGTTCCCCCTCCTCCCCCTCAGGCGGAAGATACTTGGCAGCGTGGTATTTATTTTTCTACCTTTTTTTGGGGGCTATTCATCCCTTTAGTCGGTGCTCCTGAGCTTATGGCCATCGCCTGTGAAAGGATTTTATGCAGTTTGTTCTCTTTAATTTCCATGGTGCACGGGCACCTTATTGCTAGTGACTGTCTGGTTTTGTTAAGCCCACAAAACCTGTGAAGTGCGGTGCCAAGTGATAAGACGGAACAAACTGAGATGAGCAAAGACTCTAAGCTCAAGTTATCAATGTAGATTTCATCATAGATCTGTCATGGGTTAGAGGTACCTGTTCAAGTACCTGTTCTACCTAAACCTGCTGCACACCAGATCTTACAGCTTCCTGTGCTTCAGCACAACATTGGCATTCCCGTGTTGAATGCATGGATTTTCACTTTAAATATAAGCCTAATGCATATTTTCAAGTGGTTCACGATTGAGGGCTTAAGCCTTGTGCTGTGGATAGTTCACCCAAAATAAAATACAAATCATTTGCTCACCTTTATGAGTCAATGGGGTCCAAATCAATGTTAGCATTCTTTAAAATATCATTTTTTGCACTCTCTATAAGAACAAAAGTCACATGAGTGAGGGTAAATGATGACAGAATTACATTTTTGGATGAACTGTTTTTCATAAGCATTTATAAGTGCAGAACTACTATTCACTATCTATATTCAGGTGATTCTACGATCATATTTTGACTTAGCACTTAACTCAACCTGGATTCAATCATGGGTTCATCTAGAAAACAAGACCATGCCATCGAAGAAGACATTTGAGAGGGAAATCACATTTAGAACTGGATATTGACTCTTGGATCAGAAAGAGGACTTGACTTGGCTGGGTTTCAGGACTGCTGAATGGTCAGAAAAGGTAGTGTTTAGAATTAGCAGTGCCCCTTTGGCAAATGTATTGAGTAGACACAACAAAACGACTTGCTCTGTAAACATGTGCCATGAGATTTACGGCAGTGCAATATGATGATGTGGACCCAAGTTGTGCTGGTTTTGTAAAACAAACCCTCACTGCGACAATCCTGAGAGCCGAGAGCGGGGCATTGACACTCAGATGTCCTCCCATTGATCTCCTACCCTTCAACCTTCAGTGTTGTTAGTGTTGTTTTAAAGCCGGTTAGAATGAGAGGGAAATGCTCACATTCGGTAGTTTTTTGGTTTTGTGTGATAGTGGGTTTAAAAAAGACCCCATGGACCGAAGTGTCAGGTCCAAAAGGGTTTGATTCATTGGCTCTTGGGTAAGCTAGGGGCTGCAGCTCGCCCTTTCCCCAGATAAGGCTTATTGGTCTAGGAAACAATATGAGCACATGTCTTTTGGTTGTATAAAGCAGTGTAATGGACAACATCATTACCTCAGACCTTCCCATTGACCTCATAGAGAAATTAGTCTGTCTCATACTCAGGAATGTTTTTGATTGTACTCTATTTGCGGTTTGAAGTTTAGTTACAGGGTTACAAATCTTGCTCCCATATAGCCTACCATAAGTTTTTAATAATTAATCATGTGCACTGCAGTTTATCATTTAGCTGTTTTCATTTTTAATTCAGTATTTGAACTAGGGATGTCCATTTTAACCGTTAACCGACCAATACGAATTTTGACTGATTAATACAATCAGTTAAACGGTTTAAATTCCCTTATTTATTTTTATGTTTCATTAATTTATCAAAATATTTTAAAAGATTTTCTGCATGGTTAAAATAAGCTACGCATATAAAAATATACGTTTTTTTAGAGCGAGAGAGAGAGAGAGAGAGAAACATAAGTCGCTTATAAGTAGCATTTTATTATTTAATTCAGAAATAGGCCGACACGAATTACAAACATAATAAACACTGTAAACATAGCTAGGCTATTTTAGTTCCCATAACTCTACAACAAATCCTTTCAATTAACAGTAGGCTATTTAGAAAAGAACACAAATTAAACATTTATGAACATTGAACATGGACACTGCAAACCAAAACTAATTTAGGCTAAAACGAAACCGAATCAAATTTTTCTGTATTCGCGATTTGAATACCAAAATAGTAAGATATTTACTGTTTATGTAGTAAAATTCCAATATCCACGTAAAACAAAATGTTTTGCATAACTTCACGGCAGTACGGTGATAACGCTTAACTGCACAGATTTGACTAAATATTTAAACTGAGCAGTGTGTTTTTTTTTTTTCATATGTTTGACTGATTGTTTTTTATGATGATAATGAACCGGCTGCATTGTCAAGGTAGAATGCTTAACTGTAGTGTATGTATATATATATAATATATAGGGCGCATGATAAAATAGGTTATTATCAGCGCTTCTCATTATCGCGGGTCTGCCCATTTGCTTCTAAATTACAGTGGAATTACCAAATTGCAAATAGTGGAGGAAACTCCGGGAGAAGTTTTAATCATGAAGATAATCGGAATTGTGCGTCCTCAAAATGTTTGCTTTTATTTGTGTATATACATACGGCTGTGTTAAGTTTAAAATACTATAACGGCGGGCAACATGCGCGTCAACAGACGGAACACAGAGAGGGGGGTATTTGATATTCGCTTTAAACGGCAATAACTCCAAATCGTAAAATAAGCCCAAAAGGGCAAAGCTAAAAGCCTTTTTTCAATTTTCGCCCGATAGGATGCAGCATCAAGCCAAAGAGCTCTGCCTTTCAGTAAGGGACCTGGTTTCCTTTCGTGCGGTGTTTTTGTAGCATAAAAATTAACCTAAATAGAAGAGGACTCTTTTTCACACAACCTTCCATTTAACACCTACTGGTAGAAAAGAATTGCATACTAACTTTCTTTGGCTACTTATAAATATGAGACCCCCATTGGATAAATAAATGACACAGTTTTTCTTTCTTTATTATTATTTACATTTTTAAAAGTTTTCTTAACTATATACAATTTTTAACAAATTTATGTGAAAATATATTTCCCGTATAAACTAACAGGCCTATTTAGTCATTAATATATATATATATATATTAATTATTAAATTTTTTTTTTTTTGTGGTTTATAGTGGGATTTTTTAGATACACAATTTGATAAAACATTTTTTTTTCCCAAGTTAGATTTAAACCACTTTTTGCTTATTAGTTTTCTCGTTATTTTTTAATAAAATTAAGTAACGATTTGTTATAGTGGAATAGTGTGTTTTTTGTCATAACACCCCCCCCCCCCGATTAATCAAAATAATAATCGACCAACTAATCGATTTATCAAAATAATCGTAGTTGCATTAATTATAAATATATATATATATATATATATATATATATTTGTGGTCAAATTTGATCAACGAATAAATTATATTTCCTTGTGATTCAAACAACGAATAAATTATATAGAAAGCGAACTAAAAAGCATTATCATCTGGAGCTTTTTGAAACTCTGAGTCCGTTAAACCATTGCGTCGCAAAATGATTCACCGGTTTGAAGCGCTCCAATCGGATTGCGTTTCACGAATCACTTGATTCAGAATGGGACTTCAAAGTGCGTATCATGAATAATTTGATTCAGAACGGGACTTCATAGTGCATTTCACAAATCATTTTATCCATTTTATATTATTATAAAAATAATACAGCAGAGGCAGGGATGCATAGACGAGGGGGGGAAATCTCCCCCTACAAATCGCACCCTGTGTGTGTGTGTGTATATATATATATATACACACACACACACACACACACACACACACAACACACACACACACACACAGTTTTTTTATGTTTTTGGCTTTAGCTTTATTATGTTTTTCTCTGCTCGCAGAAGCACTACAGATGCGTGATGTGATGGCTATGAGGATCATGTGAATCCTCACGTTCTGTTGTTTGCTGCTTTTTGCGAGTGTTAGTGTTAATCCACGGAAAACAAATTAGTGTTTTTAAATGGGTCACAGACCTTTATTCTTTCTAATTTAATTCAGTTCTAATTTAAAATAATCTTGTCGGTTAACGGTTAATAATAGGTTAATGAGCATCGGTTAGGAAAAATAACCGAAATGAACATCCCTAATTTGAACTAAAGTTTCCAAGCATTTCCTTTTATAGAGAAAATTTGTAGTCAAGTGGTGTTCATTCATTGTCAGCCTGTATCAAGTCGTCCGTTTTCATTGACTATATGAGAAGGTACCTACGTAAAATCAGTGCTTATTTCATGACCCATAGTGGTGTAAAATTGAGACCTGAATGCCTTGATGTTTTGAAAAGAAAGAAATCAGGAAAATTACCCCTTAATCAGAAACATTACGTTTATTTAAAAACAATTCCAAGCAAAAATCCTTTGAGGGTGAGAAGTCTTGTCGGTTGCTTGTACATGCTACTAATTGATATGGATGATGTTAATGAGTGTGAAGTGATAAATCTAGATCAGTGAAAGAAGTGCAAATAAAAAGAAAAGTATGTCAAAAGTATATTTTTGGGCCTGATGCCACTCTGTGTCAGTAATCAGTAGTATACAGTAAGAAGTGTTTTATAAAGGGTTAAGTTCAAAAATTAACATTCTGTCATTTACTCACCCTCGTGTCATTGCAAACCTGTATGACTTTCTTTTTTTTCAGCAGAACACAAAAGAAGATATTTTGGTGATAGTGTTAACTGTTTTGTCCACACAATGAAAGTCAATGGGGTCTTTCACTGTGTGGAAAAAACCCTTCTTCAAACTATCTTCTTTTGTGTCCCTCAGAAGTAAATCATTTAGAATGGATAGTGTTGTTGTCGTCATTTAAAACTATTAAACATTGTTTTCATTCATTAAAATGCAGCTGAAATAAACTATAAATATTAGATGAGTTAAAATCAGAAATGTTGACTGAAATAACTGAGGTAACTGCAATAAAATAAAGTTGATTGACTTTCTCAAAAAATGTAAAATAAAATCAATGAAAACTGAATATATACACACTATAATAGTACATTATGGTTCAGAATGGCAAGAGGGTGAGTAAATTATTCTCAGTTAATTTTAGGGTGAACTGTCTCTTTAAATCTTTACAAAATCCATTTCAAATTAGAACAAATTGGAAAAAGGACTAATCTGCAGATGTGGCCTGGTTTATAGATCTGATTTTTCCTCTTAGCATTGAAGAATTGCGTACGGCTAAGCTGAAATAAATAACTGATTTGTAAAGCAATCTGGGCTAGATGTCAGCCTCGGTTTCATTTTCATCACACTGTTTTAGAGGTATCTGAATCCCTCTGGTGGTCTTCAGTTGCACAGGGACCTTCGACTCCTCAGCTTTTTCCGCTAAGCTCTGTCAGTTGCTGATTAATTATTCTCCACCATTTTAGTTGTGAGATCTTAGGTGGGCACAGTAAGCAGGTAGCGAGAGGGAATGTTTCAGTCGACTGTAATGCATCGCATGGTCTTGTTGGTGTGCTGGTCTTGTTAACACCTGAATAGGGAGGCTGCGTTCTGCGGCCTCATGCAAGGCTTATTAAACCCCACGCAGAAACAATCAGCCCAGATGAATGGCTTCCTGTGAAGTTTAATTAGAGGGCCTCCCTGATGCTTTAGCTGGATAAACAGCAGCAAGAAACGACTTGACGGGCCTCTTGCGTTGATTCTTGAAGAATGCGTGAATGTGAAGAGCGAGAAGCCAGACAGAAGACGAAGATGTTTTTAGCTTTAGGAATGTTGTCGATTTTTCTTCTTCTCTCTCCTTTTCCCTGGTGGATGATGTCTGACCATCCCAATCGTGAAATAGATGAGTTTTTCAAGCTTCACGAGTCTTGGCCATCACGAGAGCTCCGGATTGTTGTTAATTTGCTCGACGTCTCAAGTGGGATTTCTCTGAAGATGAGGTGTGGACTGCATTAATTGCAGCGGGTCCAGGTATTGTCTCTGATTGTAAAATTCAGAAGTATTGATTCAAGTCAAGCTGTTTTCATCATTCCGCAATGTATTACATTGTAGCGAGACGGAAGCTGTGAGTGAATATGAAGCGCATAGACCCGTTTTATGATTACAGTAGGAGGTATAGGCGTATAGTCTCCAGATGGGTGGCTTTTGTAGTACGATGTTCTCCGGCTGCACTCGTTTCAAGAGCGAGAGAGCTGTGTGATGGGTTGAGCTGATCGAAGGACTCCTGGAACACTTAATACAGTGCAACATGAAAGAGCAAGCAGAACCCATCCAAAGCATTTCTCTCTGGAACCATCATAGTTTTCATGGCCTGGGGGCTAGTTTGTCTATTATAGTTGATGGACCCGACAATGTGTATGGCCGTTGCATCATTTATTTGAGCTAAAGTAGTCTTAGAAATGTTTTTGTTTTGACTATGCAGTCATAAACTTCTCTTTTGTTATTGTGACATTAGCCAACGCCAGTGTCCAGTTGCAACAAACCTCTTAACGGGACAGTTCACCTAAAAATTGTCAGCATTTGTATTCACCGTCATGTTATTCATAACCTGTGTGACGTAACCCCTTAATACTTAATACATACAGGGTTAAATTAGGGTCCAGTAATGCTTTTAGACCCAAATAAATTATTACGTAAAGTCAAGAAGTCCGTTATATTTGGAAATGTAATATGAGAAAACTTAACAATAACAACACTGGGCCAGATACCTGCAACTGGTTGCTTCCCCTTAAGTTAAAAATTAAACAAAACTATAACTTTGTGAATTAAAAAATATATATAAATATAAAAAAAATATTCAAAAGTTTAAATTAATGTGCCAAAATCTGAAGAAAAATGTATATTAAAATAAAAAATAAAGGTAAATAGAAATGGTTATAAAACTAAAAGTAAGAAAAAAAGAGAAAAGCTCAACAAAATTACTATAATTAAAATGAAACTAACCTAAAATTAGAATGAAAACTGATTTTTATTTACAATAAATACTAAAATAGTACAAATATTACTTAAAAAAAACCTGATCTGACCTGGTTTTACTTGATGTTTGTTCTCTCATATCATCTTGGACCCCTTTACTGGGTTAAAGTTTGCTTATTTGACATGATATTGCTGGATCCTTATAGTAGTTTCATCTGAAACGGCTAACTAAAATGTATAAATAAACCGAAAACCTAAATATTTCAGCTGGTACCTTTGAGTAAATCTCTGAAAGCTGCCGTACCTGTGGTAGTTAACCTTGATAAGAATTATAGCTGACTCTCTGTACATGAGCAACCGCAAGATTCAATTCCCATAATCCCTGCACAAATGCCTCTTTGTCTTATTACTGTGTTTAGCAGATTAACAAATTGAACCTTAGCACATTTAAGCATCCTCTCCATATCCCTCCATTCAGCTGCAGGCCTTTGTTTCTTGGGTCATTCTGTTGGAAGGGGTACGTGATCTCTCTTCAGCTGGTACTTTTTCTTGAAGTTTTGGTCCTGTGTGCACTCCACGCAGTCCATCGCTCCAAGCCTATCTGCTTTTCCAGAGTGCCGGTTCCTTGGTGGAAATCATGTTTTCCCAGAGTATATGTCTGTGTGCCCATTACTTTGAGCGTCAGAAAGGAGCCTCTGCTGATTTTATCTCAACTTGATAAAGCACTGGTCATGTCGGTGTGTGTAAAGGTAGTGTGCTCGGATTGTGTACTAGGGGATATTTGTGTATTTGTTTGTTTTTTGTTTTTTATCGCCTGACTGTCCTCCCTGCCTCCTTCCCAAATCAACCCCATTTTAAAATCTTTTTGCTACCTCGCTTTCTCCAGATGGCTCACGTTCCAGCATTTTTCCTTTTTGTTTAAACAACGTATGCCCCACCCTGTGGTCTGAAGTTCCGCAATGAGCTGTCTTGACAAGGTGCCAGGTTTTAGATCCAGCGTCTCATAAGAAGTACATTTTCCTCTTACTGCCCCTTTAGCCAGCCCCTCCTTTTTGTCTTTTTTTAATTTGGTCTTTCTCTTTCTTTCTCTCTCTCTCTCCCTCTCTCTCTGTGTTTGTGTGACGTCCTGACCACTAACGGCTACATATTAAGAGATAATTCCATACCCTGAGGTTACAAACCGGTTTAGACTGGCTCTCTCGCATTTTGACTCCACTGGGTACCCTGGGTGAAAAAAAAGATAATGTAACTCCTTTTTTTCTTTTTTTTTTAAAGGAACAGGAGAGTAATTCGCCCTGAGAATGACATCAGTTCAGTCGGCACTGCTTAAAACAAACATGTTATGTATTTATGCATGCTACAAGGATTGCTCATACCCCTAAAAGCACGACCAGGCAAACCATACCGCACGACTTCTGTTCTGAAATATGATTATTGGAAAGATTCATATTTATTTGCATAATTATGCACCTTAGTCACAATAATGCAGGCTTTATTTTAGAACATGTGTTCCCCAGTTGCATAAGGTTATGGACTCTGGTTGTATCAACTGTACGTTGGAGACCAATGCTTATTGTCACATGAGGAGGATGTCACAAGGGCTATAGCTCTGTAGCTATAAGGTTTGAGACTGAAGTCCTTTTTTATTATTTATTTTATGATGCAATATATTAGGGCTGTGCAAATAATCAAATGCTGATGCTCATGCGCATCTCGTCAGTAAAGCCGGTTCTGTGATTAGCGGTAAATCTCCATCACCTGCTTTCAGATGGAGCGACATTTAATACACAGAGCCAAAGTTCACTGACAAGCTTAGCAATATTGCATTCATTATCGCCAATGTATCGCCTACGATAATGAACGTGATATTGCGTAGCTTGTCAGTGTTATTTATTTGTAATTTAATATTTTTTTGATGTAGCTAGAAAGCCTTTAATAGGCCATTGCAACAACTATCGGGGCATGTTGGCACAGAAGTGAGTCTCAGTGAGTATTCATTGAAAAGTATCTTTTTTTTTCCCTGGGCAATAACAGTGGACATCCTTAATAGCTTTTTTGTAGCCAAGGGTCTATACAAAAAAAATATTCCAAAATATTACCCATGGCAATCTTGAGAAATAGCAAACAAAAAAGTTACATAAATGTGTATAAATATAAATAAATCAAATGTATGGTCACACTTTATTTTAAGGCCCAGTTTCCGCTATTAACAAACCATTAACTATGACTTTTGCCTCAATAAGCTACTAATTTACTAATTTGCTGCTTAGCAATAGTTAGTAAGGTAGTTGTTAAATTTAGGTATTGGGTAGGTGCTTTATAAGTACTAATAAACAGCCAGAATGTTAGTATTAGGGATGCTAATAAGCAACTAGTTAACAGAGAATTGGCCCCTATACTAAAGTGATTACCATATAGTGACAACTAGCCCCATTCATCTAAATAAAATGATCCTGACTGGCATAAAAACAAGGACAGTGTGTTTCTTTCTCATAATGGCTTTGACTAAATTGCATTATTATTTTGTGGCCATCTTTCAAATTCTCGTTCAGCTTCTTTGGGATATCAGAGCGATTCATCTCCAGTGCTTATTTTTTCCAATTTATTTCCACGTATTTTCTCTCTTCTGGCAAAAGTATTAGATTGTGTTCCTCCTTAACCTTGAAGTCTGTCTGTATCTTGTATAAATAGGTCTGTAGCTTTATTCAGATCCTCTCCATTCGTCTCTCTACAGTCGCCATCTCTGTTAGAAAACCCCCTTGTTGAGGGTTTTTCTCATCCCTCTACGGAGCTGAAGTTTGGATGTGAGGATAGCTGAGGAAAAGCAGTAGCAGAGAGGGAACCGGGGCCTGTCCAAGAGACTATTCTATCGGTCCATGCGGTCTGGATCCGAGTGTTAAGGTTTGAGTGAAAATTAAAGTTCAGTTTCATTCAGTATTTCCTCCTCGTGTTTGCAGCCCTGTGTGGTTTTGGTACCTGCCTACTAGCACGGGCCTCTGTTAGCACTGTTCCTCGCAGGTCTAATCGAGGAGGAAACCCGGTTTTGTATTTCCTCACTGTAGGCCATTTTAACCGCTGTTGCGTCTACCACCTCTTTCGGTATCTTAAAGATCTTGTTGCTGTCTTTATTTGGTCTCTTTGTCTTCAGCCTCACTCCCCCACACACTTCCTCCCCTTTGCCCCCTGCTACTGCCCCCACCCTCCTCCTGAACCGCCCCTCCCTCCCTCGGGCGACAGCAGAACAGGAATTGATTAGTGGCACGGCTTAAAAATAGAAGGGCCTGTAGTCATGGCAACGGCCACAATGAGCTGTTGTCTTGTTTAATGAAGACCGAGATTTTAAGTGTTGTGGCTGAACAGTACAGTGAGCGGGTGACGCCATTTCTGGATAGGTGCGCGCAGATGCCAGGAAGGAGATATTAGTCGTGATCTTGTCCCTTCTGTCATGCGGTATGCAGATGATTGTGAATGTTTTTGTGTGCGTGCATGTGCCGGACGGTCTTCAGCTTGTGGCTTTGCAGGTACGACTACAAGTCTGCTTTGTCGCAGTCTCATCCTGGTTGCTTTACCCTCAGGTACTCGCTGAATCTGCAGAGGTGCAGGCATCAAAAGCATCATGTGCTGGCAGCTCCAAAACACATTATTGACTCAACCCACATCCTGTTACCCATACGTCCCGTATGCATCAAGCCAACCAATTACAACTCTGTTGCCATGGGCGCCATCCGTCTAATTGGCCTCATTAGTGTCAGAAACTGGCCGTGTGCAAATTTTGGTCATATTCACAGCAGATCTCTCTTCTGAGTAATATACAGTAATAGTTAGCTATTGTGTAGGTCGTTGGTGAGGACAACGGTCCAATTAGTGAATTAACCATTAAGCTTTAGATACTGTACTCAACTCAACCTCGCAGAAGGGGTTTGAAATTCCTGTCAGCATAGGAGCGTGCCGTTTGGTGATGGTATGCTAACACGCCTGTCCTGAAATTCCCCTCAGCAACCTACTTTTGTGACATCACAGCACAGCTGACTTACAACATCTCAATTGCGCTTGCATCACATTGCAGACTAGGGCTGCAACAAACGATTATTTTGATAATCGTTTAATCTAATGATTATTGGAGCGATTAATCGACAAATCATTGATTATTCCAGTGAATTAATCAGTAGACTTTGATTATTAAGCTTAAGATTTAGTTAAAACATTAAGTTATGCATGAAGAGTTCAGATGCAAAATTATTTATTTTTATTTTAATTTGAATAAATGCCTAGATGCAAATGTTGTTTTGACAATGTTTATTTCTGTATTATTGATAATGACTTTAAATCTCTCCAGTAATTTCACTTTAATGGTAATGTATAGGTCCTTTTCTATGCAATTCAAGTGAAATAACTGAACATAAATATAGGAGCGTGAGAAAAATGCACATTTTAGAAGAAAAGTTCAGACAGCACTTAGAGGCTTTTACATCTGAACTCTTCACATATAATATCTATCACATAAATAATGGTCACTTCAGCTTTAGAAATGCATATTATGTAATTGAAAATTATTATACAATTAATTGGTAACACATTACAATAAGGTTAATTAGTTAATATTAGTTAACATGAACTAAACTAATAAACAATACTTCTACAGCATTTATTAATTTCAGCATTTACTAATACATTTATAAAAATCACAATATGCATTTTTTAACATTGGTAAATGCACTGTGAACTAACATAATAAACGGTGAACAACTGTATTTTTATTAACCAACATTAACAAATATTAATACATAAATGTAATAAATATTGCACATTGTTCATTCATGTTAATTAATACATTAACTAATGTTAACAAATGCTTGATACCTTATTGTAAAGTGTTATCAATTCTTTATACAAATACATTATGACCGGACTTGGCACAGTATGTTACAAAATGAGATGACACACAGAAACTTTTAACTTCTTGTTTGAGTGCACTATTTTTGTTGTGTTTAATTAGCTACATGAAGAAGCGCGCGCAATTACTGAATCACACATTATTCTGCCAAACATTTCCTTTTGTAAGTCTTCTCTTGATATAGATAAGAAACTCTTGCGCTAAAATAAAGGTAAGTGATAACAACAAAAAATATTTGTCCACTATTTTTTATTTCGCTGTGGATAAACTATTCGTTTGCATTCACAGACCTGTTTAATAGTAAGCATAATGAAGACAAAGTCTTGAAATATTTTAGTTGTTTCCTTTTTTTGTTATAATTTTATGATAACCAAAACCGATCCTGAGATGGATCAAGCTTTGATCTCTGTTTTTTTTTTAAAGAGGGGTATTCCAAACGGTCTGGGACTTTCCTGGTTTTAATGAAATTATGAAAGCAGGCTTATTTAAATTATGTACTATGGAGAGTTTTTTCCACTAATACAAATATTCTTATCTCTGTAGGAACGCATCACTAGCTAGCTCCACACTGGAGCTGCTTTATAACAAAATTAAAAGAAAATCACTCTTAGTTGTAATTCTAAATAAAAATTGCTGAAAGCGACACTGACTCTGGTGCCCAAAATTTTCATGTTTAATACCGGAAAGCTGCTTGAATTAAGGCTATCTATTGCATAAAGCCCGTACTAAATAAATAAACATGATATGTGGGGAGGGGGGAAGGGGGTGCCAAGTTTCAGCTTCAAGACACTTGCAAATATGGTAGTAGATTGTATTGCCATTCTAAAATTAGTTTCCAAGTGATTTTTTTTTTGCAATCCATTTTTATCAAACTATTTATTAAAAGGCTTGCTACTCCTTGATAATATGAGAATTCTCAAACTAAGGTTAGTGTTTATTATCAACATCTTGTACAAATGTGAAGATGCTTTGAATGTTGGTGAGCTTACCTGTAGCACAAACATTAGAGCATAACAGTGGCATGGGTTCGATTCCTAGGAAGGCAAGGTAACTGATAAAGGACTGATAAAATGTAAATATGTACCTTGAATGAAGTAGTCGCTTTGGATTAAAGCTTCTACAAAATACTTAAATGTGTAAGCTTCTCCGCATTCGGCTCAACTATACAGCTCTGGGACTCTCATTGGTTATGATTTTTTTGGAGATGCGCAGATACTAATTCTCACATGCTCACTGGTACTCGTATACGTACGTAGTATACTGCCCTCTAAATACATTGCGGTGTTGTACTTTAATTTCCCTGAGCTTCAGTTCTAATGTTGATCTTACAGTCTATCAGACTTGCTGCATACAGAACCACAGAGATTAAAAACTGCAACTCCAAAAAAAAAAAAGAGTATGCACCACCTAGCCCAAAACAGTCGCATTTGTAGTGTTTTTGATGGGATTGCGTTAAACTGTGTATCACACACTCTTTTGTCATTAAAATCACCTCAAGTGAATATTTGAGAATATGCAGAGTTTAAAGTAGATCTGACTCCTTTTGCTGAACCAGTTTACTGTTCTCCAGATACACTTTACTTGTGCATCTGCGTTAATGTAACAAGTTTTTAAATGGGCTTTCCCAACATTTTCCCCATCTACTGTTGGTTTGCACAATCCGATATTCCTGCCACAAAGTCATGCCTTTGGTTAAGTCAATGTTGTGTTGTGCTGGTCAGGATGCTTAAACAAACAGAGCTTTGTTTTTATGGCGACACAAGAGGAACATCTGGGCTAGAAAAAACTCGGAATTGTGATCAAATTCTGGATCACTGTATGTTTTACTTTATTTCAGATGCCTTGACCCATTTTGCTAATGAGTTTGTGTTCTAAATAGCATTTTGGAAAAGCAGATGATCAGTTTTGTCCAGGAGTACCTGATAAATCTGTGGCCTAGCTTTCAGAAAAGTCAAAAAAGCTTCTCTAATCTAAGGCCGTGTTCTGTAAAGTCCTTTGATTCATGTTCTTGAGGGGTTTAGGGAGCTGTTCTGTTGACATCTTTCACACGTTTAAGCCCAAGTGTTCTGCCAGTCCATATTGATCAGAAGGCTTACTCATTCGGAAGACTAATTTGAAAACAGAAAGGTGACAAGTAGCTGTTGTGAACTAGTTAGCCCCTAAAGCATCTCTCTGGTCCAGAGTGCATGTTTTGTGGTCAGGTGTGCTGTGTTTGTTCATTTTCATCTTTTCACATTTCTCACCACCTTATTCAGCTGTTTTTATCCAGTTAAACCTATTCTCGGTTCCTCAGGTGGTGGATACCAGAGCGAGGAGCAGCGAGAGCCAAAGTGACAGCCGAATGAAATAAATCAGGCAGGTCTTGACCAAACAGGTGTTGTCACCTGCTTTTGCGTCTCTACTGGAGTCAGGCTGCAGAAATGGCTGCGGCATGAGATCATGAGGCCCGGGTCTGCTGTTCAAGTCATATTTCTGCTTTACGCGCCCTGGGGGAGGTCACACTCTTGCTGGTGCTTTGTCGCTTGTGAAAGAGAGTTCACGGAGTGGCAGCCAGCTGCCGAGGAGCTGAAGATAAACCTCCTAATGGCAAATGGAGGGTCGTCACCTTGTTGACATTTCGTTCTGCAACATGCCAGAAGGGTGCTGCAGTTTGGAAGCGGGAATCTAGACTATCCAAATTTAAGGCTGGAATACACTAACGTGACTTTTGCCCAGTTTTTTGCCCCCGATTTGCAGTCTGTTGATCTGAGTTGCCGAAAGCCAATTTGCAGATTTTAGGCAGTCAGAATTGACAGATTTCACCAAGACCTGATTTTGAGCTGATTTTAAAACCCACTGTTTTAATTTGTCTCACACATAACAACAACACACTTTTTTTTTTGCATGAGTCTGTCGTGTTCGGAACAACTTGAAAGTCTAGTAGTGTGTAATGCCCAGTTTTTTCCTGTAACCATTTACGCAGTCTGGGGAAAAATCTGTTCAGATTTTAGAACTTATTTAGTGTATTCTAGCCTTTAGTCTTTAAAATCGCTTGTATTTATTTGAAAGGCTTGGCAGCAAGTGTGGTCACTACATGGTCACCTTAAAAGTCATTCGTCATTTCCCATCTTAGTTATCTTATTGTGATTAATAGAAGATTAAAGGTGTCATTTTTTTTGTTATTCTCATATACCTTGCCTTTATTTTAGAGGGTTTTTTCTAGCACATTAACTTAAATATTTAAGTCCACTCTTGTTATGGTTGCATTTTTTTGCTTGTCGCCTACACACTCTGTCTGTTGCGTTGAAAGTAAGGAGAATGTTTATTCGGTTTATGAAGTGTTTATCCAGGACCGAGAGTTCTGACATGATAAATGTCAAATCCGAACCCCTCTTCACAAATAATATAAACAGAAAATGTCTTTTTGTCCTCCTCTACTCCAAAGTCAACCGAGGTCTGCTTAAAAAGACAGTACACCCAAAAATTTGTCTTCATTTACTCACCCTCATGTTGTTCCAAACCTGTATGACTTTTAGAGCATAAAATACATTTTGAAAGGTGTTTTTTTTCTCATTGGGGTCTAGTGTTGTTTTGCTCCACATTGACTCATTTTATGGACAAAACATCTTCATACTTACTACAAGTCATTTACTTCAGTTTTGGGTGAACTGTACCTTCCCATTACATCCATACTGTTAACTCCTTAAAAATAAAATAGATCCTCCTGAAAAGTCACCCAAATGATTCCCCAACCAAATCTGAGAACATTACTGTAAAGTAAAGTTTGCATTCAGACATCAGCCTTTGCCGCCATTTCCCAAACGTTCATGGCTCTCCCCTTGTATGACCCTATGCCAAGCCCACTCGCTCCAGCTTTAACTAGGTTATTGCGTCAACGCCTGCCCTTCACTATAAATCACTCTCCTTACATTTAAACCCCAAAGAACTGCGATTCCATCCAAACAGATACTTCCGAAAACAAAACGAGCAGCCAGACTTGCTCTTGCTCAATGAGTCTTTTTTTTTATTCATCAGGGTGGGCGCACACACCTTTAGTGATGGTGTAGCAGCCATTTTGAGGTCTCCGTGCTCCGCATCAGATGCTGCAAACAGGAAAGGCTTAATCTAGCCAATTGAGCGGGTGGGTGATCAGAGTGGCTGCATGCGAACAGGCAGATTTGGGAGATGGGCCAGGCTCTGAGGGTGGGGGATGGGGGGTGGGGGTGAAGATGGATGCAAACCCCTGTTCTTTCACGATAAGTGCTACGCCTTAGGACGAAACTTGGGGAGGATACATCGCTACTCTTGCATGAAGGAATCTGAGCATTCCGATATCAGACCGGTCCTGGGGGAGTCCCAGCATGCCGTTTAAAACAAGGCACCTTGTACCTCTCTGGGTGAGGGAGGCGATGCCACCAGCACTTTGGTCTGGGAGGTGGGGCAGCGGGTTATGTCAGCCAAATGAATTGTCATGATGCAGATCATGCGTGAAATGAGCTGCGGATTCCATTGTGCACTTGCAACTGGCCATACTATTATCATCACTTCTTTTAGCTGGCAATTTTTTATTGACTTTTTTTTTTTTTTTGTAGGGGGGCAAGGGTCTTTGATTTTGCACGTGTGTTTGCGGTGCACTGGTTCAGGGGGCTTCAGGGTGTGATGGTGTTTGCAGTGGGGGCAGAAGGAGGAGGACATTTTTGTGCTTGCAGTGATCTGATCGACAGGCAACAGTGGCGTGTGCATAAAGAAAATGGTGTGCCGGTGGGGGATGGGCAGAGGGGAATTAAGGGTTGGCATTATGACAGGGTAGCGTGTCAGGAGAGTGCTGCTGTCTTTTTTTCTTCCATTTTAATTTTTTCGTCTCAATATCTCGTCCTCTTCATCCTCCATCTGCCCTAACCCCCAACTCTTCTCCCCACCTGAACCGATTGAGATCCCAAACGTGTGTTATGTATCTGTTTACAAAAAAAGAATAAGAACCAAAAAGAAGTTTGTGGTCGTCCGTACCTTTAAGGGGCCCCCAGAAAGTGAGCGTGTGTGTTTATTTTTACAACGCAGGGAGGAAAAAAAGGAATACTTTTTTGGGAAGGGGGGAGGGGTGGAGAGCGAGAAGGGAGGGGTCAGTTTTTGCTCTGCTTTGTGGTGTGTGGCACAGCTGTATTAGAATGGCGGGTCTGAAGGGCACAAAGTGAGTCTTGTGTCGGTATGGCCCATCAAACCACACACACGCACAAATGGTTCCTCGTTTTTAGGCCCTTTCCCTACCTTGCCTAGAAGTACTGCATGAGTAACTATCCCGGGACCATCCGAAAGGGATCAGTGGGACTATATGCCGGGACAAACGGATGATTAGATAAAATTAAGATTTGAAAGTTGTGGTGTTACGAGGGTCGCTGGTTGAGATCGCCAGATAATCTCATCCGGAGTCAAGTGATATGGCTCATCCGTGGTGTGCTCGCGTACACCATTTCACTCTCTATCTGTTTTTCTTTTTCTCGCTCTCTTTTTCTTTTCATCTCGGAGCTGCTGCTGCGTTGGCTGGCGTAGTGCCCAAAGCAGTGAGTCTGTCGTGGAGTGCGCGTGTGCAGGTTTCTGGCGAGGAGGAGAAGAGGAGGGAGGGGGGTGCGTCAATATGCAAAAAGGGGGGGGTGGATAAAGGAGGAGTGGGCCGAGTAAAGAGAGTCTGGTTTTTGTAGCAGCTGACTGAAACAGTCATTATATTATGTAAAGGGGGACGGTGGTGTGTGATGGGGGGGGGATGGGTCAGACTGACGTGCACTGAACGGACCTTCTGATTGGTTGGCTGGTGCCATTGTTGGTTATGTGTATGCTTGTGTGTTTATTGCTCACGCACTCCCTCGCTCTTCCTTTCTACTGTCTACAGTCACTCGCACTTTTTTTTTTCTCTCGCTCGCTCTTTACCCTCTCTCTTCCCCCTTTTTCCCCCCTCACACAGTCATTCGTGCAAGGTGGGTGGTTTGTAGTAAGGATACGACATTATATATCAGGCTTTTATGTGCTTGCTTTTCAGGACTTCAGTCGTTGTTGTAAAATTAAAGGACTTTATGCTGCCTCTTCTTAAAATTGTAGTGTAGCACTTTTTGCAGTTTTGTTAGAGAGATCACCGGATGTTTTTGTGCTCGTAAAGCCAATCTTGAAAATTAGACTTTGCGATGCAACGCAATGGCGGATGTATGATTAAACTATGCCAGAAGAAGAATGAGTGCAAACGATGACATGAGAAATAATGGGATGATAGAGAGATGATGAAGTCATCAGGGGACCAATTACAGCTCAATTTAATTTGTAATTAGGGATGTCCTTACAATAAGGCATTTTAAGAACAGTCGCTTGTGGGTCTCGGGAGCTTAATTGGGTTTAGGAATAACTACAGCACTGCGTGTTTCATAGGAACTACAGCTGAACGTGACTATAAGGTCAACCGGGCGTAGTTTTAGCATTTGGTTTGCTGAGGTTTGTCAAGCGACTTGTAATTTGGCAAAAAAAAAAAAAAAAACTTAATCCTGGGTGTCAGACTTAGCTCAGATATAATACTTTTATTCAGTAAGGATACATTAAATTGATCAAAAGTGACAGAAATGACATTTATAATGTTGTTCTGTTAAACTTTCAAAGAATCTTTAAAGAAAGTATTACATTTTCCACAAAAATATTAAGCAGTGCAGGCGTTTTCAGTGTATCAGAATGATTTCTGAAGGATCATGTGACACCAAAGACTGGAGTAATAGCTGCTGAAAATTCAGCTTTGGCATCACATTAATCCACTTGAATGAAATTTTAATTTTTCATAACTTTATTTTTGAGCAACTAAATGCACCCTTGGTGAGCATAAAAAAAACCATGCAAAACAATTGTACCAACCCCAAACTTGAATGTTTATTATATTCAGTGAGCGTTATTCTGGTTTATTTTTACTAGTGTTGTCAATCAATTAAAAAATGTATCTCGTTAATCACAGTCATGGACTGTGATTAATCATGATTAATCTCAAATTTAAAATACTAGGATTTACCTGTAAATGTGTTGAAATAAAGAAATGCATGACAAAGTAGTTTAAGGAAACGGAACCTTTCACACCTCCGCCAGGTATGAGACATAATTATAAGACACATTATTATTCGTTTATAATTATTATTTAGTTTTTATTTCAGCCATTATCAGTCTTTTTACGGACAATAAAACATTTACCAAGCCACATCACTTCAATCCCAGTATACATTTAGCCAACTATTATCAAAAGTATTTCTAAATAAAATTCAACAAAACATTTTCTTGCAACCTTACGTGAAGTATTATGACAAAATGCATTATGAAGAAGAATTGGACCTGTTCTGCAGCTGCATTAGAGCTAACATTAGCATCATGCTTCATAAGACAATTTATGAGATTAATAGTACACTTTTACTCAGAACTCACTTCAAACCACCATCTAGTGTTTGTAATAACTTCCTTTTGCAATCACATGTGGAATTTGGTTGTTAAAATATGCTATTTATAGCCTTTTATATAGTTTCACAAATTAGCATTTCAGATGTACACATTCATCTCAAGAAAATCACATACAACAAACCATATTCTATCGTAATCGTGTGTTTGTTATCTTATTTAATCTGTGGCTGTTGTCATGTTTATTTCTGCTGTGTAAAAGCCTTAACATGTATGCTCTGGCTGAAACTCACGTTGTTTGTTACAACTGCCTCTCCGTTAAGTAACCAGGTATACATTCCAAGTCTAATACACATTAGTAAAAGGATCTAATTTCAGTTTTGTCTACATACACTTTGGGCGGCCGTGGTACATTATAAAAGTAGCCCAAAAAACCCGCAACCCACGGCTCTGTAATTTTTACCACGACTGAATTGTCAAAATAGCCCGCTTGTTGTGCTGCAATGCTGGCAACACTGGTTCGCTGTACCCTCATCACACAATGACCGATAACCTTCTGCGCTGCTATGATAATTATATGCATTATAAGGTTTGACCCCAACTTCTTGCCGTCATCGCAGCGCAGCACGTTGACACCTATTTTTGACCATTGTTTATTTTATAATAACCGTCTGCTGGTTATTCCTTATATATTTAAAATAATCTTACCGTGGAGACTTGGAAATAGTTGTAAAATTCACGTTTTACCTTTGGTATTTTTTACTTGTTGCTGTCATTATTTGCTGTAAGTAGTGGTAGACCGATTAAGCGGTTTTGCCGATTAATCGGCACCGATAGTTGATTGCCGCAACTATCGGTTATCGGCAAAAATCCATGCCGATAGTTTTGCGTCCGTTGCTGGAGTGGCTGAGAAGGGTCCGCTGGCATTATACAATACGAGAGCCAGCCTCTAGAGGCGGAAATCACTGACAGCACGTGTTGTTTATTTTGACATGTGACACTGCGCACTGCACTGAGCGGGAAACTTCAAATGCCATTTAAATACAGCCGACAGAAAATCCTGCGTCGGAACAGAGCGTCAATCACATAGTTTTCTATTAAATTACATTATATTTGTCCTAAATCATTGTGAATGTACATAATTACTTCACTCTGGCTATACATTTTGTATTGTGCATTTTTTAGCAAAACGTTTGTCTTTCTGTGGCTCTAATAATGTCTGTATGCTTCATATAGAGAGCTGTAATAGATCGCTCTTTCTCTTTCCACTTGCTGTTTTTTTAAACACTGAACTTCAAACTGTTTAATACCACATTGTTCATTCTAGAAACAAACTTCTGTCCGTTTGGTGATCAAATAAACTGTTTTAGAACACCACTTGAAGTGTGTGTGTGTGTGTGTGTGTGTGTGTGTGTGTGTGTGTGTGTGTGTGTGTGTGTGTGTGTGTGTTTTAGTGTGTGTGTGTGTGTGTGTGTGTGTGTGTGTGTGTGTGTGTGTGTGTGTGTGTGTGTGTGTGTGTGTGTGTGTGTTAGATAAGTGTTGAAATAGAAGCAAATAAAGTGTGTGAGTACACAAACAATATCCAAATGTATGTAATTTTAATGGTAAGGCCATGTGTAGATATTTAAAGATGGCCATCTTTAAGTATGACTGTTTAAATTAAATGGTAATACTTAACACTAAGAGTCCATTCGTAGCATTAATGAAAACCGTAGAAGTATTGTTTTTTGTTAGAGTGTTCATTTCAACATTCGCTATTAGCTATTAATAGGCTACTTTTTTAATTTTAAAGTTTCTTCTTTTAAAATGAGCAAACTATGAAATAACTTTTTAATGATCAATATAATATTAATATTTTTATTCATTTGCAAAGTATGGTTCAGTACTGTTACTGCTTATATTTTTTTAAATAGCAAAGCTCTAGTATTATTTCAGTATCCATTTAAAAACTATCGGTTGATTAATCAGTATCGGCCAGTGTGGTCCAACCTAGCTATCGGTAAAATCCACTATCGGTCGGTGAGCTGGTCAGAATCAGCTGGAATACGTGAATTAATGTAATAAAGACTTTTTTCGTACTGCAGAAAAAAAAAGAATATTATGAATATATAAAACTAACATAGCAAATATATGTTATTCTAACTTGTACTTTTAAGATGCTGTTCCTCATCATCATGAATGACACATTGGGCTCCTCCGCAAGCTGTGACTTTGATACCCCTGATCTAGATGGTCTTGAAGCTTTGCAACTGGCATATTTTGTTTTGAGCTTCTACACAGTAATGTAGCTTTCTAGACTGGCAGAATAGAATACCGCAAACGTTTTCTACATCAGAGAAGTCAGAAAGTAACAATTGCGATGAGGATTTTGTCATTGGTCATGGAGGTAGATAGTATTACAGCAACCAGAAATGTGGAGGTGTCACTTGTCCAGTTAGTGAATACAGATTTATCTCGCCCACAAGCTCACACACACACTTCTGAAGTCTTCTTTCTAAAGCGTTATGGCTAAGCAAGGTCACCATGGCTGCCATAGACAGTACTGCCTGCGATCAGTCACGTCTTATAGGAATGGATGATTAGGACTGAGCTTTCCAGGAGCTGGATGTTAAATAATATTAATTAATGCCGAACAAAAGCATTTAGGCAGCGTATATGCTGATTGTGTGTGTTTGCATCAGGACCTGTGTGACGTTCGCATCACAAAGAGCATAATTTGTCAACACACGGATGAGAAACTCTCCTTCGCTGTCTATCTATGTGGTCTATTAATGCTGGAGGGTGGTACCATGCTGCTTTTCTCCTGACCGATACGTGTGTCCAGTGTCCACGCACCTTTGATCCCAGCTTCGCTCCAGCGCATCACATTATACACAATCCCTCGCTTGCAGATACACTGAAATCAAAGTTAAGGAGTCCTAGGGCAAATGTTTGAATTCTGCATGACCTCAAACTGAGAGGGGAGCTCAGAGGTGTCAGAGATGAACTGAGTATTCACGATGCGCTTTTCTTTCAAAAGTGAATAGATTCTGTTTTTATTTTGTCTGCTTCACACTATAACAATTTGTTCACTTGGCATGCGTGTATGCTGTATCCTTGTATTCATATTTATATGTATACTTAATGGAGCTGCCCCTACATACAGCAATATGATTATAACATGTACTTCAGCTAGATATACAGCTAGATTCAATTCTGATTGTCAGATTTTGATTTTTAATTCAAGGTCTCCATTTGAATGGAATTGATTAGTTTACAAGCTCTTTAACTTGTTATTTTCCATTTAATTCTGATTCCTGAATTCTGATTATGAATTTGGTTTGATTAATTTGCAAGCATTGCATTGTTATTAATTTCCTTTTTAATTTGATTCTGATTCCTAAGCAATTGATTTAGTTAGATTCTAATTTCCACTTGATTCTTATTCACAAGCTCTCAATTTAATTCGATTCCTATTTTTATTTGATTTTGATTCTCAAGCTCTTGATTTGGTTAGATTATGAGTTTGGTATGATTCATTTACAAGCTCTTGGTTTAATTGCATTCCAGTTTTGATTCTGATTCTTAAGCTCTCGTTATGATTAAATTCCAATTCAGTCTGATATTTGATTCTTATTGACTAGCTCTTCAATCAATTAGTTTCCAATATTCCATTAATCTTAAATTCGATTTGGAGTTTACTTGAATTCTTTTAAAATACAAGCTCTTGGTTTAGAAAAGCTTCCAAACTGTGCCAATTCATTTGAATAGATTTCATTTATAATGTCCAATTTGTTCCATATAAGTCTCACTTTGCTTTTGCTGTAAATTTTACAGAGCAGTGTTTAAGACCCTCCCTCCCGATTCAAACTCCTAACGAATCCTTTTTTTTTTTACTTAATTAAAAGAACTGATTCGTAAGAGTCGTTTGTTTCAGGAATCGTGCTCCGCTGGAACAATGTATGCTTTTCATTCACACAAAAAAGAACTGGCTCGGAGTCATTCATTTGTGAATTGAGAAGCACTGCACAAAAACATTTCTACACTACTCAAATTTGCAGTGTAAAACATATTAATATCAAGAGGATTACTCAAAAGAAAATCCTTTTTTCAGCCCCCCAATCTATCTGCAAATGTACGTATGTATATACGTTTTTTACTGTGTGTATATATAAAGGTTTACTCTCACTATATATGGGGTCCAAAGAATTAATACTGGGCAAGCGGCAGCACCTGATAATGCTTTACCTTTAGACTGAAGCTACGAGCAGAATACAAATGCATCAGACAGATAAAGAGGTTCCAGCACAAACAATAGCCTGCATAGAGTCCTGCACATTCACTGTCCAGACACTCCCCGTGTGTGTGCGTGTGGGAGGGGGGAGAGCCTCTCTCTGCCCTCTGGCCATGAAGGGTCCGCCCAAGCGTGCCTAACTAATAAAGACGAGCAAACACACACATGATCATTTAGATCTGTAGTACGTGACACATTTCCAGAGTGCGGCAGAGTCTTATGTGTACACACAATCAAATCTGCACTTGAGCACGCATAACCCTGCAGTGTATGTGTCCACTTCGCATGGGAACACACACTTGCACACGCAGAGCGATTCAGTCATGTTATAGACTGGCTGTTGGGCTCCCGTGTTGTGCTTTTGTCCGGAGGGGAGAACAGGAAGTTAATGGCTGACTGTAAGAATGCAGCAGCAGTGATTGGCTCATCTTGTGCTTCAATAAACCAATGTTACCGCTGGTTTAAACTGTTTATTGGGTTAACCGTGTGTTAAAATCAAATGCGCATATTACACCTTTTTATATAGGGCATCGTTTTGGTGTTTTACCTGTGCACTTCAGAGTTTGTGGTCATGATGTGTCTCATCATACCATAAATTATATATTTTAGGAGACAACACTCTGTGTCGGACAGAGAGGATGCTTACAGGCATTTCTGTCTTTTTAGAAAGACTGTGCTTTTTATCAATCTACTGCACTGTAGTTTTCTCGCTCTGTCTCCCAAAGCAGACTCTTTGTGCTTCAAAACTAGATCAGACAACAGAGCCGTTGCGCTGGAGGTAGCGTACCATGAGCTGATGAATGGAGCTGAGGTGGTCAATTAGTGAGGCACCAACATGCATTTTTGAAAATGGAATTAAACCGAAAAAAATTCAGTAAATCATTTTACTGAAATTTTTTTGGGGGGAAATTTTAATCTGTACTATGTTCAGGGTGTTGTGTTCTCGGGTGCTAAATGAAACCAGTCGAAGTAAGGTAATTCTAATTCTTGGGCAATGAGCCTTCTCTCAATGTTTTACCTGAACAATTTTATCTGACTTGTTTTCCCATGTACTAAGATTTTGCTGCATTCACTTTGTGTCAATGAAATAACATTTACATTTATTCATTTAGCAGACGCTTTTATCCAAAGCGACTTACAATTGAGGAATACAATAAGCGATACATTATAAAGAGGCAAACAGACACATGAAGTGCTTGTCATACAACATTTCAGGCATTGTTCAGAGCAAAACTAGCTAGACAGGGAGAGGTTAAGGAAATAGAGCAAAGGTTTTTTATTTTTTTTTTTTTTATTTTATGTTTTATGAAGAAGAAGCAGAAGTCAAGTGAAGATGGAAGAGATTAGTTTTCAGGTCGTTGCTTGAAAATTGCCAGGGACTCAGCATTACGGATCGGGGTGGAAGTTCATTCTACCAGCCAGGAACGGTGAATGTAAACGTTCTGGAGAGTGATTTTGATCCTCTCTGTGATGGCACCACAAGGTGTCGCTCACTCGCAGATCTCAGGCTTCTTGAGGGGATGTAGATTGTCATCAGTTAGTGAAAGTAGGAGGGCGCTAAGCCTGTGGCTGTTCTATATGAAAGCATCAGTGTCTTGAACTTGATGCGAGTTGCAACTGGGAGCCAGAGAGAGGTGTGACATGGGCCCTTTTGGGTTCACTGAAGACCAATCGTGCTACAAATAAGATTTTGAAACCGTGAAAATGCTTCATCAGAGAAGTGTTAATTAGATTTGGTTAGTGGGTCTCATTCACTAATCATGCATGCTCATTAATTTGTGCATGAAATCTGCATACGAACATTTTCACAAACAAATCTCGATTCATCAAGAACAAGTTATTCATCATTTGCAGAAACAACTACCACATGATCGCAAAAATCATATACTCTTGGTGACCTAATAAGTATTAAGATAATTTTGTACAGCGGTTTCGTCATATATTCCATATATGCTCAAAGATCATGCTCTGCGATCTCAGACGAGTATTTCTTTGGAGAGCTTCGTAAGTTTGCTTAGTGACGATGACGAAAGTCTGTGCAAAACATTCTCTTGTGTGGAGATGTTATGGGTGTGTTTTATGCAAATTACTAACCTTGGGCACATGGTCGCTTTTATAGAATGCTCCAAATTCATTAACATTATATATATATATATATATATATTTATTTATTTATTTATTTCAGCTGAAAGCATTGCTGTTGATCCATGAGTGAATCCATGAGAAAAATCCTCTAATTATAGTTCTTGAGTAAGACTTGTATCTTCAGTCACCGTAATCTGGTGGCAGAAATACGATCCCACAAGTGGGGAAAGTCGGTCCCCCCTCAGTGACCGCTTTGTGACGTTGTCAGTGGGAGTTTTGGGAAGCTCCGTTCAGCTGCGTGTCTGCACTCAGAAATCACTCTTGTCGTAACAGGCGCTGAATGTGAGGTAGGGAGACCCTCTCTACTAGCAGCCCAAGCAAATTTACTCAGTCAAACCATGAAAGTTACACTGATTTGTATGTAATGATCATGTAATTTATCAATTAAGTCTTGAGAGGCCTTAGTTCTCGAGGACTGTAGTCCATAGCCTCAGCACGAGGCAGACTAATGGCTCTGTTAAGTCTGTGGGCGTGAGGAGTCATAGTAGATCTCTCTCACTCTCTCTCACTTGCTCTCAGCTCTTTCGCTGTAAAAGAATAATTAAGTAATTTGCATTTGGTCTCAAGCAGGGGAATTTGTACCGATTCCTACAGATTAGGGCTGTAGAGATACCAAAATTGTATTATTAGATACCAGTACCAGTAAAATCTTTTGATACGGCTGTGAAAATGAATGTGCTCTTGAACACCATGCCTTTTATTTTTGTTTAAAAGTTAACTTTTTATTAATGTTTATCATGAGTTGTTGTTTAAAATTGTATTATTATTTTATTATTTTATTTGCATTTTATACAACTTTGCACCAGCTTGGCTACTATGGGTGATTAAAAGCATTTGTTCTCTCTCTGTGTTGCTGACAGGATGGAGCGGATGTCTGAGGAGGCGTTAAGGCTGAACCTGCTGAAGCGGGGTCTGGAGGCACAAGATGAGCGGGACGAGGCACTGGCCAAGCGCCTGAAGATGGAGGGTCACGAGGCCATGGAGAGGCTTAAAATGCTTGCCCTCCTCAAACGCAAGGATCTGGCCGCTTTGGAGGGGGCGGCGGTTGCGGCAGCCATGGCGGAGGGCAAAGGCCCCGGGGGCAGCCAGGGGCTGATGGGAGCTGTGGCCTACGAGGAGAAAATGAATGGAAGTTTGAGAGTCGGGGGCCATGGAGGTCCAAGTAAGAATGGGAAGGAAAATATGGTGGATGAGCCAGTGGACATGAGTGCCAGAAGGAGGTGAGGTTTCAGGAGAGCGTTCTGTTTGTTGAATCTGTTTATTGAAATGAGTACTGTATTTTCCGGAAAATAAATTGCACATGACTATAAGCCGGGTGAAAATTGCATTGTTGAATGAAAAATCGGCATCACTGCATCTATGTGTAAGTTAGGTTTTATTACGTTCAGAAGTACCGGTCAATAAAATGCAATGTTTACACAAATCCTTTACATGTAATGTTATTAAGTGCTATTTTAGTATTTTTCAAGTATTGTTGTTTTTGTTAATGTTTTGAATAAGTTCCCAAAAAATGTATTTTTGCATATATATTTTTTTTTTTCAAGATTTGATCATTGTTTTCTCTTTTTTTTGTGTGTTTTGTTTTCTCGGATTTCTATATTTACATAAAACAACAATTTTATGTAAATATATTTTTCTATATTTATATAAGATTTTATTTAGTTTAGTACGTCACGTTAAACTAAATTGAAATAAGAAAATGTCTTAGCAGCTAGCTAAAATGTGTATATTTGAAACAAATTGTAATATTTTATTTTATTTCAGTAAACATTTATTTTATTTCCAGTAACAAAATTATTTTTTAAATTGTTTTAATTTTAAGTTTTAGTTGACCTATAATAACCATGTTCAGAACATAACATATAATGTTACAAGTATAAAACAAACATACATTTTTGTGTCATTCATTGTAAACAAATGTATAATAACTGCCAGGACTAAAGTAAACCTTAATCTACTATTGTGAGGAAAATGAGTTATATAAATAAACTTTGACTCCCGTACCTTGGGCTCAATCATTTTGCTTGCTTGAAGTTAATTGTGTTATGCAAGTCGCTTTGGAATGTAAATTGTAGCACATTTCAGATTATAAAACAACCGATATTCTGGGAAGTAGAGTATGTTTTTGCTATGTGGTGTTAAATTAAATAATGTTTTAATGATTGTATCCTGCAGATGTTGCTAGGCATTGTTTTTTTTCCATCTGGACTCTCTTAAAAATGACTATTTACGGTGACCCTAAAATCCCACTATTTTTGCTCTTTATAGCGATATAGTTCGAGAGCGACGCACTCCATCACCCGATGTTATCATTTTGTCAGACAATGAGGCATCTAGCCCCCGGAGCACGCCTCGCCCTGAGGAGAGACCGCATCAGGCCAACCTTGAGATGTTTAAGGTGCAGTATCCCATGGAGGAATCAGATATATTGTTGGTTATCCACCATTAAACCCTTAGAATGAGTTTAGTGAACCTAATTGCTGATCTCTTGTGTGTGTTTGTTCTGCAGGGGAAGACTGACGACGAGCGGCAGCAGATGATCAAAGCTCTCCGAGAGGAGCTCAGGCTGGAGGAGGCCAAGCTGGTGCTCCTGAAGAAACTGAGACAGAGTCAGATGCAGAAGGAGAACGTGGTGCAAAAGGTCAGAACTGTACACAATGTCCTGTGCCTTACTCTACGCTTGATGCCAACTGGGCTTGTAACTCTACACTCTGTCGGTTGTGAATTTGAATTATATTTAGTGGATGGACGGGCATGTTGAAGACCTTTTTGGAATTGAGAAAACATCTCGGCCTCATACCTGCCACACCACTGTGCCCATTTAGTGTAGTGTGCAGTTAACTCAATGCAGATCAGGCAGGTAGCAGTTCTTTTAAGAGGCCAGGCACATTACAAGCTGGCTTTGATATTACAAAGTTATTTGAATATAAAAGGACTAAAATGCATGGTAATGAAGTGATGCACAAGATTTTTGTAAATAAAACCTTTATTTTAGGTCGTCGGGCAAAATAAAGTGGATGGAGTAGCTGCAGCCTGTCATAAATAGAATGAGAAGTCATCAGCTGAAGCTGCTCCTTGTCTAAACAGCGTAGTTTATTTTTGTGTATTTTTTTATTTATTATTTTTAATGGAAGAGATCTTATTTGGCACCTTTCTTGTGTAGAAATGCACAGTTTATTGTCATCATCGGCTACGGCTGTGCATTCACATTGATTTAGGCCTATTTGAAGCCATGTGAGAAACCAGAAGTATGAGAAAGTGAAAACTGAGTTGTGGGGCTGGATTTAAGGATTTTCGTTTTTTTTTGTTATTCAGCAAGGATGCATTAAATTGATCAAAACTGACTGTAAAGATATTGACAGTGTAACAAGATTACCATTTCAAATGAATTCATGTTCATTTCAGAATCCTTAAAAATGTTTCACTGTTTCCACAAATACATTAAGCAGCACTACATTTTCAACATTAATAATAAGAAATGTTTCTTGAGCAGCAAATCAGCATATTATAATGATTTCTGAAACAGCATGCAACACTGAAGACTGGAGTAATAGCTGCTGAAAACTCAGATTTTGCATCACAGGAATAAATTATATTAAAAAGCAAAATATTTTTTAAATAGTCATCCTTTTTTTACAATATTACTATTTTTCCAGAATTTTTGGTCAAATAAATGGAGCTATGGTGAGGTAAGAACTTGGTCTTACTGACTCCAAACTTAACAACGATAGCATGCAAGTCAATGCAAAACACGATGATGAAGTGCGTATGTACATTACAGATTAATTCAGATAGCAACTGTTTGCAAACTCACACAATTCCACTATTGTGAAGGCCCAGCTCATGAATACTAATTAGGTCACATGACTTTCTGAGCCAAGCAAATTATGAACCAGTACAAATTAGTTCATATTCATGAGTCGACTTATTATTATGAATAATCATTTTGCAACATGTGTGCTAAATTGTGTCGCTAAATTGTGCAGTAAAAATGTTTTGGTATATAGAAGTATAGTTACTTCTAATATCCTATGTTCTAAATTTTACAGTGAACTTCCTCTTCCAATTTCTGTGAAACCAGCTTGCAATCAGCTTTCTCGTAGTGGTCTCTACATATTAAACTGTAATTGGAGACTAACAATTTTTTAAATCAGCATTGACTGATTGTCGCAGTGTTGTATGCTGTAAATCTGCCTGTATTTTTACTCTACATCTCCACTGCAGCTCCTCTGTACAGCTTGTTCACCTTCACTGTTTTAGCACCAAGCAAAATAACCTCCCCTCGTGTCCAGCTGAGTGTTATATTAATGGCAAGAAAAGCTGTCGAGGTAAATCGTTTTATTGTTGAAAGGACGTTAGTTGCTAGCGGGGTTGAAATAGGGTAACAGGGAGCGAGACGGGCAGCCATAACCTCAGATACCATATCACAGCTCTCTGTAATGTTTGTCCATGTACTGTGCCATTGAGATGTTTTGTCTTAGCTTCTCAACTCTGTGTCTGTCTAGATGCAGGAATGGCTCATAGACACTCACTCTTGTATGACATGCAAGTGCCACAACCCACTCTGCATGAATAATGTGTGCTTGCTCTTAAGCTGGATGATGAAGATGAACATTTGGTGCTACTAAGGCATACAATATTGTAAAGTTATTATAGTCATTATTTTGTTTTATTATCACAGTTTTTTTAACCACAGCATTTATTTATTATTATTAATATTATACATGATAATGCATTGTTTTTGGACATGCACAGTAGCAATAACTTTATTATTTGACTTATGTTTCTTGAAATGCCCTACCATGTAAAATACCACAATAGATGAATATTATATATAATATATATTCATATATGTTTGGTATGTTTTATGCATAAATTCTACTTCTCATATTTGCAAAATAGGTGTGAGATGTCACAGTCGTCTATCTGATAACACTAGGCTGTGGGGGGAAAAAGCATCAGAAACCTCAGTGAATGAGTTCAGGACAGGACTACCTGTTTGTTGAACAATGTTGAAAGGAAATGCTTGGATAAAAAAAAATCCCAAACAATCAGTAAAATCCTAAACAATACCTATTTTTCTGCATCCAATTGGTGGAAGTCGCACAGCAGCTTTAACTGAAAAAATTGTGCTTGAGTTCCTCTAATATATTGTGTTTTTTGTTGTTTTCAGTTATTTTGAATCTCTGTACATGAGTATGAGTTTTTGATGGAAGGACTCTGACCTCTCATTTCTCTTTTCAGGTGCCGGTGGTCCAGAATGCCCCCTCATCAGTGCAGCCGTCACCCATGCACAGCTCTCATGGGCTTGGGAAACTACCTATGCGGCCCGGCATGCACTCATCTGACCCTCAGAGCCTGCGCACTGCACAGGTACATGGGGTTTTATGGGCACCATTATATGCCTTTCTAAATATGAGAAGTGTTTGTGTTTTTTCCCTTTAGGTTTGAAGCACAATGCACATGGATACTCCTCATTATGTTGTACGCATTAGACTGAACATGATAGAGCCTGCTGTTGGTTGCCATGGGAGCAGCACCTTAAGATCAGCATAACTGTATAGATTGGTACCAGTTACCATCTTTAATTACGGTCCATCTGTTGAGTACAAACAAAGCATTTGATGTCAACACTCTGCAATCTGATATACAGTGTATGCTGACATCTAGTGGTCATGCTGTGCATTGCAGAGTTATTAATAATTCTGTATGTGTTTTTCCCCCTCAGGGCCACACAGTTATCAGGTCTGCTGCCAATGCATCTTTGCCCCCAATGATGATGTCACAGCGGGTTATTGCACCCAATCCTGCCCAGCTTCAGGGTCAGAGAGTGCCCTCCAAGCTTGGCTTTGGCCGCTCCTCCACAGGTGGTTTGGGTAATGCAGTGAGCTATCAGCAGGTACAGTCAAACAATCAAGCTCACAGCCATTAGTCATAATTTGTTTTGTGGGTTTTCTCTCTGCAATTTATCGACCGTGAACTTTTAAAACAATTATACAATGTGAATAGTTCACATGTTTTTGTTGTTGTTTTTTCTCATAATCTATTCTGGGAGTTGCTGTGACACATTTGTACTTTGCTCAATATATTTATTACTGGCTTATTTAAAAATACTGAAGTCATGAACTAGGCCTGAGTGATATAGAAAAAATATTTTCAGACTTTGGACAAAATATACATGTTTAAGATATCAAAAGTGATAGTAAAATGTTATCATGTTTAAAAAAGAGCAAATATTTGCTGCTCTTTTTAACTTTCTATTCAAAGAATCCTGAAAAATGTATCTGTTTTCACAAAAATATTTAGCAGCACAACTAATTTGGAAATTGATAATAGTAAGAAATGTTTCTTCATATTAGAATGATTTCTGAAGGATCATGTGACACTGAAGACTGGAGTAATGGCTGCTGAAAATTCATCTTTGCCATCACTGCATTAAATTATATATTAAAATATAAACCAGTTACTTTAAGCTTTGATAATGTTTTACAGTATTACTGTTCTTACTGTATTTGTGATCAAATACAGCATTAGTGAGCATCTTTCAGAAACTAATTGTCTGGATAGTAATGTGTATATATCTCAGTACTCGCACGGTACTTACACAGAATATTTCATTATAATTTGTTAATACTTTAGTATAGGGATGGTTCTCACTATTAATTAGTTGCTTATTAGCATGCCTATTATTAACATATTGGCTGTTTATTAGAGCTTATAAAGCACATATTCTGAAAATATTCTACATCCCTAATCCTACCCAATACCTATACTTAACAACTACCTTACTAATTATTAATAAGCAGCAAATTATGAGTTTGAGGCAAAAGTCATAGTTTGTCATGGCTTATTAATGGTGAGAATTGGACCTAAATTTGAATCCATTTATTCAAGTGCACAGTTTGAAAGAAACTGAACCTAAGGTTGTTCTTTTTTTTTCTCCTGATGTTTAATTCATGTTTTAAAATATCTCTTCCTTAGGATGGTGCATAAAACAAGCGAATGGATTATGTGGGTTACTGATGATTTGCCCTTTTGCTTTGTGTGATGCAGGCTGCCAGCCAGCAGGTGGGGGTCTCGCAGCGTTCAGGCTCGTCCTCTGCTATCTACATGAACCTGGCACACATGCAGGCAGCAGGAGCAGCTGGTGTGGCTGGCGTCGGGGTAGGTGCTGTCAGCCCCTCCACCCTTTCCAGTGCCTCCAGCGTGGCTTCTATGAACGACCAGGCCAGCAGCCAAGCAGCCGCTAAACTGGCCCTCCGCAAGCAGCTGGAGAAGACTCTGCTGGAGATACCTCCACCTAAACCTCCAGCGCCCCTGCTGCACTTCCTGCCCTCTGCTGCCAACTCTGAGTTCATCTACATGGTGGGGTTGGAGGAGGTCGTGCAGAGTGTCATTGATAGTCAGGGTAGGAGCAAGAGGAACCACCCACACCACAAAAACACCTTGCACAGTAGGGCTGCACAATATGGTCTTGATTTGAATTGCAGTATGGATAAGCATTGACATCTAATGCTAAGATCAAAAGTAAAAAAAAAAACATTTAAACAGCTGCTCTCATTTACAAAAGTTGTGCAAGTGGAAATCGTTTAAGACCATTCACATTTGACCTAAAGTTGAGGTGAATGTGGTTTATAATCACAGGCCATATTGCGGTTTCAGTTTATGTATTGAGTACTAATTCACCGCTAATTCTTCTCAATCACTAAAATCCTGTTTACTGCTTTTGCTAGGTAAAATGCGGGGGTCACTGCAACATGTGGAGCCGTTCTTCTGTGCCCAATGCAGGATTGACTTTACCCCACACTGGAAGCAGGAGAAAACTGGTCGCATTCTCTGTGAGCAGTGCATGACGTCCAATCAGAAGAAGGCCTTAAAGGCCGAGCACACCAATAGGCTCAAGAACGCTTTCGTTAAGGCTCTGCAGCAAGAACAGGTCAGTCAGTATCTTGAGTATTCAGTACATCACAAACTAGTATGCTACAGCGCTGTTATTGTTAACTAAAATGTAAATTCTTAAAAATTGTTTAATAGAAAAAAAACTTAAAGGAAAATTCAAAATGTTGCCCCAGCAGCTAACATCAGCTATTTTCTATGCTACTAGTGTCATGTAATGGAATTACAAAAATAAAGCATTTTACATTCACAACCTTAGAATGTATTTAAACTTCACTTTTATGATAAAAGTTAACTTTATGAAAAGTTCAAACTGAAATTAAGAACTAAATATAAGCTGATCCAAATTATTAATAAATACTATTATAGTATATAAATAATATTAAAATAACACTGGAAAGCTACAAAGTACACTGCTTTATTTAAAAAAAAAATAAACAATAAAAGAAAACAATGACATATAACCTACATTTATTTCTGAATTATTTAACATTTTCTTCAAATTTAAGTAATTAATCAGGACAAATAAACTATACAAGTAATAGACTATTTTATTATTTATTGATGAAAACATGAAAAGTGGTAGTAGTAGTAGTAGTATTGGCTTTTGCTGAGATTGCAACTAACATTGCTAGCTTGTAGTATCTGTAACTGCATGTTGACTTCCTGTTTCTGTCTCGGTCCATTCAGGAAATAGAGCAGAGGTTGCAGCAGCAGGCTGCTCTGTCCCCCAGCTCTGCCCAGACTGTGCCCAGCGTGAGCAAAGCGGAGACCATGATCCGACACCATGCCCTCCGACAGGTGCACACTCTCATTGTGTACAAATTATTTGATCTCATAAGATTATTTTATGGATTTTGAAATGTCTGTTTTATTCTGGCTCTTCAGCTAATCACAGATTTTAATGACTGATGATTATCAGTTTAATGGTACAAAGAGGTGTCATGAAATCTAACGCTGATTCAGTGTTATTTTCTCTTTCAGACTCCCCAGCCACAGGCCGCTTTACAGCGGGGTCTGTCCAGCTCAGCACGAGGTGTCCTCTCTAACTTCGCCCAGGCTTCCCAGCTCTCAGTGGCCAGTGGGATGCTGGATATGACAAGCAAGCGCTGTGGCAGCAATACCAGCAGCAGCAGTCGGGCTCAGCATGACAGCCGCAGGCAGATCTACAACATCCCTGGTAAGATAATGCTGTTTAATTAGGAACACACAGCATACCTTAACTACATGATTCTGAAACAGCACGGTGAGGAAATGTTGGATGGGTTAAGGATTAATTATGGAATCACATTTTGTTAAACTGACATTCATCCACCCCTGAGGTGCAGTCTCAACTCATTGATTATGCAATTCTTGACATGCTATTGGACCCCAAGTAGACTGACTAGAATAAAATGACCAGAGAACGTGTTACGCAATAGTGTTGAAGATGAAATACTAAATTCTGTAGAAACAGATTTCAGGATGTAGAATTATTATAAAGCAGTGAAAGTCAACACTCTCTTCATTTGAACAATGGCTGGAGCTAATGCTTAATAGAGTTTTAGGATGTTATCAAAAAAGGATGAGTTAATAAAATACATTTAATTGAAGTTAGTGAAGGTTTAACATCCTTTCTTTGAAGATTGCCCTTTTTTAATGTACTTATCTGTGATTTTATTATTTATTTTAATTAGGGTTGTCGTTTTAATGTGTTAATTTATTGAATTAGTTATGGGGGAAAGATAAGTTAAAACTGTTAAAGCAATTCAAGGCATAGTTCACCCAAAAAAACAAATGTAGTAATGTATATTTGATGCTTTTCTCATTTAACATCAAAATGACTTCAAATGATCTTTTGGGGGTGATTTCTCAGCCAAATTTGATATGCAATTAATTAATAGCCACATTATGTAATTGATTAAATTATAAATGTGGTCCCACTTTGTTAATAATTATAATCATTTGTTGCATTTATATAGTGCTTTTCTAGGCACTCAAGTGCACTACTATGTACTTTTTGTGTTCATGTTTTACATTTATATTTTAGTATATCTGCTTGTAATTACATTTGTTATTACACTGTTGACCCATCCCTTACACCTTAGCCCACCCATAAACCTACCCATACCACCAAACCTGTCCCTAACCCTACCCATATGAACACAATAAGTACATTGTACTTATTTTTTGATGTAAGTACATAGTAGTTAAGGCCACTTGATATAAAGTTGGACCAAGAAGGTTAATTGCTTGAGAGCCCTCAATTTAATAATTATTTATTTTTCTACTTGTATGATTATTTTAAATTTTTACTTTAGTTTCCAAAAGTGTCCAAGTATGTTTGGGGGCCATTGAATATATTTAATATTAAACTATCAATTTAGCAAATGTCGCAGTTTATTTTAATCGTAATTGTTTTCTCACTTATGTACCAGTGTGTCATAAACGCTATTTTGTTAAACGCCCTTTTTCAACCTTTTTAACTTGTCTTTCTTTTCTCATTTCCTTGAATTTTCCCGCCCCCTCTCTGTCTTTATCCTTCATCGCAGGTCTGAATATTGCCTATCTAAATCCGGGAGCCATCGGTGGCCACAAGGCATCCAGCCTAGCGGACCGTCAGCGGGAGTATCTGCTCGACATGATTCCCCCACGCTCCATATCCCAGTCCATCACCGGGCAGAAATGAGCCCAGACGGGACTGCAGATCCCCCTTTCGGACTCCCCACCACCCCTCTGTTCTACATCAGAACATCCACCCCCCAACACATACACACGCACACCATCACCCCATCGCATGCAGTGCCTGTCCGTGTGCCTACCCAACTAACCCATAAGAACAGCTCAATCAGTCAGACTATAAACACCAGACTGTCAGTGCATCTCAAACTTCGGTTTCCTCCTATAGCAAAGCTCTTTATTGTTATCTCAACTTATTATTGCTGTTGTTATTGCTACTTCTATTATGATCACAGTTATTATTATTAGTATTATTGTTGCTTCTGTTACAGTTACTTATATTACACTTATTAGTAGGTTTAGTGTTTTTTTGCATCTTTTTATGTTCTAACCCTTATGTTTTTCTTTTCAGAGGGAGGATGCCAGATTGCAGGGTCAATTAAAAATATAAAAGCTTGTTTTTTTGGTTAATTTGAACGCTTCCTCCCTCAGTCGCCCCTGTAAAATTAGACTCATTCTCTCTCATGTCGTATATCTTCAGTTTCGAAGTTGGAATGGTTAAAGCGTTCTTACCTGAGAGAGAGAGAGAGAGCAGAATCTGTGTAGCGTTACACGTTTGGAAACTACAAAGTCCTTCAAGAACCTTCTGGTTCAGAAAGAGCGAGACGGACTCATGTACATTGATCAGATTGATCCTTATGCAGAGTGCTGCTGATCTAGTCAACGTTGGTTCTGCCTTGAGAAGGCCACAGGGAAAATGGGACCTGCACTAGCACGGATGAGTCTCCTGCTGTCGAATGTACAGAGAGAACTGTAAAATTGGAGTGCATGCGCCCACGACCAGGATCTCTCCCGTGTCTCTCAATGCCTTCACTTTCACAGGATGCAGTGATGTCATGTAACTTCGTTTGTGGTGACGGTGTGTTTCACTGCACAGCAAAGAATGAAGCCAGAGAGTCCCATCATCCTGAACTTTGTCTCCTTTTTGATTTGTGTTTCTGCTTGGGTGTTTTTTGCTCATTTATTTTCAACCCCCACCCCCTCCCTGTCTTTACGGTTTTGTTCTTCTATCTTAATCGGGCGGCGTCTCCATCTGAAATGGCGTATCACGTATCTTAAAGGTACTTGCCACTGGAGACGATAATCATTGAAATGGCAAATAGGTGGAGTTATTGGAAAAATGGTATATGGATAGATTGTTAATGTGAGTTTTAGCAGAAGGCATTGATAAGGATCAATCATCGTGTTAAAGCAATGCACATGAGATGCCTCGTTATGGAGGAGCACTTTTCTTCTTAATAATAAAAAAACAAAACAGATGGTTAAGGAAAAGAGGACAAGAATGTTTCAGCTCATAGGATCTTAAGGTATGGATGCCATCGGATGTCTCGGAGAGAGCTGGGAGAAAGAAATTATATGCGTGTTGTGCAGTGCATTTCATCTTTTTGAAAGAGTCCGGTTTTTCAAACCCACATTATGGTACGTTTCAGTAGACATAACCTGGAGGCATTTGAATGATTGTTACAATATAAGCAGTGTTTAGTCAATATGCAGTATTAGGGATTCTGTGCAGGATGATTTTGCATTCTTATTGGACACAGGGCCGTCCCTTACTAATGCGGCCCGGTGCGACGTAGAGAGCGGGGGCCCCCTTGGTCCGTTCTCGATCGCTTTCCTGCGGGGGAACTGTAGGTAGTTGGGGGGGCTGGGTTGTTCCCCCCCCGGTCCGTTCGCCACGGGGCCCCCTCACTGAACGGGGCCCGGTGTAATCGCACCAGTTGCACCGCCCAAAAGACGGCCCTGATTGGACGATTATCTTTTGGTCAGATTTAGTTAGGGAGGTAACATGGATCGCAAATGGATTTCGAAGGGTTTAACATCAGCTTGTTGACAAGAAGTTGAGCACTTAACGTTTCCTCCCCCCAGCCTAAGCATTTACCATGACACGTTTGGTTCTTTTGGAAATCAGACTTTGAGGTCTGTCATGCAGGTCATGTTTAATAGCTGAGAAACTCATAAGCTATTATGTGTTAGATGGTGAATTAATGGAGATAAATCCATACACATGCGTTTTTCTGTCATGTGTATAGTCACTGATCCTTGCAGTTTAATTTTGTTTAGTTTTTTAAGTGTCCTGTCTAATGCCACTGATTTGTGGTGGAATGATGCAACTTTTGGACAAAATTTTTTGAAGCTACCTTGGATTAAATTTTCAGGTGCAATATTAGATAATAGGATGTTTACACTTTTCCCTGGTAAATCAGTCCCTTTTAGTCATTCTGTTCAATCTTTGATATTAAGGGGTTGATTTTATCTTTGCTCCAATTTTATGATCTGTAATGTTTTTTGTTGTTCTTTTGAAATGAACGTAGGGTGTTTATAGTAACTCATTTCTCTCTCCTGCTCTCTCTTGTAGACTATTAGATGCATCCATATACCTGTGTTCGTATATTTACGAGAAAGTTGGATTTTGAAGTTTAACTTCCTTTTTACTCCTCAATTAAGTTCCATTTTTGTTTGGTTTAATTTCAGCTGTTTCTTAAAAAAAATAAAAAAGGAGAAAAAATCAAATTTAATAAAAAAAAAATGTATGAACAGATGATGACACGATATTTGCCAGGTCAGAAGTAATAATGACTTATTGTACATATGCTTTTTTTTCTCCCTTGAATTAAAAATAATGAAATGAAATTAAAATGGTTGTATATTGTGTAGAAAAGCAAACAAAAAGCCATGAATATTGTGAAGCTTGTCATTTCGTTTTGTGATCACTGTGTATTATTGTGTAACAAATGTGCAAAATGTATGGGATTATACTTCTCTTGTTTTTGAATGAGCTCTTTAGATGCATTTTCTCCCCGGCTATACGTTTTTGTAGTGTGTAGTATTTGCAGAAGAAAAAAAGTTCATTGTTCTGGTGGAGCGTTTGATCCATTCTGTAGTCTTTGGACTGAGACATGATGGGACAGTCTCGTATGTTCGATTTTTGCTTTTTTCAAACATTGAAGTTACGTAGATGTTCGGTGAATACGTTTCTTTATCTAATGTCCCACACAAAGTGTTGATCTTACAGAACATGGACTGGATGAAACATTTGACAGTATTACCCCTCGCTCGACCAAATCCAAAGCGTTCATCATAAATGTAAAATCAAAGCACGCTATTGCTCAATAACATTACTTTTAGCTAAATTACTGGGTGCAGAAAGCCCTACAGGGGAGATTGTGTACATTTGTTTTCTGTTGCTTAAAAGTACAAACTTTCCTCAGTATATCCCTTTTTTCTTTCTTGGAAAAAAAAAATCTAAATGCTCTTATTTTTTTTTCATGGAAGATTGTATACATTGTATACGATGAAGAAAAAAACTTGTCTGTTGTTTGTTTTTGACTGTTCCAATGCTTATTGCCTTTAGCCTTTAAATCATAAGACAAAAAATTGGACAATTTGCACACATGCAAGTTTTGATTCTAAGGGTTGTGACATTATTAGATATACTTTGACAAGTTTCATGTCATGGAAACACAGTCCATAATTCTCTGACTGGACAATCAGCTTTTCTGGAGTTCTAACGCTGGGGTTAACCTAACCTCTCCCTGATTTTCATTTGTTGCAAGTACAAGTCTTTGTTGTTGTTGTTGAAGGGGGAGGGAGGGTTTTGGATCATTTCTTTTTTGATTTTCTAAACTTCATCTGAACTTTTCAAATCTTTTTTTAAAAGACTTAGCTGCAATTTACCCAGTTTGAATTTTAAAGCAAATGGCAATATGTTGAAATCTGTTTGTAAAAGAAAACTATGAATAATAAAAAATGTGTACAGTTAAAAACAAAAATGGAAGTACTGGAGATTGGCTTAAAGATTTATTGATTTTAGTCAAGGAAAAGAAGTGCTTTTTGTCAAGTTTTATTTTCATTTAGAACATTAATCCAGACCTTTTGCACATCCTTGATATTTAACTGTCTAAAATGGAGATGAAAAAAAAATCTGTTTGATTACTGCCGGTTGATTAACAACAATTATGCATTGACTGAAAAAAAATAAGCTAATTTTGGAGGAAATAACTTTGTAATATTTATCACTTGCAAGCTATGTTTAATAAAGGATGGAACAGTTTACCTCGGAGTCTGTTAATATTTGTTCAAAACTCATTTTGGGTCTTTTGCCATTTTTAGCATTTCTGTCTTTTTAAATTAATCTTATATATTATTTATACATCAATTTTGCTTTTACATTTGAAAACTTATTCCATTGTCGTTACTTTCTTTTTTTAAGCCATACTGAAATTATATATTTAATTATTTTACTGTATGTGGCTGATTAGCAATGTTGTCAGATCACTCAAAGTTAAAGAGCAACAAATGTAATGCTGCCACAATCTGAGTTCTCACACTCTTCCAGCCAGCAGAGCACACACATGGTCTTCTGAGCCCTGGTCATTCGTTTACAGACTAATTGGCTTCATTATAAGCTTTGACTACGGTCACTACAATTATAGCCATTTTCCACAGCATCACTATCCTGCCAGCAGATTCAAGGTTGTACTCTCTTAAGGGGTGATGTCTGTTATTCTCTTCCAACTAAACCAGTGTTAGTTGACTCAGGTGCATAAGAGATCATCTGAAATTAGACAAGGAGTTATTACATGATTTTATTCTTGTCACACATTACAGCAATTGACAAGTTCCACATTTTTTTACTAATTCTATTCTTCTGGAGACAGATGATCATTGTGTTTAGAAAACATAATTGTGTTGCTTTACGCAGTTGTAAAGTGCTGTATCTGAGCACTGCTACCTGACTTGTTATGTGTATTGTATATTCCATGGTATTCTCTCAATGAATCCCATCCGGTGAATAGATATTGACTGGGCCTTCATCCAGCATTTCAGCACTTCCTGTTTGCAAAAGCCTGAAATTAAACATAGAAATCATGAGACTGAATCGCTACATCCTGACAGAATGATCAGAAAAAAACGCCATTTATAACTAGTTATTTATTATTAGGCTAAATAGGCTACTGAACAATGGCAACATAACCATTGCCAGTAGGGGACAAATGGACATTTACTACAATTTCAGATAAACAAATAAATTGTAAACCCTTTGAGCAAAAATCACATTTGGTTTGATTTCGGTTTAATCAAACCAACAAACATCATGTGATTGTAGCTGTACAGAATGTTAATCGGAATAAGCTAAGTTTTTTTGTGTCCGTTTTATTTGGTGAAATATTACTGATAGGCAATTTTTACAATAAGAATATTGTATTCCGATCTGATAACCATTTTCCCAAATAATATTTCGTTTTTTACACTATCCGTTTTAGGAAACATTTTCAAACGTCTTCTATCAGCTTTTAATTGAGAGAGGTTGTGAACAAGTTATAGCCATTTCCATACATTTGTCGATAACTATCACAAAAGAGTATCAAAATATGGGGACCCATTTTTATCAGGAGACATGTGCCCCAGTTCTGATGAAAGGTATTGTTCTGGCCTCTGATGTGGCTACTGTATGAATTTCAGAGTAGACTAAATCCCATAGTGTATTAAATTACTGGATTGGATTATCTCGGCAAAGGAGAAGTGCTCACTAACACAGATTTAGACAGATTTGTGAACAATATTTGAGAGAAATAGGCCTTTTGTGTACATAGAAAAAGTCTTAGATCTTTGAGTTCAGCTCATGAAAAATGGGGGCAAAAACAAAAGTGTTGCGTTTATAATTTTGGTCAGTGTAATATCTAAAACCGTTGCTGACACAGACCATACAGTTCTTGCTTTGTGTGCATGCATGACTTGCTTGTGTTAATTATATCCACATCTAAAGTTATGCTCTGCCCACATGTTTTTTTTTCTGGGAATCAACCCACAAACACATTTCCTGTGTTCCACTGTGCTTTTTTAGTCTGGGGTGTGTTTCAGTGCTTAACATGCGCCCACCTGCTCTGATGTCTCTGTATTACCCAACATCTGTTCCTGGGCAATAGTGCAGATGCATCAATGAAAGGGTGAACTGGGGACCGAAGGGATGTTAGGATCAGAGCTGATTCTGTTCTCTGACCTTGAGCGGGTAGCGGGTCAGAACTACACATCTGGCCAGGCCAGGGTCACAACGTGTGTGTCATTTTCATTTTGGACTGTAGATACATTCTCATATTATGTAATCAAAGGTTGGGTAAGAGCTCTTGTTGAAAAGATTTAAAGTCCACATAGAATAAAATGTACCAGAAAAGCATCCCCCTGGAAATCTGGAGGGGTTCGTTTTCTGTCTTTCCAAGAATGTTTCCCTCAGGCCACTGCATAAACATTCAGTGCCTGCAAACTGAAAACTATTAGTCATTACTATTAGTGTAATTTCCATGTCATTTCCACCTGCACACACATTGTTTAGTGACAGCTTGTCTCGATTACGTCTCATTAGTCATCAGGAAGCGTGTCTGGAGAGGCTGCAGGTTAGTGGATGTCATGACTATGGAATGAAGTTCAGTTGGGAATGACGATTCCTGTCATCAGACCAGCTGCAGGGCTCGGACAAGGTAAAACCTGTTCCTGTCCTGGTCCACCCTATTTTTCGCCTTTTTGGTAGTATTAGTATGGATTACTGGTGATCTCTTTGTGGCTGAATCATTTTGTCTGATTCTTAGTATTTTTCAGTCTTTTGCCAGCAATAGAGGGCAGTGTTGAGCAGTACTGTGTGAAGTCTTCTGCATCAGTGGTTATACTCTCTGAGTGAGTGATTCTTTACTGACATATCCATCTGCAAATGCCTTGATTTCATATTCTGTATTTTGACATCATTTTTGCTGATTTTTAGTGGTTGTATGGAGTGTAAAACATAAAATGTAAAAACAGTTAAGCACATTATACATATGTTTCATTAATATCTGACAACCAGAAAGTGTCCAAGTACTTTTTGTTTACTTTATTTATTTTTTACTTTTTGTCTTAATTTTCTTTATTATCTTCATTGTCTTTATTTTCATTATTTAAGATTTAACAAAAATATTTTTATGAAATGTTTTTCTTGGAAACTTTGTGCTATATTTGCTATACCAATTAGTTGACGCTAGCCTAGAATTTTTTTACATAACTTACTATGTTAGTCAATGGCTACCGTCAACTGTATAGTTACCAACATTCTTCAATATATCTTCTTTTGTGTTTAACAGCTGAGAGAAACTCATACAGGTTTGGAACAACTTGAGGGTGAGTAAATTATTATAGAATTAAAATTTTTGGATGAACTATTCTTTTAAAATGTTCAAATATGACATGTAAGGACACTTACAGTATGCAGTTCAGACATATTATGGTAATGTAATGAGTTTAAATAGCAAAAAACTCACCAAAGGAAATGTGAAGTAAATATGTTTTCCAATCCACAACTTGTTGGGGTTGCTATGCACTTGCTTAGGTGTTTAGAATGGTTGTTGGCATATTACTTTTTGATTGCAAGAGTTGTTTCTAGGTTTTTAAATACGTGCCCAAGCCAAATAACCCCACTCATGAGTCTCTCGCATCACTCCTTCAATGTATAAAAAATGCTTGCAAAAGTATACCTTTTCTCAACAAGCCACACATTTTGAGATATTCATGCTTGTAGCACAAATTCAGGCCAAAGAGTAATACTGATAGTCAGGGGTTCAAATCATCTAATGAGATGCTATACACATAATAATTACATGTTTTTGTCAGTATTATTTTTAAATTACACTGTGAAATTACACATGAAGTGGTCATGTTTTCAAGCTAATTGACCCTTTGCAAAGACCCGCTCCCCTTATTTACTGTTGCTATGTCTGAAAAGCCATGTCGTTCTCACACAGTGAAAAATACATTGCAGAACAAAGAAGAAACTGACAACTCGCCGACAGACAAGACAGTGCAGGTTACCTCTGGTATAAAACAAAGTCTTAGCTTTCAAATTTTGTCATATTTTTAAGAAATTCAAACAATAAATAACATTCTGTGGCTCTTTAATGTGTTGTGACAGATCAATGTAGTGCCTCAGTTCTCTAAAGGATTGTGTAAAAGGTTCTCACCAGACTCACCCACTCACTAAATTTATATAATTTACAGTAATTTAATAAAATGTAGCAATGTGTGTAAATCAGTAATATGAGATGCACAAGACCTATGGAATTAATTCACAATTTCTCCGTAGACAGAACAGCTCAGCTTCAGCTGAGATAATAGTGACAGGAGTCTCAGTCCAGGGGGTGGATGAGGTCTTCATTCGGCTCTTATCCTCTGGCCTTGAGAAGGTTATGAGATATTACTGAGCTCACAGGTGGCAGCTGTAGCACAGACAGTCCCTTCACTGTCAGCAATCTCTTTTCCACCTCTTTTCCTGGTGAAAACATACTCTCCTTCAAAATTCCCTCAAATTCTTCCAAGCACGAGACTGGGAATGAAGGGAAAGATGTGTTATTAAACAAACAGCCAATCATCCTCTCTCTTACAGCTTCAAGGCAGCTTGTTGAGTCTGTCAATAGAAATGCATGAAGGTTTTCTCATTTCTGAGGTGGAATTCAAGGTGAACCATCACAAGCTGTTGTCATTAGGTTAGACACATTGATGTAACACAGATGAATGACCGATAAAAAATTCAATTCTGAATTCTAAGTATTGAACACTAGATTTACCTTTTCTAATTAAATGTGATTTTTCTATAAGACCAAGTCAAAATAGCCCTTTATTTTATTGATATATTGATAATGGTATATAGGCCACCTATAATCATAGGCCAGCATATCTGTGTTGCAGATCTTATTCTGTCCTGATTCAAATGAAATCATTAAAGAATCACATTTTAGGCTGAGTGCTTGTATTTGGGGGGTTCAGGTGGAGCTCAGTGTGTAATGACAGTTCTGATTGTTGTCTGGGGGTTTGGAGGCCTGAGCATCTGCTCAGGAGACTTTAAAGAGTATCTCTATTGATTTCCTTTCACTACAATTAACAGGACCGTTTGTATAGTGCAGTAGAGCTTGTACACAATGTCCGTTTGTGCTCCCTCAGTAGGTCCTCCTTGAAGATGACTAAATCAAAATGTACATTCATCACACAGTTTGAGCATGACATTTTCATAAAGCAGACAGTTGATTAAATCAGGAGCTCTTCTTCATGGTGTATATTTCCCTTAAATGAAATTAAGTTCTTTGTTTAGAATCTACCTCTATTCAAATCAAATACTTGAAAGGCATTTCAAACTCATGAAGGTAAAATATGCATTTATCTACTGTAATGTATCCATAGATCACTATAACTTTCCTCTAGAATTGATCCTCTTTCAGTCAGCTGCTCTGAAACTCAACTAGGTTTCTAGAGAAGATTTACTGTATTTAGTGGAGGAAGCTCAATATGGACTCTCAGCCTTGTGTCTTATCTCTAAACATGTAGCTCTACCCTGATGGTTTTACACACTCGTGGAGTCGTGGCCAATAAAAACAAGTGAACACATTTGTGACCCTGGACCACAAAACCAGTCATAAGGGAAACATTTTTTCGATTTCTATTGATGTATGGTTTGTTAGGATCTGACCACATTTGGCCGAGATACATTTGGAATCTGAAGTGCAAAAAATTTAAATATTGAGAAAATCACCTTTAGAGTTGTCCAAATTAAGTTCTTAGCAATGCATAATACTAATCAAAAATTAAGTTTTGATATATTTACAATAGGAAATTTACAAACTATCTTTGTGGAACATGATTTTTACTTAATATCCTAATGATTTTTGGCATAAAATAAAAATCTATAATTTTGACTCATACTAAATTTTTTGGCTATTGCTACAAATATACCCCAGCGACTTAAGACTGGTTTTGTGGTCCATGGTCACATTTTGTTCCTCAGTAACCAAAAAGGTCATGGCTAAATGTCACTTGTAATGTTCACAGTTTCTTTTCTGCTTTTTAATAATATCACTTGTCAGTTCATCAGATGACTCACATGCACAATGTTACAATAGTTCAAGTTGTCTAAGCTGTCCAGACAGTCCAAGTTAGCAAGTAATTAGCCTCATTTGCTTGCAGTTTGAATGGATTTCAAATGCATTGTGTAATTGTCTTAGGGAGTAGTTTTTGTTTATTTTTTTTGCTACATTTTAAGTAGTCTTAAAATGATAAAAAAAAATTACCTGATAAGCAAAAATTGTGTAAGTAAATAAGTTTGTCTTGAGAAATGACATCTTATACTTTTGCATATTTTACTTATCCCATTGGAAACAGTTTATTCTGTTTCATTGTAATTAGATTTAGGATATTTTAATTTTATATGGATATTTCTATATTATAGGCTGCATATCTGACCATGGCTCTGTAATGGACAAACTAGACTAATTTACAATGGGTTGTTCATTATTTGTAAGTAATGTAAAATTGACAAAATTGGAAAATGTCTTCACATTGCTATTATATCCTTAGGACATGTCCTGCTAAGTCAAGCTGTCTCATGTCCAGGTATGCTGTGATGATGGTCCCTCCCAGAAATACCATGACCCCGACGACACCCCTTATGAAGGTATGTGCCTACAGGACATCAATGTCCATTCCCCACAACATACCATCAACTTGTGTTAAGTCATACATACACATTAGTAACACTGCATGTAAAAAAAAAACAATGATACATTTCTACCTTAAATTAAATTTGTTCTAATGTTGCCATAGCAAAGTCCTATATTTAGGACTGGCTTTATAATTTGACTTCTGCTTTAGTTTTTTCCAGGATTATTCGAAGGTTCTCTTATGTGAAGCTCTCTCAGGATTATATCAAAGTAAGTTGTTGCCTCCCACCTCGCAACTCTGACATTGTTGTGTCTTTGTCTTGGCTCTCTCCTCTCTATTATTTTCCCCTGTGGCTTTGTTTTTCATTGAGCATGGTGATAACACTTCTGGGGAATTCTGAAGGTTTGGGCTGGGAAGGTCATGTGAAAACTTGTCCTGGTGGGTCTGCTGCTGTTGAAGGAGAGTACTGAACATTGGTCATACTGACTTCATTTAAATTCATTTCAACGTATTATTTCCGTATTCGTGCATGATTTGTGGAGGCTGCATTCCCCAATATACTTTATATGGTGTGTAAATGTATATAATATGCAGTAGATGCAGCAAGAACATGTCTAAGTTGCAATAATACTGAGGTAAAGGGTCAGAGGTCAGTAGTGAAGGGCTATGTTCATTGTAGAGCGGACTGTCATCAGCAGAGAAGAAACCGTTTCTGAGTGTACTGCTTATGTACCCTTACTAATTTCAGCATATAAGGGAAGAAATGGTATTTGACGTAGATTTGATGCCTGATGATTTAAAGAGCTTCATGTCAGCAGAAATTCTGACTTCCTGCTGGAGTGCAGCTGTCATGCAGTAGGTCAAGATTAGACTGACCAGATGCTCCATTTCTTTTTTCCTGAGATGGTCTTGTATTTGAGACTCTCACGTGTTCCTACTTCTTTGTACTTTATAACAGTACTCATTCTTTTTTATTTTAGTTTTCATCTGTCAGGTATAAAACACGCAGTCATTCCTCACTCTTTTCTCTTGACAGTAATCCGTTCAGTGAAATGACATAACCGCACAAGTTGGAAAATGAAGTTTCTGTTCAAAATGTGTTGAGTTTTTCTAAGTATTTTATCCAGTATATAGTTTCTCATTTATATAATAGAACCAGTTTACAAATCTATTTAGTTTTTTGCAACCAGCTTCAGCAGATGTTTTAGTTTTCTCAACTTATTTTTAGGATATTTCTCAACTTTCTGTTGTGTAAACTTAAAACAAATCAAGTTGAGAGAACTCAAAAATCCGCTGAAACTGGTTGCCTTAAACTTTCAAGTTTGTCCAACTTTTTATGTTACAGTGTATTATTCTGTTTTATATTTTAAATCTTTTCAGGGTTCTTTGTTGAATAGAAAGTTCAAAAGAACAGCATTTACCTGAAATAATATTTACCTTAAAATAAAAATTGGTGAAAATAAAAAATAACTTGAAATATTTACTTGAAACTGAAATAAAACCAGTTTGTAAATGTATTTACTCTGACTTTTAATCAGGAATCAGGAATGGTATTTATAAAAACAAGCAAACAAAAAAACCCTTTCTTGACTTGGCTGAGGTTAATTTAGTTGGTGTGATTCTGTGACTTGTTCCTGCTAAATAGGACGTTTCTCTCTAGAACTTTTCCTTCCATCTCCACGGTGACTGTAAACAGGGAACATTGACGCTGTTTATTCCACATGAGAATGTAGTCCCAGATATAACTAGGCCTAACTGACAATTCCCTCTCTGTGATGCTCTGGCTCTGAAACAAAAACTGAATGAGCCGCCCACCCGAGTCCAGAACACAGGGGTCTTCGCATCACTTCCTGTCATCCACCAGTATCAAAGGATTCCCTTCCGTGTACAGACACAAACACAACAGAACAGCCAAAAGAACACATACATAAATGTGCTGATATGAGGCCAGAGAGATCATAGCATTACAGAACTGTGCTTGTGATGTTACATTTATCTCCTCTTTCTTTTCAGTGTCTATAAACTGCTGTCAATATATATAGAATGATTCCTTATATACATTAACCCCAATAACGAGAGCGGTTAACGTTTAAGCATTGAGGACTGTTCCATCTGCCCCCACAGGTTTTCTTCTTGGCCTTGTAAAAGGGCTCTGTTTTTGTTATTTTGATTCCTCTTGGTATTCTCGGTACTAAAACATGTCACTGAGGGTCCAAAAGCAGATTTAGATAATATATAAAACCATATGAACAAAAAGCATGACTTAACTAGAAGTTTCACCAAAACAAGCAATTCATTCAGCTTAATGGAATAAAAATAGTTATTAATATTATTATATATAGTTCCTTTATTCTGTAGAGCACAAAAGAAGATATTGTGAAGAATGTTGGTAACCAAATAGCTGATGGTATCCATTAGCTTTCAATGTATTTTTTTCAATACAATGGAAGTAAATGGCTTCCATCAACTGGTTGGATTTTAGTGTGCAAAGATCATGCACTAACCTTTTCTAATCAAAGAATATAATAATCTTTTATAAATTGTAAGCACCTTACGTTTTTGTTTGTAAGGAAAACAAAGGACTACTTAATGTTATTTTTTGTGAACACTGCAGCACAAATGCAGTCGGTTGAGCTTATCTTGCATTAAACCCGGAATATTTCTTCAATGAAGTCCTCGAGGCCAGCATACTTTCTCTGATATGGTCTCATTTATCTAGGGTTTGCACTTCTGAGCACATGAATTAGTAATCAGGTACAGTAAAACCGCTTTAACCATTTATATGGCTGAGGGCAGGGTGGTGTGCTGGGGTGGGGGATGTTTGGGCTGGGGTGACAGTCATTGATCACACGCTGATGGACAGCAGAAGATGGGACAGTCCCTGTGGGTCCATCTGACCACCTGAGACCCCAACTCTCCAAACCTACTAATATGACTGCATGGATTGTAAAAGCTGCACCATTGAGGGAGATGTGGGATTTGTTCGGGGACCCTGCTCTTTGCTTGCTTTGGCTGAATAGTGGATGATTTGTTTTTGTGGTCAATAAGATTCTACTTTTGTCTCCTCAGGAGACATTTGGCCCTCTGAGAAAGATCTGCGTTTCAGATTTCATCTGGATTTCAGTTGACTTTAAGGGATTTATGTCCACCTATAGAATATTCAAGTTTTGTGATTTTTAATTTGGACCAGCTGCAGTGAGAGAATGTTCACAATTCGATTCCTTACCATGAAGATGTTTGGTGGTGTTGTCTAGTTCATTTGTAAACAACCCGTTTAAACCAGCCTAAGCTACTTAGTTGGTCCTTGCTGGTTTAAGATGGTCTCCCAACCTGAGCCGAGCCGGTATTTAGTTGGTTTAGATGAGCAGCAGGCTGCTGATCAGCTGAAAACTGCCAAAACCCTGTTTAAAACTAACCAGTTTACAACCCTGATCAGATTAAGCGACTAACTAAGACCTGCAAACCAGGGTAGGCTGTTTTTAAGATTCATTCACAAATTATACTTTTGTGTTCCACAAAAGTCAATGATTTAGTAAACAAGGACAGAATTCTTAACTATAACTTTAAATACGAAGGAGAAATAGAGGATGTTAACTAGGTAGAACTAACAAGAACAAGCAAGAGTTCCCACACATAACAGTTGACGTTAGAAATGGCAGCATGTCTCGGCATGTGTTAATTACAGTCACCATAATACTTTGACCATCAGCCTTGTTAAAGCAATGCAGAAAAATGAAAACAACTTGTTTTCTTGTTGTGCAACACAAGATGCCTAAGGTATGCTTGAATGTTGAGTAATCATCAACAAAGATGAAAAATTTGCTCAGTTACAGCTCAAGAGTGCAGAGCCACTATAAACTGGAGAAAACAAGGGGGATGAGAGCAGGTCCAGGCCTGCTGAAAGTGTCTAGAAATAATCATACAGTTCAAATCAAAGTGAAAACCGTAGAAGTGCAGTCGAGAGAAAGAGCTTAAGTTTAACTAAGTCAGACAATTATGGAACGAGTCTGCAGACATACCTGCTGAAATATGGGCTCAAATTAAATTACTCAGAATATGTCATGTGATGTTTTTTTAAACTGAAATAATAGATATTCCTGTAAATCATCTGCAATTTATCAGCTCTTCAATAAAAAAGATTTCTCAATCACGTTTGAATCATTTGTGGAGTTCAAGCCTAAATTCACATTGTATCTAAAAGGAATGTTAAAGGAACATCTCTCATAAATTGGAACCATTCCTAATGGGATCAAACAAGATAACTCAAACATACTCATTCATTCATTCAATAGAATTGTATTAGATTATAAAATGACTCTTGTATGATCCCCTTACTATCGTTTAAAATTATTTTTAATACAAAGAGTATTTTTTGAGGGATTTTTAACATCTTTTAGGGTGATTGTATTGATGATGCTTCCTTCTCCGATCACAAACCCATTGTTTTTTTTGTTTTTTTGTGAACTAGCATGTTGGTTTTTATTCTCGTTTTATAAACTCACTGACTGTTTCTCAGTTCAGTGAACATTATCTAGTTAATGCTGTTGAAGAATCTATCTTGTATGCTGCAAAGACGTCCTATGGGCCTGACGATTTGATTTCTCTTTTTTACACCGATTGTAATAATATCTTGGATTCCATTGCTCCTTTTAAAATGAGACAACCAAAGATAAAATCTTATTACTGGTTGGATGACAACGCTCGCTCTCTTAGACCGGTGTGCCATAAAGCAGAGAGGAGATGGAAGCATGATCGTCTGACTGTGTCTCTTGAAATTTTTAAAGAGTGTCCGGTTAAGTTTCAGAGCTCTACTAAGTCAGCTAGATCAAAGTATTGTCATAGACCTAGGATTTTATTCTCCGCAATATATTCAGTAATTAATACGAATTCCCAATTCTCCAGGGAGCTGTCAGCAGGGCTCTGTGAGAAATGTTTGACATTTTTTGTTGATAAAGTGAGTGCAATTTGCTTATCTTTTACTTCACAGCTCTCAGACCTGTCTTTGAATTTGCCTGGTAGTCCGTTTTTATTTTGTCATTTTCAACATGTCTTTTAATGGAACTCTCTGATCTCATTAACAAAATTAAAACTACTAACTCATCTCTGAATGTTGTTCCCCCTGAGGTCATAAAAGCAGCTTTTCCAGTAATTGGCCCCAGTATCCAAGTGTTGATTAACTCCTCTTTGGGCACTGGTGTGGTTCCAAATTGCTTTAAGCATGCGGTTGTTCAGCCTTTGCTTAAGAAGCAAGGTTTGGATAAAAGTTGCTTTAACAATTTTCGGCCTGTCTCAAAGTTATCATTTTTATCAAAGCTTTTAGAAAAATTTGTGCAATTACAGTTGATCACAGTCTTAAATACAGCTAACTTACTAGAATCTTTTCAATCTGGTTTCACGGCTTATCACAGTACGGATTCTGCTTTGCTTAAAGTGTTCAATGATGTGAACACTGCTTAAAGTGTTCAAAGTGTTATGATGGACGATTCCGTTGCTGGTGATTCCATTCAACCATTGCTGGAATGTATCTCGGATATTAAAGAATGGTTATCAGAAAACTTTCTCCAACTCACTGAAATCAAAACAGAAATTGTTTTTGGTCCCCAAAAAATGAGAACGAATATCATTAAGGAGCTGGGCAATCATTTCCCCTCCATTTCCTCACAGGTTAGAAACCTGGGTGTTATCATAGACTCAGAATTATGTTTATCCAAACAAATTAGTTTGTTGTTAGGAACAGTTTTGATCAATTACAGGTTATTTCAAAACTTTAAATCATCTTTGTCTTTTCAAGATTTGGAGAAGGTTGTTCATGCTTTTATTACCTCACGTTTAGATTACTGTAATTCTCTGTATTCAGGTCTTCCTCAGTCATCGCTTTCACGCCTTCAGTTGGAACAAAATGCAGCTGAAAGGCTGCTGACTGGGGCAAAGAAATATGACCATGTCACTCCAAATTTAGCTTCAATTCACGGGCTTCCGGTCCACTTTAAAGTGCAGTTTAAGATTCTGTTGTTTGTTTTTAAAGCTCTTAACAATCAAGCTCCATCTTATCTTAAAGATCTTCGTATCCCTTTGTCATCTACCAGACATTTAAGATCCACTGACAGGCCTCTTTTATTTGTCCCTCGTTCCCGTTTGAAAACTAAGGGTGACAGAGCCTTTTCAGTCAATGACCCCCGTCTGTGTAACCAATTGCCTCTTGACTGTCGCCTTGCACCCTTCATTACCATTTTTAAATCGAGATGGAAAACACATATTTTTTCCACAGCATTTTAATCTCACTTTATTGTTGTTTTATTGGCTGTCGTGTTTGTTTCTTTTCTGTTTTTCTTTTCTCTATTAAATTTATTTTACATTAAGTACTTTGGATAGTTTTGCTATGTTTAAATGTTCTATATAAATAAAATGTACTTACTTACTGTTCAGGAACCGGTTGTAAATGTCAAAAACCTTGAATAGTAGTTCGGCAAAGAGAAACTGAGAGTCAAACGTAATCTGCTTATCCCAGTCTTGACTCTGAAGTATTAAGTATTAAGCCTCACACCATGACTAGGGCACAAATGCGATGTCTTTCTGAACAAAGGACGCTCTGAGATCGCTTTGGATAAAAGCGTCTTCAAAATGACTAAATGTAAATGAGATAGGTATGCACTTTGTACAGAATAGCTGTATTGCTGTGGGGAAAAAAAACAGTCATAGCTTTGACAGCAGCACCTGAGCTAATGCATATTCTGCTCATTTTGTTGTAATTAAAAGGGAAGCCTGTACCATTTGTGTTGGAAAACAGAATTGGCATTAATGACTGTTTTCATACAGGTTTCCCCAATAAGACTTATGTCTTTGGTTGAGTCAATGTTTAATTTTGTGTTGTCGTGATGATGAACAGAGAAATTATTTGGTGATGGCCCAGAGCCTTAGTGTTTACATTGTTTTCCTAGGAAAAATCTATAAATGGTGTGCTTTTATTTTTATTGAAAATGTATTTCAACTTAGAACAACAGCATATTTTGTTTTCTCTGTTCTATTTAAATCTAGAACATGGAGATCTACAAAAATGATGGGGGTGGTGTTCATGGGGACACATGAACTGAAGCCAAATTCTTTTGTATATTTCCACGAGAAAGGTTCAGGACACTTTGTCTTTTTGACTAGCATATCTGAATTTGTCGTTAACTGCTCCATGAGCTTCCGCCACTTCTGACTCATTTGCAGCTCTCATAGGCTACTGAACACTTAAACATGCCAACAAACTTGCACACAAGCAGTTGTTTAAGGGGGTGTATTGAGAGCATGTTGTCATGCTGACACATTGCATCTGTTCTGATGGTTTCTTCTGCTCAAGGAGACAGAGACCGATTGTTCCAGAATGACTTTACGATGGGCCACATGTCAGACCCTTTACCAACTTTCTTTGACGCATGCATTATCAGCATTGTATTTGGGAACTGATTTTTCATCTTTGATAGAACAACGGATATTAATATAGTGAATCTGTTCATTTCTGACTCACGTGTCTTGTATATCCACACTCCCTTGTGAAATTTGTATCATGTGCATTATGTGAATCATTGTGCGTAGTCTCTGAATCACACATGCGTAACTCATAGCAAAGGCTATAATGAATAGTGTTGAGTAGGGTAGGGACCCTCAGGGTTATCTCAGCCCATGTGTTGCATACTTCTATGCTCACATCTGTGGCTAAACGTAAATATGTGGTGGGCTCCCAATCTGACTCATTCACTCACTCAAGCTGCTTTAATGTAATGTTACTGGTATATGTAGGAGGTTACTGTACATGATTCACAAGAACTATTCAAACAATGCCACCATTGTAGATCAACGCAAGTAGTCACAAGAGGAAGTATGCATCCAAATCTGTAGTAAGGAGGCTTTTTCTTTTAACACAGTATGGCACTTTCCATCAGTAGGATTAACAGGTTTTTTTCTGCCATGTTCAGTGAAGGTGGGTGCTTAACCTTTAGAAAAATGTGGTTTTCAACCTAAAAAAAGTTTTATTTTCAAATAATTTTCTGATTTTTTTTTTTTTACTAAAAATCTGTAAAATGGTTTTAATGCTAGTCAAAAAGTAATGTATTAAATAAGCATTTCTACAGGATATTTTCAAATAAGAGTCACTTACTAACGCACGATTAACGCAGCGCACATTTTCTGTTTGACCCATGGCCTAACCCGTAGTTGGAGAAATGGAGATGCACAGTGTTGCCAACTTAGCAACTTTGTCACTAGATTTAGCGACTTTTCAGACCCCTTTAGCGCCTTTTTTGTTCCAAAAAAGGGCCTAGCAAAAAATCTTTAGGGTTTGCCCAAACCTTATTTAGTTTCTGAGACTGCATCCATATTTTTCCATGCCCATGTTTATTAGAGTATTAAAAACTTGAAAAGTGTCTGAAAAGTAGAAAAGTAGCCTCGTGGTTAGTGCACCGAAATATAGCGCAACTGTGCTCACGGCGACCCGAGTTCGATTCCCGTCTCGAGGCCCTTTACCGATCCTGCCCCCTCTCTCCACCCAATGCTTTCCTGTCTGCTCTCTACAATTATCCTATCTAATAAAAGCCCAAAAATATATAACTTAAAAAACAAAGTATTAGGCCTAATTTTAAGGTACATTTAGAACAGATCAGGACAGATCATTCAGAACAGCTGATTATAAAGCAATACTGGCACTATAAAGTGTCCTCTTGTCTTGTAAAAGTCATGTCAGCTCGTGTTGTAAAGTGAATTGCAACATGCGCAGAAATGAGTGTCCAATTGTGCAATCAAGATCATTTGCTGGATATGTCTGCACGTATGCACCTCCAATGCAGCTCTGGAGAGCATTACAAACACAAATGTATTTATTTTTTCACTTTATTTTTCAGTTTTTCTTCTGGAAACTTCATTGGTGGTAATACAACGGTTGATGTAATATCACATGAATTGTAAATGTAGTTGTCCGACTGACCAGCAGGTGGTGAGGGAAGAACCTACCTCTGAAATGACCTTTGTGTACACAGAAAAACAAGAAAGAGAAGTACAGTGGTGTGAGACAGATAATATAATGATCCGTAATGAATTAACCAACAGGAAAAGTGTGGCATGGAAAGATAAAGTGCAAATGATACAAGCAGTCAAAACCCTCAAGGAAAGGGGTTTAACCTAAAGTAGCTCCTGTCTGTGTGTAAATGTGTTTTGTCTGGATGTGTGGGAGGGAGAAAGTAAAGAGAAGGAGGGCAAAGCAGGAGGGGTGGGTCGGAGGGCTTGTCCTGGCTCTATATAGAGAGGGAAAATCCGAGTGTAAGCAGGAGCCAGACAGGAGGCTGAAGACAGTACTCTGTTCAGTACTTTGACCTGTAGCTCAAACAGACCAGCTCACATTTTGTTCACTGGATATAACCAGAGGAAGGATTTGATTTCACTAAACAAGGTGGGGGATTTTTTGTTCCAGCTATTTAAATCCTGTGCTTTCCTCCCTATTTTAATGCAAGTGTGTTAAACAGGTGCGTAGTTAAGAGCAGCAGACCGGCAGCACAGCTCTACAGCCTACAACAATCATTATCCTCTTTACATGTACCAAGGATGGCATTTCATGAAGTAAAAGTAGTTTAAGTTATTACATTTAAAGCATTATTTCTCATTTTACTTCAGCTGTTATTGAATCTAGAATATTCTACACCAGTCTTCAACCTTTTTCAAGTGTTGCATTTAAAGCCTGGCCTAGAAATACCTTTTTATTCTTTAGTCTCTTTTGTGTTTAGTACCATATTAATGAAATTGAATGCTTTATTATTATTATCATTATTTGTGTACAAGGCCATACACTTGTATAACCTTAGCTAAACTTTGGGTTGGGTTGGATTTAATTTAATGTTGTATTTTTAATGCATAATTTGTTTCAAATCAGACGTTATTTGGCGATTGCGACATTACATTTAGTTTTGTTTAGTAATATGATGAAAGTTATAGTTATTTGTCAGAAAAGTGTACTACTTTAAATCTATTACATAACTGAATGATACCACATTCAGATAAATTACATATGAAATGAATATGAATTATATGATAATACAGGGTTAGTGGATGCATTTAAACTGCAAATGTGTCTTATACAGCTGTAAAATACACGACGAGGGTAAATAACTGCAGGAAAATTATGTATGATTTCAAATATCAAATATCACTCAGATCATCAGAGTGGGTGAAACTCACTTTCGGTATTACAATACATGTAAATGAGAAGGAGGTGGTATCTGCGCTATATATTCCTTTGACAGCTCGAGATGCTGTGTCATAACTGATATGCATGGAATCTGCTAGAAAGTCTCCTCAGTCTGCTATCTGTCTGTACCTGCACTCAAAGTTCATAGGGTGTCATTCTACAATCACAAAGGTATATGTTAAATATCAACCTTAAATAGCATTTTGGCTGGTTAAAATTAACTTTAATTATTAGTTAGTGAAATTCAAATGTTAAAGGTGAAGTTAAACTATGAATATCCAGAAGACAAGACCCCCTCTATTTTTAGCCTGTTATGATTGTGGTGTTTGGATCAGTATGTTATGTATGAACCACCTGTACACATGTATCTAAGATTGGAGATATGACTATAATACTGTATTTTCTTAATCAGCTCATTAGTAAAGTCTAGTGTGATCATTGGCGCTGATGTAAGTCTTGATGAATGCGAGTGCTGTATCATTTGTCAGACAGTAGATTATAATTCGGTGATGTGTTCAGGAGCAGCAGTTTTACACTCTGCTGCACATCAAGCATCATACGGGATATTTGTGATGTACTCAACACGTCTCTACATGCTATACAGCCTTGTCGAGAGCAAACAGGCGAGCCTTCAAAAGCCAAAATATCATTACTGTAGTGACATCATTACTGATGTTTACCGGAGTGATCGCCATGGCAACGGGGTCACACGAGCATTTCTTTCACTGCTGTGACACTGCTGCCATATGTTTCAGTGTGTGCTCTGTTCAACTAAAGGCACAGTCATGCAGAAAACTGCACAGCAATGGACTTTGTTTCCGGGGCTGTTCTTTTGTCTGTATGGGGACTGATTGGGTAATTAATGATACAATTTCTGTAATTTACTCGCCGGCCTCTCGTCTTTGTCAAGTCTCTTTTCTTTTTAACCCGAGACCACAACAGGCAGCTTGAGAGCAATTATGTGTGATCTTAAGATATTGTTCTCAGGGAGGAGGATCAGCGAAAGTGAAGAGCAGTAATTTGATCAATTAAATGAGGAAAGAGGAGGAAGGCCACCCCAAACAATGACCTTTTAAAGGTCATTTAACTTTAAAGCCATTTGTTATTTCAGAAGACAACAAATATATTTATAAATCTTAAATAAAAAATATTGAAATCAGTTTAATGTGTAACTTGTACAATGTTACAAAATATTTATATTTAAAATAAACGCTGTTCAGTAACTTCTGTTCATCAAATAATCCTGAAAAAAAATCATTATTAATAATTGAGCTGCAAATCAGTATTCGAATAATTTCTGAAGTATCAGGAGACACGGAAGACTGGCTGCTGAAAATTCAGCCTTGCCACCAAAAGAATGAATTACATTTAAAAATATTTTATAGAAAGATTGTAATAGTTTACAATATTTTTATTTTTTGATAAAAGAGAGCCTTGATTAACATAAAAGACTTAATTCAAAGAAATTAAAATATCATAATTTTTTTCACAGCCATCGCTACTTTATTATAAGAGTATCCTGCTGGTCCAGGGACAATCATTTAAAATAATAATAATTTTAAAAAAATGTTGTGTAGTCTATAATATTATAGACATAGCCAGTTTTACTCATTGAAAGATGAGTAAAAAAATTACAAATAAATAAAAAATAATAATTGGGAATCATATAAAAAAATACAAATAAATAAAAACATAAATAATTGGGAATCATGTAAAAAATTACAAATAAATAAAAAAACATACATAATTGGGAATCATGTAAAAAAAATAACATGTAATAAATAAAAAAAAAACATAAATAATTGGGAAATCATGTAAAAAAAAAAATACAAATAAAATAAATAAAAAAAATAATAATAATAATTGGGAAATCATGTAAAAAATACAAATAAATAAAAAAAAATAATTGGGAATCATGTAAAAAAATACAAATAAATAAAAACATAAATAATTGGGAATCATGTAAAAAATTACAAATAAATAAAAAACATAAATAATTGGTAATCATGTAAAAAAAATTACAAATAAATAAAAAACATAAATAATTGGGAATCATGTAAAAAAATTACAAATAAATAAAAAAAACATAAATAATTGGGAAGCATGTAAAAACATAAATAATTGGGAATCATGTAAAAAAATTACAAATAAATAAAAAAACATAAATAATTGGGAATCATGTAAAAAAATTACAAATAAATAAAAAAACATAAATAATTGGAAATCATGTAAAAATTACAAATAAATAAAAAACATAAATAATTGGGAATCATGTAAAAAAATTTACAAATAAATAAAAAACATAAATAATTGGAATCATGTAAAAAATTACAAATAAAAAAACATAAATAATTGGGAATCATGTAAAAATTAAAAATAAATTAAAAAATAATAATTGGGAATCATGTAAAAACAAATAAATAAAAACATAAATAATTGGTAATCATGTAAAAAAAAAAAAAAAAAAAAAACATAAATAATTGGGAATCATGTAAAAAAATTACAAATAAATAAAAACATAAATAATTGGGAATCATGTAAAAATTTACATGTAATAAATACATAATAAATAAAAAGGGAATCATGTAAAAAAATTACAAATAAATAAAAAACATAAATAATTGGGAATCATGTAAAAAAATTACAAATAAATAAAAAAACATAAATAATTGGTAATCATGTAAAAAATTACAAATAAATAAAAAAAACATAAATAATTGGGAATCATGGGAATCATGTAAAAATTACATAAATAAAATGTAAACATAAATAATTGGGAATCATGTAAAAAATTACAAATAAAAAAAACATAAATAATTGGAATCATGTAAAAATTTACAAATAAATAAAAAACATAAATAATTGGGAATCATGTAATCATGTAAAAATACAAATAAATAAAAAACATAAATAATTGGGAATCATGTAAAAATTACAAATAAATACATAAATAATTGTAAAAACATAAATAATAATCATGTAATAAATAATATAATAATTGGGAATCATGTAAAAAAACAAATAAATAAAAAAACATAAATAATTGGGAATCATGTAAAAAATTACAAATAAATAAAAAACATAAATAATTGGGAAGCATGTAAAAACATAAATAATTGGGAATCATGTAAAAATACAAATAAATAAAAACATAAATAATTGGGAATCATGTAAAAAATTACAAATAAATAAAAAAATAAATAATTGGGAATCATGTAAAAATAAATAAATGGGAATCATGTAAATTACAAATAAATAAAAAACATAAATAATTGGGAATCATGTAAAATTACAAATGGGAATCATGTAAAAAAATTACAAATAAATAAAAACATAAATAATTGGGAATCATGTAAAAAAATTACAAATAAATAAAAACATAAATAATTGGGAAGCATGTAAAAATATAAATAATTGTGAATCATGTAAAATTTACAAATAAATAAAAACAGTGCACATTTCATTTATCTATTTATATCTATACACATTTATGTAGTTTTGTTTGCTTGACTGTTTCCTTATAAAGGTCTATAAATTTGTCAGGTTTTTCGTCAGGTGTCTTTTTTAATGATCTGATGTATTACTGATCGAGGTTTCGAGTATCGATACATCTGCCCTTTTCGTGAAACATTAGAATGCGCAGTAATCTTGGACAATTCATCCAGATATTTTAATCTAATACGTAAATTAGTTTGAAGAACCAAATTAGCCAGATATCAGTTATCACGATTAGAAGATCTGGCATCTCTCAAATCATCTCAGATGTATTAAGTGAGGTATGAAGAATGGACCCCAGGAAACTAATATTAGAAATTGCAATATATTTCACAATATTACTGTTTTTTTCTGTTTTTTTATTATCAAATAAATACAGCCTTGATGAGCATAAGAGACTCCATTAAAAAACATTAAACATCTTACTGATGCCAAACTTTTGAACGGCATTGTACATATGTAATCTAAAAATAATGATTTATATTTAACATATGTAATGCTTGTGAAGCCATGAAAATGTGTTAATTTGTTATCAGAGATGGACAGCCTTACCCTGTTTGTGCGCCTGTCTTGGGTTTGACTGCAGGAAGGAGCTGTTTCTGTAACAATGATAAGTTTTGGCTTCATTAGTTTGATACTGACATTATTTCCATTATGTCAGCTACTGTGTCCTTTCTTGGAATATGAAGATAAACAGGTCCATTTTCCTATTTAAACCAAACATTTTAAAAGGACAGTCATCTTATCTTGACATTTTCATACAAACACATTTTTTAAGTAAACAAGAAATACATAAAATAGTATTTACCATTGGGTTTTATAGTTTAAATTCTCCAAAATGATTCCAAGAGAACTAAACGGATTATCAGCGCAAATACAAAACATGAATTATCCTTGCACAATAATTAAACAATTACATACAGCTTTGGGGCATATGGAATCAAATATGAAGCACATTTCTTGAATTCTGTTTAAATGTAAACACTTTAAGTGCATGGATTATGTAATGTTTTGGTTAGTTATGGGTTTAAGGTTCTACAGACATTTTTTCTGTATTGCTCAGTATGTGATCCATGATGGTGCCAAGTATGTTGACATGATAACTGTACTGCGAATATCTGTACATAGCTCAAATATTATAAATGTGACAATGTCTCAAGAGAGATCAAATATAGACAATACAGTCAGTGGGCAATGACCGTTTATTATGACCTTTGTGCTTTCTCTGAAAAGGAAGAGCCTAGTCTAAGACAATATCTAACAAGTAGACACTGCTGTGAGTCTTTCCTGGAAGTTTAGCAAGTACATAAAGACTGGTGGACGTCTACAGTAACTTGAGGCCTGGGTCACATGACCCCACCTTTTCAATTAGACACACCTCAATGTATGGACCGTCCCACAGAAACCCAAGCACACAGATAATAGAAGTTTCAATCATGGAGAAAAGTCAAGAGAAAACTGTACTTACAGTTTCTCCTCAGAATGATACTTCTAATCTCGTCTACTGCTGTGCTGTTATTGTGTTTGCAGGATGAGTGCATTATTAAAATAAGAACAAGTGGAACGTCTGTTTATCAGTGATGTTTATATTGCAGATTGTTGGCTCATAGCCTCGAGCTCAGTCTGCTTCAGGAAAGTGCCATCTGCGTTAGGAATTGCATTGCTCTGCCTAACACTCCAAGTTCTGTTTCCCGTATCTGTTGCTGCTTTCACTCAAATGTTGAAATGTTATTACGGCTGTAATCATATTTGGAGCATCATTTTGTATTGGTGCATTAGATTCAATTCTGATTTGAAAGTTGACCCTAATGGCTGATGTTTTTCTATATTGATTTCTTTGACAGATAAGCAATGTTGAAGCTCTTGATGCTGGCCGCCATCACAGCGCTCCTCCTGCTTGTGGAAGGGGGAATGTCGGCAAGGACTCAGTCCCGCACTAAGAGAGAACTGGCCAGCCCGCTGCACCTCAGGGGGATCCAGGACCCCTATGGCTCCTACTGCCAGAGGAGAGGAGGCTGCTGCCCCGGCCGAAATGACCAGTGCACTGTCCCTTACCTGGACACCATCTGCTACTGCGACCTGTTCTGCAACCGCACCGTGTCCGACTGTTGTCCTGACTTCTGGAGCCACTGCCTGGGAACAACTCCTCCATACCCTCCCAGTAAGTAAGAGTACCCTCCCAAGTAAAAAAAAAAAAAAACTCCAAAAAAATCTCTATTTATATTTCAATATAGTTAAAATAGCTCACAATGGTTTGGTTCTTCACAATTATTAAAAATGTCTTATTTTGTTGATAACATTATAAAGAAACTTACACAGGTTTGGATCAACATGACGGTGGGTAAATGATGACAGAATTAACATTTTTGTGAGAACTATTCCTTTTGAAATGTTTGAGTTTGGCCAGCAGTTTTTGAGTATTTCCCCTCTCAAACCGATAGGAGTTGGTCTTGCATGCCCAAATAGCTGCTGGCATTGCAAATATGGTGGAAATGGGGAACATGAGAACCAGACCAATATAAACTGTGAGCAAAATATTCAGACCGCTTTTGTGAATACATTTATAAATCAATTGTTTGAAAAGATTTGACCTTTAAAATAATACATTTTTCTCAAATCAGACTTTGCTAGACTTAGGCCGCGTGTCCACCAAAGCGTTTTTTCCCGGGGCTGGTGGATTTTTTCAGTAGTTTTCAATGGGAGCGCTGCGTTTTTTAAAACGCCAGGAACGTGCTGAGCGCTGAGCGTCTTTTTCACGCTGAGTGTTCGGGCGTTTTTTCTTCGGCGCCGAGAGTTGAAGAACGCTCTTTTGTGATATCTGGAGTTCATTTTTTACTCAAAATGACCCATTCATACTCAAACACTATTTACTGATTGTTACCATCATTGTGTCAAGTGTACACAAAGTACACATTGTGTCAAGTATTCAGGTCTCTGTTCATTCATGTAATAAGTATTTTTGAGCCAACATTTTACCTTAAATTGAATTATGATCAATCTACTTGCTCACATACATAATTGTAACTTAACCATATGCTTTGTAGGCTTTGTATTTCAATGCTATGTTGTTTGAGTACAGTTTACAAAATGTGACTGAGTGAAATGTACTTAAGTATTGCACGGTAAACTTAAAATAATTAAGTAGAAATTACTCATCAAACTCTACCTAGCCACGTTAAATTGACTCTTTCCTTTACTAATTTTAAATAATTTAGTTAAGTAGATTTACTTAATTCCGTATTTAAATTTTACTTTAAAAATATGTGCAAAAACTTGGCAAATAAAAATTAAGTAAATTTAACTTCTTATTTTTAACTTAAATTTTCTTATAACTTACTTCACAGCGACACAGTGTGCAAAATCCATGAAATGTGTCTATACTGCTTTTTGATATAAATGAGTGCTCTTTTCCGGATTAAATGAGGTCTGACGTTTCGGCATGTTAACGTTATGATATGACGTAGGCAGCACGTGGAGGCTTGTTTACGTTTTTAGCCAATGATATTTCAGATATTTATTTGACACCGCTTTCAGCCAATCATTTGTTTGACCAGAGATCTTACGGCATTAGACGCTAAGCCTGTTACGTCCCAATAAAGATTCTAGAGCGGTTTTTTAGGCCGATTCAGCGCAACTCCAAAAAGGAGAATAAATGAGTGTCCGGCTTGAAGCTGCGCCGGACGCCGGACAGGGGGCTTATAATCCGGATGTATGGCCACCCTAGCAGCGCTCTCAAGCGCTCACAGTTGAGTGTTTTCAGCAGAGCGCCTGGTGTTTTCAGCTGGCTAAAAACGCTTTGGTGGACGCGAGGCCTAGTGTTTGTTTGGACCCCCAGATGGCAGAGGTTCAGGTTTAGACTGTTTTAGCTTCCTCCATGACAAAAAACATACAACTATGTTCTCATATAGAAAAGATCTATAGTTTGGGATTAGTCATTTTTAATCAAGATGCAAAGCCAATCATTGGTATGCTTAGGGAACAATTTTGGCCCACAGCCAATGTTTGAAGTCTACTCCGTTAAGAAAATGTTAGTTATTTTCTAGAAACATAATGGAAAACCAAGTCCAAATTCTTCCCTGTTAATGTTTACCTGCCATTCTTGCTTCATGGATGTGGGTGTGTAGTGCCACTGAGGTGTAAAATGTTCAGTTGTGGACCTAATAATAGGCAGAGAACAGTGGCGTTGTCATGAAAAGAGCAGAACAGGGCAGCGGAAGGCAGGGAGCAATGAATGGAGGTCAGCTGAAAGAATGCCTGTAATGTACGAGGAGGGAAGGGGGTGGAAGGGTGACTGCAGGCAGGGAGGGATCACAACAGGTATGTGCAAAATGTGTGTTTGCTAAAGGAGGGGCAATCATGTCTGTAGGGCAGGTATGACTTCACGGATCACAGCTCAGCATTACTCAGACCGAGAGTGTTGCTAAATGTTTTCTATGGAAAGCTGCTTTCATTTACAGTAAAAATAACATCTGATAGTTCATGCTTCCTATTCTTTCAGTACTTTGGGCAATTGCAGCTTAACTTTTGATGTTTAAACTTGAAACTATAAAAAAATAATTTAGTTTAATAAAAAAATTAACGAAATAAATGCAAGTAAAATTTGAATACTTAACAGTGAAGTGAGCAAATGGCAACACCAGACAGGCAAACAAATTGCAAAAATTATTACAAAAATTGAACATGATACAAATACAGATGCAAATTCTAACATAGTATAGTGTCTTTCCTGATCTTTTCCTGAACATAAAAGGAAGCAAACAAGAGAAAATGTCACTTCACACTTTTGAGAGCTACAATATAATATATGAATCTTTATTTGTATGTCACTTGACAACATTAAATTAAATAAATACAAAAAATATATATTGGGACCACAAATTAATATTTTGTTCCCATGATTTCTTAAATTAGGGAGGTGTTTCAATCATTTGTTCACTCATTTTATTTTAATTGTGACCACATATGAAACACTGCATGTCTAAAAAAAAAAAAACTAGATATCTGGGCCACAAATTAACAATATCTTTTAATTTGTCACTAGTGGAGAAAACCTAATTTTGGGCCCAGATGGTGTAGTTACAACATCTACCAGCAGCAGCCAACTGAATCATGCTAACCAGCCAAACAGTGACTCTCCTCTCCTCTCCTCCCATTTTCCAGCATTCGGTTGAGCCAGCGTTGTTATGCAATTCTATTTGGTGCCATTAATTGTGCAGAAATTATGCACTTTGACATTCAAATTATTTTTATTTACATGATTTCATGTGTGTCTGTTATAGTGTCTTACACAGGCATCCTACATATGCATCCACTCCTCTGAAGTTCATTCTTACTGTAGTTTATACTTTGTATATTAAGAGGAGAGGAAAGATGGCGCACCCATTTCCAGCCAGGCAATGTGGCAATCTCTGATTAAGCTCGTCAAGGCAAGACGACAGCAGAGTCTCTGGGAAAGCAATGGAAAGCCAAGAAAACATTCCACTGTGGGCACCACAGACTACATCAAACAAACTTTTAATCCAAGTGTTTAGTATCTTGAATCTAGTATGTGTGTGTGGTTCTTCCTGGAATCTCCTGCAGATTGATTCATAATTGTTGTTGTTTGTTGATTTCAGGTTCTTGTGAAAGGAACGGCATCAGGTTTCACTCAGGAGCAACATACAAAGAGAACTGTAATTTATGGTGAGTGTGAAATCTAGTCAAAGCTATATACAAATCCTCATTCCATCCATTTCCATAGTAATGACAACACGGCCTGTTCAAGGGCACTGTGGATCTCTCAATCCATGGCCATTGTTTGGCTACATCAACACTCATGTTGGCAGGATTTATTCACAGGCCGAGAGAGTCTTGACTGGGCTGCTTCAGTGGGCAGGACAGTGGGACCCCTCGGGTCCTGAAGAGATTACACACATTCCTGAGTTCCCATACATATGCTTCACCTTCAGCGCCCTTGTGATCCTGACAACGTGAACAGCACAAACACACTTCAGGATAATGTACAGCACATATACATCCATAATATTTACCGCATGTCTCTCTCCCTTTACACAAAACCCCTTGTTAATAGGATTAGCTCTCCTCATAGAATCTAATCCGTTGCACCAGCCATGGTGGAAGCACATTCCCTTTCACTGTTTGAGGAGTCCGTGGACACATAAACCTCCTTAGTTAATGACCAACACATGGCAGTATATCATTTTGTATGCTGAAATTGAATATATGGTGGTATATAGAATATATATCAGTAAACGAACTGCTTTGGCTGTAAAATGACCCTTCTGTTAATTGGTGATGGATTGTTGTATTTTTGTTTTGCATGAAGAGGTAGTTATTCGCACTAGCTGACTGAGCTCTTCATGTGTGCTATATGACCTCCAGCTGAGATTTGCTGTGAAAATTGTGGGTAATTGGTGAAATATTCCACACCTCTCTCCAGTTTAAGTCACTTAACAAACTTTACATTTCAATTTGCTTTAAAAATGTAAATACGCTGTCACCGCCAATAGCCTCGTGGTTAGTGTGCCAACATAAAGCACATGGCCAGCCGAGTTAGATTCCGGTCTCTAGGTCTTTTGAAGGGTCCCACTTCCCTCTCTTCACCCAAAGCTTTCCCGTCTGCTCTCTACTATCCTGTCTAAATACAGATGTGAAAATGCCTTTTAAAAATTACATTTACTTTAAATAAAAAACTCAACTACCCATATATGATAAATTAAATTTAATTTGTGCTGAAAAAACATTAATCGCAATTAATCGAATTCAAAATAAAAGTTTTTGTTTACATAATATATGTGTGTGTACTGTGTATGTTTAATATGTATATATTAATACACACTCATACAATATATATTTTGAAAATATTTATATTTATATAATTTATACTATACATATATTTTATATATTCTATGTCATCCAGTTTGGATGGTACAATGTTTGTTGGTCTAAAAGCATCTAATAGTGCTTTTTCACTGTATATTGCCTTGTGAGAAACTATTGATGGTTAGACAAAACAGAAAAGCAGGAACTCCTTACCCCAATGCCAAAGGTTTTTTACACATCAGTGATATGGGTATTGTCTCTGGGAATACAGTGTGGTTTTGTCTCCAGTATCGTTTGCTTTTGGTGTGTGCACGGTCACATATTGCAAATGTTTATGACAGGGTGAATTTGACTTGTTTTTGAACACATTAAGACCTACATTTGAGAGCTGTCAATACTTGCAATGCCCTAGTGCTGGTTTTGAGAGTCTTGTGAGGAGAAAAGCTATTCTACAAGCTAGTACAAATGGTCGGGATGATAAACAAATCTCTGTGAATTTAGATATATTTAACTTGAAAACTTAATCTTGAGTTGAAGGCAATTTATTGTGAATATTTTTTTATATTAGCTGCCTTATGTAAAAGTAGCCAAAAATGCTCGTGTTGTATGTTCTGTCTGCAGATGTGTTTTTGTTTGTATGGCTGACTCAGTCTGTTGTTGATGTGATATGATTTTATCTGTTAGTTAGGCGTGATGGCGCTTTCTGTGATCACACTATAACCACAAGATTGGCACCTCCTGGCATTGCCCCGTTATCTCCCCTCTCTTCAGTTCTCGTTTTATCGGCATCTTTTTTACGATCTTCTGAATATAGTGATCTGCTTCCTGTGGTGACAGAGATTGATGAAACACTGGCTGCTGTCCCAGTGGAGTTGTTGTTCCCTCTGGTTCACATTCACCTCTGTAATCCTGAGATTTCCTGAGTTCAAGCCTCACTGGACTGGGCCGTACGTTTGGCATGTAGCAGCCACAGACCCACCGGCTCCTGCAGTCTCTGATCCTCAGTCAGTGATGTGATGAGCGCTATTGGTCTCTCAATATATAATTCTATATCTTTCTCTCTTACATACACCTGGCTATAATGTCAGAAATTATTGCAATCTTTGTGCTAGAGTTATGAGAAGAATGTAAAATCTTTATAATTTGTCAGTTATCCAAATCTTATCCAATTGTACTGGAAATCAAAACACAATACTGATAAAGAAAATTCTATTTTGCAGACAGTTTTAGCAATCTAAATCTATTTTAGCCATTCCATTTCTATAAGCCCTATCATAGACTCTATATGAATCCCTGCCGTAGCCCATGCATTCAACCCGCTGTCATCTTTTTGAGATTACTATGAAATGTAAACAGAGAGAAAGCACACAAATATCTGCTCTGTATCAGAGGGCATGTCAAAGGCTTGTATCAGGATGCTGATCTGAGCATTACAGTGAAGCATGACAGAATGAGAAACTCAGCTTCCTGCTGACAACAGGTCACTTGACACCTTTGCACTCTAAAGGCCTTTTGTAACTTTCAACCAGCAAGTGTGCGCTGGTGTGTGAATTTATGTCTCAATCTGAACTACTGTGTGAAGGTTGATAGGACTTTGAATGTGTGTCGAGTGACAGAAAGAAGAATAGGTCACAAGATCTGCTATGTGAAACTAGAATTTTACAGAGAAAAATGTGAGTGTAAAACCCATAGCTATGTTGGTTACCTGGTTTTAGCATACTGGTCCAAATAAAAAACGACAGCACATAAAATACTAGCCAACCTCTCGTTGCTACACGATTTGAGGCATCATTCATGTGCGTAGTATAAATGGGCTGGACATAACATGCTGAAGTTGAATTCTTCTCGACTCATCCCGCTGCTCTCTAGTAATGTCTCAGCAGTAGTCTACCTCTGCTCTTCCTCTTTTAATCCATGTTCCTCTCAAACGTCAGGCCTGAACCTCCTCCCCAAGCACAGACTGACCAAAAATGGATATTTCTTCAAGAGCTGCAGCCTTAAAAGGCTCATAGGCCTCTCTCTCTCTATTTCGGTTCCTCTCTCTTGCTTGTTTTGTGTCTCAAATGTAGAATATGTCTGAAATGCTTCATTGTTTATCTATGGTTTGGTCTGACGTCAGACTACATTTTCTTTCTCTATTTTAAAACACTTATATTAACACACTATGTTGTTTATTATTCTAAACGTTAATCTACAATGTACTTCAGTCCTCAGTGCACGGTTAATGAAAGAACAATGAGGGGTTTTAAAGTCACTTTGCTTTCCACAAAAATGACTTTCCCATGACTTACCTAACATAAAATTATCCATAGTTTCCCACTCTTAAAATGGTAACCTCTTAAGAGGTCTTGACCTTCTCGACTGTAATTAACAGATAAACTCATAGTAAAACGCCTGCGTTTAGCCAAAATCTTTTGCATTAAGGTCATGCATCAGTTTCAAAGATTCTTATTTAAATATTTAAAAACAACAGACCTCTTATCAAATGACCAGAAAATTATATCATATTTACTTTTTCATCCTGCGGTTGACAAGCAATATTTGTGAAGATCACTTCCTTTCACTGACTGTTTTTTCACGTATTTGTTCAGGCCTTATTTTGTACTCTATTTGTATAGATTGTAGATTTTCTGGATGTGTTCAATAACAGTTTATATTGGTCTCCCGCAGCACATGTGGTCAAAATGGGCGCTGGGAATGTGAGCATCATGCCTGTCTGATAGAGGATGACATGATCGAGGAAATCAACAGGAGAGATTATGGGTAAGCATCAGGAATCCCATCTAGTCTGCCATTACTAATAATACATATACATAAACAAGTGCTCAAACAAAAGTGTATTCCTCTTTCCTGCTCACTCTCTTTCTCTTTTTACCCACACAGTTGGAGGGGCTCAAACTACAGTCAGTTCTGGGGTATGACGCTGGACGAGGGTCTGCGGTATCGTCTGGGCACACAACGCCCCTCACGGACCGTTATGAACATGAATGAGATCCAGGTAAGAGTCAAGTCAGACGTTCATTATTGCAGGACCCAGATGCAAAGCGGAATGTCACATTATCCTGAAAGGGTTTACTTGGTCTTGTTTTCCACTAAAAATATCTAATCATCCGTTTTCACATAGGTTTATACTGTATACATACTGACATTTTGTGATGCTAGTTTTGTTATGCAATGATGTTAGTCTCTAAAGCTGCATTTAGTTGATCAAAAATACAGTAAAAACAGTATTATGAAATATGATTTGGCACTCAAGAAACATTTCTTATTATTAATGTTAAAAATATTTGGAAAACATGCTACATTTTATGTCATGTGGTACATGATTCATTTTGTAACATCATAAACGTCTTTACTGTCATTTTTGATTATTTTAATTTGTTCTTGCTGAATAAACGTATTTATTTCTTTCAAAAATCTCACTGACCCCAAACATTCAACCAGATATAAAAAATTAACTTAAAGGGTCACACTTTATTTTTAGGTTCAGTTCTCGCTTTTAAAAAACCATTAACTTTGACGTTTACCTCTATAAACTACTAATGTGCTGCTTGTTAAATTTAGGTTTTGGGTAGGATTACGGATGAAGAATACGGTCATGCAGAATATGTGCTTTATAAGAGCGAATAAAAAGACAATATTTTATAACAGGAATGCTAATAAGCAGCTAGTTAATAGAGATTTGAGAATTGGCCCCTATACTAAAATGTTAACACTTAAAGATATGATCTCTGAAATCAAGTCTTCTTATTTTATACAAAAAGGAAATTTGATTTGTTTTAAGGATACTTAAGATCTTTTTACTGGAAAACAAGATAAAAAATACTGATTAAGAAAACAAATTGCTGGGTTTAATGTCTGTTTATTTCACAGCCATTTACTAAATAAATAAATAAATGAACTTAAAACACTGATTTGAGTTGAATGTGAGAATAAAGAGATCATGTGCTAGAGACATGAAGCTTTCCCAGAATGCCACGACTGACCAGTCAGAATCAAGTATGTAGTTAATCTCTTTATTCATCTCATTTTTATGTCCATTGACGGCTCTTTGATTATCCGCTCTCACGCTCTGCGCAGTGCAGTATGCTGTTAGAAATCATCAAAGCAAGAACAAGAGTCCGGATTCGGAAACCAGACTGTTGTTTGATCTTTGCTATTCATCAGCTGGTTGCAGTGCAGTGCAGTGAATGCATCCTAGATGTGTCTGTCTGGAGGTGTGCTATTTGATGTGGCTCGCTGAGGCTTTCAATGTCTCTCTGCAAAAAGCTGCCCGTGATCCACACCAACACATTACATAAGAGCTGATTCCGCAATGTGAGAAGGCTAGAAATGATTTGATGCTGTTGATTGGTGCAATTCATTTATAGTCTAAAAATACCCTCACTAGATAGGAACCCACACCTGTATCTTCCTACCCTTCCTCTTTTATTTTTCCTTTCTAACTCACATCCTCCAACACGTCTCCACCTGTCTCTAGAGTCCAGCCTCGGTCGTTTATGAGGCCTCTATCTGCCTAAAACCCATACGGCACGCACACTAATGTTTGGCCTGAGTGCCGCACACACTCTCACACTCTTTACTTTCTCATTGGAGTATTCTCTATGCTCAGCGTGAGTGCTCACTTTCCCTGTTTGGTCAAGTGGTGCTGCAAGCCGTGGCCCTTCAGGGGCCCTTTAACCACCACAATTCACCACTGCAGTGCCGGACGCTTGACAAGCACCTGCGTTCCACAGGATCATATCTGGTAGTTGTCAGGGAGAATCATGACGATATCACAGACTGGAATGTAGGAGTATGACAACCAGCAGCTGTGTATTACCAAAGAGGGAGAGGTGCACAGGAGCCTTTATGAGAGAAAATGCTAATACATTCCTTATTCAGGACTCATGAAACTTTGGGGTGTAAAATATGACAGAGTGGTCTAGGGAGAGTTATAGATTTAGGAGGTGCAAGCATGAATGCGACCCTGTTAAGGTTAGGTTTAGGGTTATATGTTCACACCTGGTATTAACATCAATTTTGGTTATTCCAATCACAAGTGGAAGGCTAATTATGGGTGTAAACAGACCCTCAATTCAATGAAATATGATCATATATAGTCATCAGGATCATAACTGGCAAAAAATGTGGGTTCTTTTTATTAAATTAATATTTTTATACACTAAGGATGCATTAAATAGATCAAAAGTAAAGATACTTGCAGTGTTACAAAGGATTTCTGTTTAGCTACAAAACAATTATGTGTAGCAACAGAAAGGTTACTGTTATTATCAACATTCTATTCATCAAATTCATCAAAGAATCCAAAAATTACAGTTTCCAAAAAAAGGTATACTAATATCAACTTTAACAACATTGATAATAATAATAAATGTTTTAAAAATCATCATATTATAATAATTTCTCAAGGATCATGTGACACTGAAGACCGGAGCTGAAAAGTCAGCTTTGCCATCACAGGAACAAATGACATATATACACAAAACACTTATTTTAAATTGCGTTAATATTTCACAATATTATAATTATAAATAGTATGTGTAAATGGTAATGTGTCTCAGCTGACCACTTGTGATCAAATCACCTAAAATAGATATTAAATAAGAACCCACTGTGTGGGTGTCACAAACAATGGCGACTATCTGGAAAGGTCTTTTTAAAGCATTACATTTTACAACAACTCTTTTGCAACATATCAAAATTCTACCTTTTCAGGTATATGTGCAAACTGAATAAAAATAAATAACTATCTCACACTGGAGGTCAACATGTTTAACATGCACGTAGATTTGTTCAAATATGCTTTGAAATGAGCAGCAGAAAATATATAACACTAAAATAATGGAATCAGCTAAATTAATCGAGCAGCTCATTACCATTTTTAAATTTTTCTTTATGTGACAAATAGGTCACATCAAAATTCCACCTACTTTTAATAGCCCGATTTGACATATATGCCACCGCCATATCTTTGTAACTTGTTTTATATCAAAGTGTCCAAGAAATGTATTAAAATCAGGTTACGAGTAATCTAGGATATGTTATTAAAACATTAGAATTGTTGCATGGGTTGAAACATACCTTATTAGTAACAAAAACAAGCGTTTTTAAAAATTGCTGACACTGCAGCATGTGCTAACCAGACAGGACACCATTTTGGAAATGTTGCCATGGCAACAGAAAATGCACACATTGTCACATGACTGAACCTGGGTGTTCATTATATGTCACTTAGGGGACTTCCTGAGTTGAAAGTGCTCTTATGGGTTAATACCAGATGTAAAGTGGACCATTGAACTGGTAAATGCGATTATTTGGATGTTTGGATTTTTGTTTTGGATTGAAGACTTTTCCATTTTTGATGGAACAAGTAAAAAGTTGGAAACTCAAGATTTCCGGAATACTTCTGAAAACCGACAAAATTAGCAAATCACCATTATATAACCACACAATAAGGCTTTATGCAGTATTTTGGACTTTGGAGACATAGACTGCCTCTCATTCATCCACTGGTCCTGTGAAAAAATATTCATATGGAAATTATTATATTATGCCACCAAAATCACTCATAATCACACCATGGATGCATTTATGGAAATCTTCATTCTGTATTATTCATGTCTTCAATGCCAAACACCACCATTAAGCCATAAAAGTCACTTTCTTTTTTTCTGCAGATGAATATGAATGGAAACGATCATCTGCCAAGTTACTTTAACGCAGCAGACAAATGGCCAGGGAAAATCCACGAGCCCTTGGACCAGGGGAACTGCAATGCATCCTGGGCTTTCTCAACTGCAGGTGAATCAGAAAAGACACGACACAGACCACATCAGAAGAACACTGCCGAATACAGTACTGTTTGTATGTTATGTAATGCAGTTCCTCTGTCCTGTTGCTCATATATGAACCCTGTGACTCCTAGCTGTTGCATCAGACCGGATCTCTATTCAGTCAATGGGTCACATGACCCCTCAGCTCTCACCTCAGAATCTGATTTCCTGTGACACACGTCATCAGGGTGGCTGCTCCGGTGGGCGTATTGATGGGGCCTGGTGGTACCTAAGGAGAAGAGGGTAATTCACTTGTTTTACACACAACATCAAAATGTGAAGATCTTTAAATTATGCACATCTGACAAAAAATACAGCCTTTTTATTTAAATATCTGTCTTTTTCTCTCAGGGTTGTGACAGAGGAATGTTACCCTTTTTCTCCACCCCAGCAAAGTCCTGAAGTGGCTCGCTGTATGATGCAAAGTCGAGCGGTGGGCCGGGGAAAGAGGCAGGCCATAGCGCACTGTCCCAACAGCCACAGCCACAGCCACAATGATATCTACCAGTCAACCCCACCATACAGATTGTCCTCCAATGTAAGTCAGCTGACCCCTCGAATCAAGCAGAAAATCTGTTTCTTTTAGAAAATGACAATAAGTCTTATTACCTTACATCATACTGTTTCTCAGGTAACTTTATCTCGTTTAAATGATGTTTTACTGGAAAGGAAGTTTCATGTATAATCAGGCGTCTCGTATGTTCTGACACATTAGAATCACGTTCTCTGTAAAACACGAAGACCTCTGCCCGCATAATACCAATGGTTAAAGCATCAGTGATTTACTATTTTTTTTTCCTCACATCCAGCATCTGTGTGCTTTTCTGTGTTCAATTTCTTCATCAGTCAAAACCCTTCAACTCAAAGCCAAAGGGAGGAATAACTCCTCTGCCTGGAGAGGCATTACATTAGTAGTCATGTCATGGTTGAACATATTTTCTCCCTGAGCCATATCTTACCACACATTTGTCTTGTTTAATGCATAGTCTAGGTCATATATATATATGTGTGTGTGTGTGTGTGTGTCTCTAGGCATGGTTTAGATCATACATCGTTCATAAGGAATAAGGAATGTGATGAACAATTAAACAATGCATTGTAGTAATACTGTATCTGGAAGCATGACTGTTTATTATGTGTACAATTATTTTTTTTACCCATGCAGCTTAAGACTGCTCATACTGTATATAAAACAATAATTATTTAAATAATTGTATTATAAATGCATATTTATTTTCACTGTGCAATATATATGCAGAATTTGCAATGTAAAAATAGCATTAGGCCGGAGTATGCTGTTAACTGAACTCACTTGTTGCTTTTCCACTCACAGGAGAATGAGATTATGAAAGAGATTATGGATAATGGCCCCGTGCAAGGTATGGATTTCTCCAGTTGGTGTGTGTGTGTGTGTGTGTTTGCACAATACTGTGAGCCAGAGGATAAGAATAGTAAAAATCACATGCCTAATGACTGTTAATGCAGTCAGCAATGATTAGTCTGTCGTATTAGTCGCCGTGGAGGTTGTAGACGCCCATACGGCATTTAGTTTGGACAAAAAGCCTAAACTCATCATACATGCAGTGAATTCTTGAGAAAAGTCCCCTGCAGTAATATAAGGGTGTGTGTTTGTGCGTTGTTCAGAGTAGCTCCGTGATCCTGTGCCAGTGTTCTGTTGTATTGTTCGAGGCAGGAGGGAGCACTGGATTTATGCCAATTTCACTTCTAATCTTTGCAAAAATTCTGCCTGACCCCTGGCTTACATTGAGAAACAGGAGATGAAAAGAGAGTCTTCATGCGCTGGAGTGTGTGTTCATTAGACTCTGTTTACTGCTTAGGATCTCCTAATAATGTTTGGAAAAACCCAAAGTGTGTGAGAGGGTGCAGGTAATTCCTATAATGCAGTGTTTTCCACAATGTTGAACCCGACTGATTTTTCTTCACATGCCACTATAGCAATCCTCAGGAGGGTTGCTGCCGTTACCCACCCACAAAAGTTTTGTCCTGTGAATTTAAGCAATGGGTCTTTATACCATGTGGATTTGAGCTCATTTGAACTGCGATACAATTAGTAGCGGTCACTTTGATCTCACTTTGATCTGCAAGGGAACAAGATGTTTGGGTGAGCTTGTGGGATATTATGTAATTTGGCTTTTAAAGCAGCCGTAGTATTTCCTGTAGTATGACTGAGTCATAAGAATGAAGCATCAGCTTTTGATTCAGCGATGTCTAAAGGTCAAAGATCAATTTGATTAAACAATGGAGATCAACTATATTTGGACATAAGTGCAAGACTTCTATATTTAATTGCTGTACTACTGTAATTTGTATTATATGCAAAATAGTGTACTTAAACATACATAATGGATGTTGCATTTGTTTCTCCCTTTTTAGCCATCATGGAGGTCCATGAGGATTTCTTTGTGTACAAGAGTGGAATTTACCGACACACAGATGTCAATTACCACAAACCGTCACAGTATCGCAAACATGCAACGCACTCGGTCAGGATAACAGGGTAAGCTCTAGCATTGCGTATCCTTTCATATGAGGAATGAGTATTTGGCAGTGTTTCAGAGAAAAAGTTCTTAGATAATAAAAGGACTCTTTTTTCGTTTTACCAATTGTCATTTTCGGATACAGATAGATAGATAGAGCTTTGGGTTCTTAAATTCATATAAATTAAGATACATTTACAATGTTTTTTAACAAAAATTGTAAAACAACAAAAAATAAAATAGTAAAATATTCAGACTTTTTACAGTTTTTTCTTAGCCAATTTTTCTTAATTTACCTCACTAAATATACTAAACGATATAAAACAATTTACTATATGGGTAAGAAAAATACATTTTATAAGGAAAAATTGTACGATAATATATAAAAAGTTAAAATATGCCGTTTTTACTCTTGTAAATGAATCTTGTTTTAAGACTGTTTTTTTAAGATGTGACTTTCTTCTGGTCTGAAGTGAAGATCTGAAATGTAATATAGACAAAGAATTTTGGTGATTTAGGTCTTTCCCATTTAAGCAGACTGGAACTGTATTTGCAGGACTGGGGTGTCACCATGATGGCTGTGAAGTGAACTAACTTGTCAAAGCCTTTGTCTGGTTTTGCTTTACTCAATCATACATAACACACCTTAATAGCACTGCATCACTACATGACATAACAAGGATTCACTTTACTTTGTTAAAATGAGGGGAAATCCAACTCAGACCACAATTTAATTTAATTTACATTTTATTTTTGAAAGTCTCTAAAAATGTAGCTTTTTTAACAAATGTGCCTCAGAGATTCCTGCTGTGCATACATGTGGTTCTTGAGCTGCAAAGAAGCACTATAGTCTTGAGACTATAGAATATAGACATTGAGAGGCATGGTCTGATCGGGCCGGGCTGGGCCATGTTCCCCAGGTATGCCTCTGGTAACCTCGCCTGACCTGCCGCTGGTGTCTGTCAGTGTGACATGCTTCAGTGGTGACGGTGATATGAGCGCGAGTCTGTCTGAACCCCGGCTTTTCTCCTGGCCTCCTGTCACTCGCTGACGCTGCGCTTCTCGCGCTGCTCTAGATGTTCAGAGGACGCTGTATAGCCCAATGAAGGTGGCATACGGGGGGCAGCGGCAGTGTTTTTACTGGGAAAATCCCACCGTGGTGCATTCGGCTAAGCCCAGGGCCTGGGAAAGTTTGTGGAAAGCTCATTGATGTCCAGTGTAATGGAAATGGCATTGTTCAGAGCAGACAGAGAGGCCTAAACCCAGCGCAGGTCAGGGGCTGGTTGGATGTGGTGGTATGTCTCTCATTGTCCAAAAGCCAAGGACAGAAAACATGGTGAGATAAGAGCGTAGCAGAACTCTGAGCCGCATAGCTGACGGTTTTGACCCTCCAACTCTCCCGTGTATTTTACATGGAGGCCAACTGCTTTTTTAAGTTAATTTTTCTTTTCTTTTTCTGAGTGTACTGAATACCAACTTCCCCCCTGCGGGGATGGAAGGCAGATAAGTTTTATTTGGGAACAGAATATGTTCCCGAGTCTGATGGAAAACTTCCCTTAGAATAGACGTGGACTAAACTATATTTATTCCAGACATATAAATAAATAGCCCCTTGACGTATGTAGTGATTGACAAGCTGAATGTTCTGAACTCAGATAGACAGACATCGGAGGTCAATGGATTCCTCTTATTGCTCAAAGCACCAGGACGGGTGGAGGAGCATTAGGAAGTTCTTGGAATGGTAAAGGTTCAACCCATCGGGTTGTTGTTGACTTGAGGAGATGTAAGGGGCGGGTGTTCTGCTTCCTGATGCTCGCGTCCTTCCTCTACAGTCTACACAATTTCAGGATGTGTTTTGGTAGTCTAAGGATTTTATAATTTGTACTCAGATTTGTTGTTATTTTTGAGTTGAAAGCTCTCAGGTGTGAATATTATTCAAAATATTTGTCCCCCCCCAATAACATCATCTTTAATTTGAATTAGTTATATTTTTCTTATCCTATCTTTCTGAATTTAACCCAGCATAAATAAAACAAATTATAAATACACATAAATTGATTATATTATAAAAAGGACAAAAATGTTAATTAAATTAGACTTTTTGACTGAAAGTGTGAATATTCCTCACTGTTTAATGAATATTTTTACCACGTCTTCAAGCAAAATATAAAGATATATTATAATATATTATTATTATTTCTTAATTTGACCCAGCATAAATATAAAATTTCAAAACAACTTGTAATTAATAAATAAAAAAATATTTATATATAAATATACAGTTTATTTAATATTATAATATATTATATTATTTTTCTTAATTTAACTAATCATACATATAAATTATCAAAAAAACAACAATTTTTTAATAAATAAACACATATATTATATTATTGATTGATTGATTGATTTTTTTTTTTTTTTATTTCCTGCATCTGTAGGCCTACCCAACTTGAGTTGGATGTGTACATCTTTTCTTTTCTTTATTTTCACCCTAAAATCTGATCAACGATGAGCCTGTCCTTAGAGAGCTGATTTGAATACTAATGTCTAGAGAATTCACTGTAGCATATTGATTTTTGTTGCACGTTTCCAGATGGGGAGAGGAAAGAGATTACAATGGCAGAACACACAAATACTGGGTGAGAAATTATATCCATCTTTTCTCTTCAACAGGAGCTTTTACACATTTGTACACATTGTAAACAAGCTCTCCTTCACTCCACAGATTGCAGCCAACTCATGGGGGAAGAACTGGGGCGAGGATGGTTATTTCCGAATCGCTCGTGGTGTAAATGAGTGTGAGATTGAGGTGTTTGTGATCGGTGTGTGGGGCAGAGTTACCATGGAAGACATGCACAACCATCACGGACGCCGCAAGTAGAGATCTCCAATTAACGCCTCGCTGTATGATTTAAAAGTCAATCAGGTCTTATGCAGGTTTGTTAGAGTCTGATTTCCACCAAAACCCAGTGCCTTCTTAATATCTCTTCATGCCATATGCATAAAAAGTGGTGCCCACTGCCCCCCTCTGTCCAAATACATGTCTCCACTGGAGTTTTGGTTTGGAGGAATGTAAAACTCCAGTTTGTGTAAATGGCCTATATTGTCTTATTGGTGGAAACCGGCTTGTTACACTCCCTGACTGGACCTCAAATAACAGCCTCAGACGCACTCAGGACTCAGTACTCCAAAGACACACTTCACAGGCACACACATGCGCTCAGCATCACAATGTAATTCTCAAATGTCTAATGTAGTGTTATATTAGGATTGGTCTTTTGTTTTGTATTTATGTTTGGGAATCGTTACACAAGGCAGACAGTCAGACAGCACTCTATACGTTCTGCTAAAAAGATAGAGGGATGGAGGAATACCAGGATGGCGGAAGAAGGTTTTAGGACCAATAATTTATTCCCAAAATAGCCTAGATTAGATTTATGACAGTTATCTGCATTCCATTGAGGTTAAGGGTCGTTTAAAATCGCTTTAAAGCATGTTAACCCACTCCAGTCTTTGATTCACAGTCAGATTATGTTAGGTTGGCTGTTAAATAAAGTTAAAGGAGGACTGTACAGATACAGGCACTGTTATTCACTCTCATTTTAGAATATAGCAAGAAGCAAACCAAAATGTTTTTTTCAAGCTATGAGACCAAAAAATGGACATCAGTTACTGCAATTTTTAAATGACCCTTTAAAATCTATAATAATTTAAAAGCTGGAAGTGGTTTGGTCAAGCTGGAGCTTCAATAGTGACCTTAAGGGCAAATAGGCTATACAAAGGCAAAGACAACTGTTTATCATCAGGACCTTTGGTTGAAACTGTTATAGTGTGCTGGCTATATTGCGCTGGAATATATATATATATATATATATATATACCACAGATTCCGTGTAAGAACAAAATCTGCTCAAGTCTTAAGCTGTTGTACTCTGTGAACTAATAAGATTGTAGACAAAGATTGACATAAACCTTATTTGTTTGTTCTTGTGTCTGTTTTGTTGAATTATTTAATTGATTACTATTACCATTAGTATTAAAAAAACGACTTTATTAATTTACATAAAAAAAGAAAATCTTAAATATGAGATTTTGGAAGTGTGGGGAAAGTGCACATGGGTTTGGGTTCAGTGCTGATTTACTACTGTCTTGCTATATAAATCAGACAAAATTATAAGTCATATATTACAAGTCATAATAGGGCATGTTGGCTTCTGAAATATCCATTTACACATATATGTAGATTATCGTGCATTAATAAGCGTGAGACAGCTATTGCTGCTAGGGCATAAAACATCGGAAACTATAATATTGTGCATGTGCCAGAGCTCCGAGCAATCCCATCTGCTGACTTTGATAATGATAATGTCCTTATTATGGTGAAATGACTAATTCAAAAGCCTTATGACAGGCATTTGATTCAGCGATACACACTCACAGACAGGAAGATGGGGTCTTTCAGTATAAATTCAGCAACAGATGCTATATTCTGCCCACCGGTCCATTAGCATTCAGTGAAATGTGTTCTCTATTAATCATGCAAGAAGTTTCTATCAAGATAAAGCAGTTATATGCAGCTAGATGAGTCTAGCATATGGGCTTATGTCATGAATATTCAGTGTCTTAATATTACTAGATTTTACATTACGGTCCATGTTATACACAGATTTGAGCCCAAGCTGGATCGTTCTCATTTAGACATTCTTCAGTTCTGTCTTCCAGTTCTGTAATTATGAATTAATACTGTGTTATTTAAGAACAAAGTCTGTTTGTAAATCGCTGGTTAGTGGTTACTACTGTGCAATGTTACCATGTTGTCTGTACACAATACAAACCACTGTAGTGTTCACCTTTGTGATGTAATAAAAGTCTTACAGCCCACTTCATTATACTCGCACCTGTTTTTTCACCCTACACATTAAAGTTTTGTATTATAAAAGTGGTTTCACCCACCTTTAAATCCACATTCTCCTTCAGCGCAACACAAGTCACTGGTTTCATCTTCTGCATAATAGCATAAAATGTTCTTACAAGTTAGTCTGTGGGTAAGATTTCGATTTCTCAGTGATTCAGGTTTTATTCGCAATTCTTTTGGAGAATGAGTTATTTGGGGGAAAATACACTTTATTGAATTTACTGCTCTCAACAAGTTTGCAAATGAATTTTTTTTTTTTTTTACAAAATGTGTTTATACAGGTTGTTGTGAATGATTTCTAGTATTTTATATTCATTCAAAATAACTGGAAGAGTAATTTGTTCGAGAATCAGATCCACAGTATCATGAAAAATCAGATTCTCCCACAAAATCCGATCTGAACCCCATCAAATAACTTGCACTCTTCATGGCTTGATAGTCATTTGTGCCTGTTCATATTAAAGTAGTGGTTTACTTCCAGAATGAAAATGTACTCACCCCCATGTCATCCGAAACGCCCTTTCTTCAGTCACAAAGATTGTACTCATATAATTGACTTCGATGGTGGCCAGTGGATTGAAGGTCCAATTAAACTGCAGTTTCAGTGCAGCTTTAAAGGGCTCTACTGAGGAATAAGGATCTTAACTATCGAAATGATTGGCTATTTAAAAAAATAAATACAATACATAAAAATTAAGCACAAATGCTCATCTTGCACTAGCTCAGAAATGAGCATGTGCATCATGTATTGCGTAGTCTCGTTGGAAAAGTCACACATGGTTATTCTTCATCTGTTTATGTTGGTTTATAAAGGTAGGGTGAAAAACTCTTTTCACTCATCTCATTTTCAATCGCCAAACATCATTATTTTACCTTTTTCTTTGCACTTTTGCCTACGTCTCGTTGGAAAAGTCACACATGTTATTCTTCATCTGTTTATGCTCTTTTCACTCCTCATTTTCAATCGCCAAACATCATTATTTTACCTTTTTCTTTGATTATGTAATGAATGAGGTCATTATGTAACAAACAAGTTAAGTGTTTGTGGTTAAAGTATAAATGTGTATTTTTCTTTGTTACAGATCGTTTCGTTAGATAAGACTCATATTTCTCAGCTGGGATCCTGTAGAGCCTTTCATTAAAGTTGTACCAAAACAACCCCGTTCTTGTCTTAGAACAACTTTGATCCACTTCAAATGTTGACTACTGTAATTATATTTGGAATCAGACAACACTATGATCTAAATTCAGTATCGCTATCGTTGTGAATAGGAGGTCAGGGAACAGTTTGACCCTCCATTCACTTAAGAAACAATAAATGGATATGAAAGTTCCAGTATTTATTTAATCAATTTTTTTTGTTGATGAAAGCCATAATAAATGAAAACAGTTCTTGGTGCCCAACCCAAACCTTCAAATAGTCTTTACAAATCTGCACTGTTTTCAATCAGCAAGTTTTACGATTTAAAAACTGAAACCAAAACAGAATAAAGCACAGGAGCCATGAGAATGTTCCGTATGTTTAATTCCAAAATAACTGATGACAAAACTGAAAATATTTACAGCACATATCGCGTAAACACTTAAGGTTTCTGTACAAAGAAATATACACATGCAAAAAGTATAAAATAATCAAATAAAACAAATGATAATACATACATTAAAATACAATGAGATCAGAACTAAAATTAGACATTCAATGAAACACAAAAAAATGTATCCAGTCCAAGTTCCCACGCTGTAAAGGCATCTGTACAACTTTACAATGACAAATAAATTAGGGGACATGAAATGGGTCTATACAGATGAATAAACAATGTTCCTTCCTACCGGGAAAGAGTCACTGTTCACCACTCAAACATTTCATAATGCTTCAAAATCTCAAATATAACAGTTGACTGATGTATGACGCGAGGATCACTGGAAATCAACGTACTGAGGGCAATAGGTCAATGGTTACAGACTGCAAACCAATATCGTTCCAGTGACAATTGAAACCGTTGAGAGCTTCTTATGACTAACCGGTCACCAAAAACTATCAGAGGCCTTAAAACTAAAAAGACCTACATTTGCATTAAAACTATCTATATGAGAAGATAAATATCATAATTTAAAGGCTTCACATTTTTTTGTCCATGATATCTTGCTATGATGAAATTATTCTCATGTCAAGGACTGCCTAGTCTAAATGGAAGGTGCGTTTCAGAAATACTCCAATAATGCACAAAATATAACAAGTTTGATCTGTGAGATGTCTATAACATGGACACAGAAGAAAATAAAACAAAGAAAAACAATTCTTCCCGAATGTAAAGCTATGAATAACTCGTCTAAACAACTAGTCATAGCTACCTAAGGTGTAAAAAGTTTGTCGGGGAACAAAAAGAAAAACTAATTCTCATAAAGCATGGAGAGCTTTGGCATACCAATATGTATATCAACAGAAAAGTGACTAGCATAAGTGCCATGTAGACAACAACCCCGTAGAACAACAGGGCTTTAATACTTTACGATAAAGACCGGATTAAATAAACAACAGCAGAACTGCAGTACCGCGTACATGCTATTCTATGTTTTTATTAAAGGTATAACGAATGTCTTCATAAATAGTTGCATAAACCATCGAAGCTGCAACATTGCACGTGATAACAACCGGAAACAATGTGAGTGCATTTACAGTATTAAGTCATTCTTCAATGCTGTCCCGTCTGAAGCTGATGAGCACAGACGTCTGGCCGCCCTATGGCTATCTCCCACTGGAGTTCTGCTCTCCACCCTTGTGACATTGCATTTCAAAAGAAAGAAACAAACAGGGCAGACACATAGTATAGAATAAGGCGTATACATCTGTAGATTGCACAACACAATTTGTTCTAGTTGTAAATAAAAAAAAGAAGACTTGCAGCCGTTAAAAAAAATCCCAGCTAATTGTGGCGTAATCATCCTTGTTGAAATAAGCAACTAATTACACGGAGACCAAACAAGCTTTCACTTAAAATGCTTCAACTACTCATTTGCTCACGATTTGTGTGTTGCGTTCATTCAGACTTGAGTTGATGTAACTGATTTTATTGAAAGATGTTCCTGAAAATGTCATTGTTATTATATCGTTATTTTCTCTAAAGGCTCGTTTAGAAATGTTCCGAGTCGAACGCTGTAAAAGCACAAAAACAGCCGCTTGCTTTCTGGCTCAGGCAAAACAGAAAGAGAAAAAGGTTGTTCTCCTCGCTAAATTGCATTTGCATCGCTTTCTTCAAAAACCTCTGTCATGTTTGTGTAGGTACATTTGTTCTACACAAAGTCCATTTATGTAGATTTGTTGATCATTCAGCAAATCAGAGAAATATTATATATATATATATATATATTATATTCCATTGTTTTAATCTCTGCGTAAAAGTCTTCATGAAATTGGAAACAGCAGCAAACTGGGAAAGGACTATCGATCTAAAATCTCGTCTACCGACGAAGGCTCTGATTGGCAGATATAGTTGTCAGCACACATTTTGATAGGCTCAGGACTGAAGTCTTAATTGGCATCAGAAAGAGGATGAGATCACGTTTCTCGGGTCAGATCCTGGGCTGTAGCCTGCTTTGCAGAAAGGCTCTTATGCCTCCGAGAGGTCGCAGGTCGTTCTGGTGTTTGCGCCGATCGATGAAGGAGATGAGTCTAGAGGTATCGATGCATTCGGCCGAGCGACGGCCACCTCCGGGTCTCAGCCAGGGATCCTGCAGGCAGGTGGCAGCTGGGGGCCGCTTGGAAGGTTCGGTCCTGAGAAGCAGGCACATGAAATCCCGTGCAGCCTGGCTCACGCCCTGGAAGTAGTCATCGGGGAAACTGAAGTCTAGGCGGCAGATGTTGAGGCACGTCTCCTCCACGCTCTCGTCTAAGAACGGAGACGCCCCGCTCAGCATCACGTATGTCACCACGCCCAGACTCCATAAGTCAGAGGAGAGAGAGACGGGATCCCCAAGAACCAGCTCGGGGGCAGCAAACTCTGGGCTGCCCAGCAGAGGGTGAACGTAAGGAGTCGAGTTCAGCTGTACTGCATCACCGAAGTCTGTCAGTTTCACCATCGGCTGGGAGGGGCTCTGGTCCACCACAAGGTTTTCAGGCTGATCAGAAAGTGGGAAATTAGAATCACTTTGTAAGCAAGATTGTGTAAAGAAAGATTTTAAAATAAACTAGTCTGTAGGTTGTCTGAATGACCAGTTCTATAACTCTTGTAGGGAAGCTCTGAATAAATAAACTGGTTTTCGGTCCAACAGATCTTGCATGTTTCTTAAATGGATAGTTCATCCAAAAATTTAAATGCTGTCGTTAATTACTCACCCTCATGTCGTTCCAAACCTGTAAGACCTTTGTTCATCTTCGGAACACAAATTAAGATTTTTTTCATGAAATCTGAGAGCTCTCTGACCCTCCATAAGCAGCAACACAACTGCAATGTTCCCAGGTCCAGAAATGTAGCATCGATAAAACAGTACATGTGACATCAGGGGCTCAACTTCAGTTTTGCAAAAATACGAGAATACTTTTTGTGCGCAAAGAAAACTAAAATAATTTATTCAACCATTTTTCTCCCCGAGTTACTATTTTCCACCATTTTGGAGAATACTATGATGCATGTGCGCACTTTTTCCAGAACATAATCAGCATTGTGTATGTTCAGCATGCACGCATTTACTCCTTAACGTAAACAACGTTGTTTACATTGCACACATGCATCGTGGTTCTCTCCAAAATGCCAGAAGACGGTAACTTGGGGAGAAGAATTGTTGAATAAATAATTTTCATTTTTTTTTTTGCACACAAAGTATTCTTGCAGCTTCACAAAATTGAGCCACTCATGTCACATGGACTGTTTTACCAATGTCCTTGCTACATTTCTGGGATAATATATTAATTTGTGTTCTGAAGATGTGTTCTTTGGAATGACATGAGGGTGAGTAATTAAAGACAGAATTTCAATTTCAGGGTGAACTATCCCTTTAAGAAGTACCCAAACAGGACAACATCCTTTTGTTCAGAAACATCTATCTAAAGGTGTATTGCTGCAGCAGTGCTTTTAAAAATGAATTTAGAGACATAAAACTGCTAAAGAGAGCATGCTGCCAGCATGCTAATTACAATAAAAACATTCAATAGACCGTGATAATTCAAAGTGCTTTACATAAAAATAAAAATATAGTAATCATGCAAGCATTCATAAGAAAAATAAGATGACTTATAATTTGTTTTATTAACTTATATTTATTGCTTAATTATATTATATTTTATTTATTAACTATTCGATTACATGTAATTATTGATACTTTATTCTTTTATATATTCACATATTAAAAGGGACACTTTTATAAGTATTTATTATAAAGTGATATGTAATTTACTAGGTATATAACACTAACCTTTAAATCCAGATGAACTATTCTGCAGTTGTGCAGGTATTGCAAAGCTTCTAAAATGTCCCGGAGGTAAAAGGCCACTTTTTCTTCAGTGAGGTTCCCCCAGCTCACAATGTAGTCCAGTAGACGGCCCTGATCAGACCTGTGCAATCACACAATACACATGGTAGCATACATATCTGAGTGTGACACAGTCTATTCTGATATTAAAGTGTGTGTGTGCCCGTGTATGTGAGCTCTCACATCTCAAGGACCAGTGCATAGCTGCTGGAGGTCTCAAAGGTGTCCAGTAGCCTGACTAGGTGAGGGTGCTGGAGTCTCTGTAGGATGCTGAACTCGTGGGTGACCTGGTCTCGCTTCATGAGTTTCTTATTCACAAACTTGACCGCTACTGTGCGCTTTGATCCCCTCTGGTCACAGCGTTTTACTACAGAGAACCTTCCCCTAAGAGAGAGAAACAACATTAACACAATTGCTACGTTGCCCTGGTTTTTATAGGGGAATCCATGTGATATCAAAACTGTATAAATTCCCATGAGTCTCACCTGCCCAGCTCTGCTACCTCAGTGTAGAAGGACTCAAAGTTGTCTTTCCACGTGACCCGGATTCCATCGCTAGTAGTTCCTGTGAAAGGCAGTCCAGTTAAGTTCATAGCCTTGCACAAATAAATCTTTGAAACACCAGGTGGACTGTTGTATTGCTAGTTTGAATGAGAACACATTCTTACCCAACACTCTGAGACTGGCTGATGATGTCACACTGCCCATGTCATTCGTTGCAATGCAGGTGTACATGCCATCATCCTCTGAGGTCACACCTACGATACGCAGAGTGGCCTCGCCAGTCTCACTGCGATGCAGCGGAAATAAATTATGATTTATGCAGAGAACAAAACCATTACATTATCAAAAACTGAGTTTAATAACTACAAAAAACAGAATAAGATCAATCTTTATCAGTATTTTGTTCTTGCTTGCAGAAACTATTTATCTTATTACAAAAATTAACAAAAACTTACTGAGGTCCTTAAAACAAAGCAGAATATAAATGTAAATTGTTACGTCCCAAGACATAATTACTTTTTATTTTGTTATATTTGGGCAGAATAGAATATTGCTACTGATACAGTTTGCATTTTTGGCAGTGTTTTGTTTTCGCTCTTTTCTCGCTCTCCTCCATGCAAAGCTTAATGAAGATCGGCTGGTCCTAATTGGATGGATAACTACTGGCTGGCTCTGATTGGCTGCTGGAGGCAGAGCTTGTGGATAAAGCTGGAGACTCCCTGTGAAGATGCCCGTTCTTTGCCTTCGCTGGCTGCGGACTGTTTTCTCCTGTACCAGACATTATCATGTGTGCTAGTAGTTGGTCTGTTGGCCTTCTGGTTGTTAGTGTACAATTTATTTACCTTTGAAGAGATGTTGTTGCTCTGTTTTACTCTTACAACTTGAGATTTAAGTTCAAACTTTATAATTGCCATTTTTGGAGCAGTAGGGAGGTGGATGCCATTTTTTTATGTCCATGTTTTCTCCTGTTTTTGGTTAGAAAGGGAGTAAGATAAGACCTCTGTTGTTTTTAACTGTTTTGTGAGTTTAGAAAGTACTCTCCCAAAGTTAGAACTTTTATGTTTGTTGTTTTGGCCTGGTCCCCTCCCGAAGCTTTATTTGCTCCCCTCTTTGTAACTTTTTGTGAGCTTGTCAAAAAAAACAGTGCCTTACAAAACCAGTTCCTTACAAAAAAAAGTGTTACAAAAATCTGTGATATATATATTTTTTTGTGGAGTGCTGGGACAGGAGAGAGGAGTTCCTGGTTGCCTATTGCAAACTCAACATAAGTTTGTTTGGCTTGCTTTAAACACGCCCTGAACTTTTGTCGATATGCTTCCGGCACCAGCTCGTTTGCTCTCAACACGGCTGTTTTCACCGTGTCATAGTCCAACGATTCCTCAATTGGCAAAGCAGCACATACCTCTTGTTCTTTGCCCACGAGGTTACACAGCAGCAGTAAAGCCCACATGTCTTTCGGCCACGCTCGAAAGCAACAATATAAGTCTACCTCTGATTTGCGAAAAAGTGGTACTAATTTGACATTTGCCAACATCAAATTCAGATTTAGATGCAATGCTATCACTAGAGGAAGGCAGACTAGAACGAGGTGTACTTCTGATTCAAGCTTGCGCAATTTAATATCACAATCTGCTTGGATTTCAAGAGTTCTCAGCCGAAGCAGCTGTGTCTCATGCTACTGCTTTTTTAATGCGAGATCAAGCTCTTTTAATTTCCGAGCTAGCTGAGGATCTACAGAAGCTGGATTTTTACTGCTAGCTACTGAACTCGAGTCAGCTTCTGTGCCAATGTCAGCTTCATCCCCCTGATCTAGTGTTTGTTCTGGGAAGATACCTGCCTCTACTAACTTGCTATACAACTATTAACAATAGTTACAATATTAATAAAATAATTTACTGATCGCATATCACCAAAACTGAAAGACATTTTTTTGTCTGTTTGTCCGCACCTGTAGGCTATACTAAAGTGGCCGTTGTTGGTGAGTGTTTTCTGATCGGGTCCGTTCCATGTGATTGTGGCTTTGGGGCGGCCACACACTTTACACCTCAGAGTGACGCACTCCCCTTTATCACAGGTCACATCACTCAGCGGGACGAGGATCTCCGGGGGAACTGGAGGAAAAAGATCTACATCAACCCCTTATGTTTATGACTTTTTTTTTATAATTCTAAACAAACAGAATGATGGACTTATTAAACATTTTGAACTTACCATCATAGATATAATTGGGATTTAGAAGCTGCAAAATGGAAAACAAAGTTGAGCATACATTTTTCTGATGGATTTTTCTAGAAAACAACATTAGAGACAGATGTGTGTTTTCATTAGTGTTACCTTTACAGACACCTTGTTGGTTAGTCCCTCTCTGGATTTCCTGTAACCATTTTCAAGCTTGGCCTCATTTTTATTTTCCTTCTCTCTTTTCTCTGACTTCTTTCGAAGACGGAGGGATGTATGCCATGATGATGATTTCCTGCTGGAAAGGGAATGTTTAAAATGATTACAACATGTTAAATATCCAAGAGATGATAGCCACTAAAGGCATGTAAAACAAAGGTTTGGTTTTATTGCAGAATGTGTTATGTAAACGGTTAGAGGCGAGCTCTTACTTAATGGTCCCCTCTGGTACATCAGGGATAATGGCGGAGGTGTGGCCCAGCACGTATCCAGGGATCCAGCCCTCGGCGGCTGGGCATCGGTCGGTAGCGGCGCGAAACACCAAGAACATGTTCTGCTGATTGGAGGCCAGGATCTGCACCACCTCCCCTTGACCTACATTTATCTCATCCTCTTTCAGAGCCACATAGTCCTGAGTCACCAACATGGTGGAGATATTACTGCTGCTGCTGCTTTCACTCTGTGGACAAACAGACACACACATAGGTCTTAATATTAGAGACACCTTATACTTTTAACACAATACCTGTAGTGAACAACACTGTAGGTTTAAATGGCAGTATTTCCACATTTACTTATTAGCCCTCATGGTCTGTTTAAATGTGTTTTTAAAAAGTTAGAAAATTGCTTCTTGTGTTCTCTTAAAATGTCCTATATGTTCAAGTGGCCTACCCGAAACCCAGTATATGCAAGTATTATTGAAGTATATGCAAGTATATTATTATTATTATGTTTAAATAAAGGTCATTATTTTTGGTTAATTTTACCATAGAAACATACTGTACAAAAATGTATTCATTTATTGTAAAAGTAAACAATCAGAAAAGTATATGAAAATTATTACATATCTTTAACATTTTTAATTAATATGTATTTTTTAATTGAATTAGTAAATAATTTTTTAATAAATCTTTATATGTTTTTGGGCCTCTCCCCTAGAAATAATGCAATATTTGTTATGGAGGACATTTAAAGTATTTTATCAAGTTAAAATCAGTTTTCATTAGACTGTTTCAGCTTAATGCTTCAACGGTAACAAAATAGAGTCTTGAGGTCTCTCAGACCCTGAACAGAACATGAGGGCTAGTATATTCATAATACATTTATGTTTTGGATTTCATTTTTGGTATTAGATGACAAAACATTCCATAACTCCCATGTTCAAAAATATTTACAACTCTTGATAGACAGCTTTTGATTAACCCTGCAAGTGCACTACATTGAAAACATGCATTATTAAACAAGAATAGTTAAAGAAAAGATAAGAAAGTGAGACAAGAATCCATGTTAGTTACAGTAGCCTGTTAAAAAAGATCTAAAATTCAGAAGCAGACCACATGATAGGCAGAATCAAAACATCCACAAGATGTTTCCTGCATTAGGTTTGAGATGAACAGTTTTAAGATGTGGCTACATTAGCAAAATTTTGTGGACAAAAAAGCCCAGTGTCCGAAGATGAAAAAAGGTCTTACAGGTTTGGAACGACATGAGGGTGAGTACTAATCCCTTTAAGAAATATGTGTCCAGAAATCTTTCCCCCTAATGCAAAATTCCCGCTTGGGGTGATTCCTATTGAAATTACTGTATTTCACCCACGAATATTCAGAAAACAACAGTAAGCGCGACCATACTTTTAGTCTTTCGGAGAAGCTGATTTTCTTGTACATACCACAAAGGAAGCTTGAAGTTAAGAGCTTCTTTTTAAAGAAGGGAAAACCTCATTTTTGTTTTACAACTTCATAAACAGTTAGCATCTAGCCAGAAGCAGAACTATGTTAGAATTCTGAGATGCAGAGCAAAGGATCTGTTGGAAGGCCACAGAGTAGAAACCAGGTTAGGAGAGGCAGAAATCAGACAGAATCCAGGTGGGTTAGAGAGTCATTCATGAGGGAAGACAGGAGCAGAGTTGAGCTGAAGCGCTGCGGTCGACCGGGGCAGGAGTGTGTCTCTTACCCCGTTGCTCTGAGTGGACTGGACAGATTGCTCACTGGCAGAAGAGCAGGTACTCATGCGGTCTGCATCCTTACTGTGGGTGGAATGCCGGTGACTTTGGTTCTGGTTTTGCCGTCCCAGTGTGTCACATGCTTCCCCGGGGAAAGTAAAGGAACCAGGCCTGCTGGCAGGGGATGCGGGAACGGAGCTCCAGAACGAGGTGGAGCTGCCGCCCGTCTTTGGCCCAGGACTGCAGGGTGGGATAGAGTCTTTGAAAGCTGGTGTGGCTAATGGGGAGGCCATGGGCGAGACCGTTCCTGGTCTGGGTTTGACCAGTGCTAGTGGGGCCACGGTGGCTCGAGGGATCTGGGCTTTGCCGACTCCATCCCTGCTCTCTTTGGAAGTGCTTTCTGTAGAGTCCGTCTGTTTGGGGTGAGGGCTCGCAGGAACCTTCACCTTTGGATCAGGCTCTGTGGTGCAAGAGGGTGAGGGACCCCTGGAGAGAGGTCTTGGGGACATACCTGATATTTTGTCGGGGCCGTCAGACTCGTGGGCTCCAGGCCCCAGGGTGGGAGAGTGATGACGGAGTGGTTGAGGCAAGCGCGAGGGCTGAGGGATACGAGAGGCGCGGGAGCGGGAACCTGACCCAGCCGGGGCCCCTCCGCCTCCTCCGGGGACCAAGACCTGACCCCCGCTACCTCCAGCCTGTATGCTGCCTGAGACACCAGGCCCCTCGACATGGTTCCTCTGGTAGTCTATAGGAGATGTAAGGGCTACAGGAGGAAAGACATCTAATGAAGACAATGAATTTGCTCATGAGCATAACAGCTCAGATTATCCAGATTTTAGGAGGGTGTAACAGGCCAAAAAGACTTGCAAAACCTTACAATGAGGATCAATTTATTAGCATTAGATAATGTAATAGACTTCATGAACTTGACATGTTTATAGCACTTTATTAGTTCAAGTTCAATTCAAGATGATTTCTAGATTATTTAAAGACTTCTATACGCTTAAAGTATTGCTAGTTGCTGTACCATTGAGGAAATTGCGTTGGCTCTCCAGGATTTGGCTGATCTGCAACATCCAGACTTGTCGGACTCCAGGGTGGCTTGAGTGCAGAATAAAGGCCTCTGTGCTACCATTGGACATTCTGGAGGTCAGTGCGAATTTACATGGGTCTCCATCCACATTATCCTCAAGCCCCAGACAGCTCAGCTACACACATACAAACAGAATGTTTTGATCTTTATACAATTTTAGATTTATCACTAAATCTGGCATGATAAAATTAGAAACCAAGAAACTGTCAGACGAGGATGCCTGTACCTTGATGCTGTATTTGTACAGGTAACCAGGCATTGAGAAGCCCCTCTTTCTATCTAAAGGTTCACTGAAGATGACAATCTGCTCAAAGAGGAAGACTCTTCTCTCTTTCATTCTGTTCAGCAGGCCACCATCTGGTTCAGCCACCATGAAGGTGTCCTGCAGGAGGAGACGCCCCTGAGCAATGATCTTTTCCTGTGAAGGACCGAGACCGATCAAATTAATTAATTCACATGTAAAACTCTACAATTATTCTTGATAATAATCACAGCAATCTTACATCAAATCCTTGGAGTCGACCAACATTCATCATGTCGTTGCATCTTTTTGGTACAATGCACATGACCTCAACCGCTTTCTACAACACATCAATAACTTCATCAGTATAAATGCATACGACAACCAATCAATATATAAATATACATATATTGATTGCTTGTACATATATAAACACACAAGTTTGGAGTCAATATGTTTTTTTATACTTTTATTTGACAAGGACACATTAACTTGATCTAAAGTGACTGTAAAATATATTTATTATGTTACAAAATAAATATTTCTACTTTTAAACTTTCTATTCATCAAAGAAATAATATTAAGCTGTTACTAAAACTGTTTTCAACATTGATAATAATAACAAATGTTTCTTGAGCTGCAAATTTGCATATTAGAATGATTTCTGAAGGATCATGTGACTGAAGACTGGAGTAATGGTCATTGAAAATTCAGCTTTGCATTCACAGGATTAAATTACATTTGAAAATAGATTAAAATAGAAAAGAGTTTTAAATTGCAAAAATATTTTACAATATTGTTGTTTTTACTGCATTTTTTTATCAAATAAATGTTGAGCACAATATACATTACAATAGGACAAAAACATTTAAAACACCTTATTGATCTTTTGAATTGTAGTATATAGCATAGAAAAAACTAACCTCCAATTCTACAGAATCAATTCCAACTTTTTTGGAAAATTTGAGGAAATCCTGTAAATAAAAAAACAAAACAGAGACACCAGAATCATGATTAGACTAACAACTCTGTCAATAGGGCTAAAATAATGAGATGCAGAGGACCAGATGGACAAACCTTAAGAAGCAGCTGGTACTTCATGATTCTCTGCACGGGTTTAATGAGCAGATCTGTGATCTGAAGCCTGTGACCCAGACACCGCTTCAGATCCTGCAAGAGAGGATCAAAAACGGATCTTGATACTTACATGTAATGCATTTATTCAATATGACATTATAAATGTTTCATTACATTCTATGTGATTTCTATTTGGTGGTATACTGACATAAATGCTAAATATATTTCATAAGGAAATGCAAGCTCTGTAATGGGCAGAATTTATGTTCAAATCAGACCAAACACTTCAGTTACGCACCTCAAAATAGGTGTCGATAAACTCTGAGACAATGTGCTCAGATTTAGGTTTGTTCTGGCAGTAAACAATGTACATGTGCAGTCTCCGCTCCTGAAAGGCATGATGAGTTCATGAGTAAGCACAATATCATATTACAGAAAAAAGATTGATTGGTTGCCTAAAAAAGCGTTTGTACATGTTTGACGAAGAGAGGGCCGAGCCGGTCAGGATCCTCAAGGCACTTCTCAAGCTCTCCCAGAAAGAAACTGAAACATTAAGGATTAAACAATCTCTTCAAAATCTGTCATAAATGTGCTGAAAATGAACTGCCATAAAATTGCTAATTTTACCCCCATCAATGTCCATCATTTAAAAATAACTGAAAATATAATACTTACTTTTTGTGCCAGTCGTATATCTGCTGAATGTTCCCAAAAACTATTTTGTCTTTTCCTTTCATATCATCTGGAACTCCATCCTCCCTCATCCTGGTCATGTAGCCCTACCAGACACACACAACACGTATGAGCTTCAGATCTAGTCACATGACCACTCCCTGTTTCTCAGCATCCCGTGAACAGTATTCATTTACCTCCACGACCAAACTGAGATCTCTCACATAATCCCTCTCTGTCTCGATCAGTTCCAGCAGGATATAACTAAAAGGAGAAAGGGGATACATGTTAAAGACACTGACAATGAACGAGGACAATAACAGAGAGAGAGAAGAGCGTGATGACATACTGCCGTCTCTTGAGGAAGCTGGTCTTGCGTTCCTCTATCTCATCGATCGGAGAGGAGGAAGAGAGGAGGGAGTTATCAGATGGGTTGAAAGAGGGGCTGCTGCTGTCCCCTTGCTCCATAGACAAAGAGCTGGGTCTGTCCTCCAGAGCCTGAGAAATCAGTCCAGTCAAATAATATGATGGGTATATTGTCGTATTATATTATATATATCTGTGCACTTCTTACCATTTTGCTTTTGACCAGCTCCTCAATGGCATTGACTAACTCTGCAGCGCTGGGGGTCTCAGAACTGGAGGGTCGGACGGAGAGACGGGAAGAGGTCTGTAGAAATAAAGAGAGTGAAAGAGGGAAGAAAGCCAGACTGAATGACACAGAGGAAATATGAACCACGTGGAGCTAAACTGTAATCGGGATTCATTCAGGCATGGATTTAGGATCCATTTTATTGTCTTTGCCCTCAAGGACATTTATGCAAATTTTGTTTATTACAGAATTTACAATAGCTTCTCAGCCTTATGTTGAATGCATCTGTAACTAACGGTAATATTATGATGATGTGTCTGGAATCACACCATTGTGAACATACAAAATTTGCATCTGCAAACAGTAGATATTTTGATTTCAACCAAAGCTGTACCAATTATTCATAAAAAAGGCCCCATGAAATCAAAATGGCTTTAAAATGGCCCAAAATATTTATGTGTGATATCAATATATTAACATACTCTTAATCAGATATACACGCACGCACACAATTTAGTCTTGGTCTTGCAACCAAACAGACCAAAATAGGAAATATATCAAAATAGGAAAGAAACCTGCTGCATTTCATGGGGTCTTAAATTCATATGGATGATCACACTTGATGTTAAAGGGGTCATATGATGCGATTAAGTTTTTCTTTCTCTTTGGAGTGTTACAAGCTGATTGTGCATAGATAAGATGCCTGAAGTTGCAAAGACTAAAGTCTCAAAAACAAAGAGATATTCTTTATCAAAGTTAAGATTCTGCCATGCCCCCCTAAAATGGCTCATTCAAACACGCCCCCACATGTCTACGTCACGATGTGGAAATATTTGCATAATGCCGCCCAAATGTTCACGCAAAGAAAGAAGGCGTGGTTTCAGTAACCGCAGTAGTGTTGAAGCAGCCATGACAGGGAGAAGCTGTGTGTTTCTAGGCGAAAGAAAAAGCACTTTATTTGGCCTTCCGAAAGTAGATGCATTTTGGAGTCATTAAGATTACATACAACAGAACAGAAATGCATTTTATGGACGACCGTTTCGTGAACCTAGTAGAGGAGGTAATTCTGACTTTGCTATGACAATCTGGCGCTTCTGAATCAGCGACTGTATGTTTTGTTATTAGTTTAAGTATTTTCTATTGACTGCTCAAATGCGGAGTTTTGCGCGTTGTGTATGTGAGCGCGCGCATGTGTGAGAGAGAGAGAGAGTCACAGCTGCAACGTCATGTGTGTGTGTGTGTATGTGAGTGTGTGTGTGCTCGTGTGTGTGAGAGAGGGAGACAAGGTCACACAATCGCGGCTTGTGTGCACAATCACAATGCACTGGGTCAGTTGGTCAATCAGAGCAGACTGTGCTTGTCAGAAGGAAGGACTTTGTAGAGAGGCGGGGCATAGAGGACCTACAACAATGTACAGTATTGTAAAAATAATGTGTTTTTTGAACATTAAAGCATTTCAACATATTCTGTTACACCAAATAATGATCTTTAAAAAAGCATCATATGACCCCTTTAAAAAAAATAAATGACAGACTTTAGGTTCACAAAAGCTTGATGCTCGACACCTGAGATAGGCGGTGGGTTTCTTTACTTCAGGTTCATAAACTGGCAATCAAAAACAATAATCAAATAGAAATAGAGGGAAATCCAGCAGAAAGTCTCACCCTTGCTGTGCCTTCCAGACTTTCCAATTTGTGTCTGGGTGTGGCCTCAGGTCTGCTTAGCTTTTACAGGCCAATCAGACAGCAGAGTGAATAATGAGGGGATAAGCACAGAAGGAAGGGGGGAGGGGTGTGAATGGGCGGAGTTTGGAGGGTTGGTTAGAGGGGTAAAGAGTGAGGGTGGTCTCTGAGATTCAGAGTCATTGTAAGGCCCATGACCCTCTTTCTACAGAATCGCAGCTCCTAGATATTCACAATCGCATAGACCTGCACACGTACTTCTAACATCACATGTGCCCTTATACTCTGAAGCTGCATTTGAAAGTGTTTGAGGAACCCAGTCCGATAATAAACCAGCTCATTAGAAGGACAATCAATTAAGGTGGGACTGAATATATATATACAACAACATAAAATAAGTAAAAAAAAACCTGTAGAAGATAGAAAAAAATGAAAAGGATGAGTAAGGGCATTTTGAGGTTCTAAGTTTAAATCAGAAAGATTTAAACAACAGAAAGAGTCTTGTCTAGATGAAAGTGGAATAACGGAATCAAGCCAAAATGAGGAATCCGCTTCTAAAAGAACACTACTTCAAAGTGAAGTTCTCAGAAAGCGGTCTGATTCTAAATCTCTACCAAAAAAAGCAAATCAAAGTAGAAAGAAGGGGGTTCTCGGTTCTTTTGATAAGCTGGGGATTATGGGAAAAGAAAGCAATGAAAAGTGATATGAAAGGAGGGAGGCCAGAAAGGGAGGAGTCAGATGGAGAGGTATGGGAACTGAGATAAAACAAAGACAGGACACAAATCAACGTAATGCTATGGAAAACAATACAGCCCAAACAAAACAAAAGAGAAAAACAAATTAGTGTCACAAGCTGTTCTTGAACAGCTATAACTTGAGCATTTCATCCTACTGTAGCCATTATAAAAGAGACTATAGGATGAAGATTTATATTCCATCTAAAAAGAAAAGGCTGGCATTAACATGCATTTCATGTTCGGATTGTATGTAGACCAGTGGTTTTTAATCACTGCCCAACACAATATTTGGAGGATCCTCCTTCCCCCAATGTAGGATATTACCAGTATTTCTACTGTAACTATGACAAAACTGCTTGTTTTCAACTTCTAATTTAAAAGAACTGGTAGTGTTGACATATTAAACTAGTGAACCACAATTTATTTTGTTTGGTTGATTTTAATTTAGTGTTAGATTATTTTAATATATTAATAATAATGTATTAATTTAAATACTTTTAAGTCACTTAGTGGACCCCTAGAAAGTTTGCTTGGGCTCCATTTAACACTGGTCTAGACATTTTTAGCCATATTGCATTTACACCGTCATTCCAATACACTGTGTGATTGAATAAAAATAATTTGTCATATGCTGCAATTTCATTAACTGCAAACCCCTCCGTAATGTTAGAAGGGGGAGAAAAAAAACAGTAAAAAGCACACTTTCTTTGGGAGAGAAATTAGAAAAATATAAGAATACTTAAATAAAAAATATGAAATTGTTGACTGGTTATGAAGAAACACATTTCAGGCTTAATAAATGTGATCAGAATCCATTTAAGACCATCTCCAAATGATCCAGTCTTAAAAGCCGCATGTTAATGCCAGGTGTGATGGGGTCAATATGACACAAGATTCCCATTTTGGTTTTAAAATGATCAGAAAAACAGTTTTACAATGCTTGCATTGTAGTCACACATGAATTGGAAAAACTGAAACTGAAAGTAAAGACTGCATATCCCAGGAGGAGATATCATTTAAAGCAGGGGCACACAGCACTGATTTGAGGATCTCTATCATGATTGAGGTTTAACGGTTGGCAGTGAAAAAAACAACCCCCCCCCCCAAAAAAAGTAAAGAAATATAAACTAGTATCTCTTACTCGTACCAACCCCCTCCTCTGCCGCCCCCCCTCTGCTCTGTCATTTGCCGGCTCACCTTGTCATCCTGTGCGTCCGGCTGGAGGAGGCTGTGCTGCTGGATGGCCATGGGTGGAGGAAGTGGCACAGTATCAGCTCCTTCCTCTCCCTCTTCCTCTCCACAGCTCTGCATTCCTGACGACGATGATTTGGAGAGAGTTCCGCTGCTCAGACCCTCGTTACGCACCCTCTGTGGAGGTTAGGGGACAAAACCATAAATTAGGATATATATTTAGAAAGCCAGTAAGACCAGCTTTGAAAAAGTATGCATAATATTCAAACCTCTTCCAGAGTTCATCCTGTGGCGTGGCTGCGCTGTCGTCAGATTCTTTCTGCAAGCCTGCGTCTGCACTCTTTCTGACGTCACGGCTCTTCTTGTGTTTGTGCGCCAGCTTCTTCACGTGGCCGTCAGCTTTACCACTGCTGAGTCTCCTCACAGGGCTTGTCAGCCATTTCCTTAATGTGTTGCCAGTGCGTTTGGGCCCAGGGGAAATCTGGGAGCCCATCACATGACCTGGCTGCAGGGTGGCAGAGGAGCCTGGCAAGATGGCATCGTTACTGCACACAGAAAGCGCGTCTGGAAAAATACAGAAAAGCTTGTGATTATTATCTGACACAGGTCTGTGTGGATTATTGGGAAGTGTTTCAGACATTTGCCCACCTTTGTGGTTATAGATGCCCTCCATCTCCATGCTGCTGCGGGAGTGGGCGATACAGAGCATGGCACAGGGAACCAGGCCTTCCAGGGCAGGGGAACGGTCAGTGGTCCGCACCAAGCACCAGTCTGGCTTATCGTGGAGCCTCTCTAGTACCTCTACCGTCTGTCCCCTTCGTACTGTCAGTTCATTACTGTTACTGGCCAAGAAGTCATGGATGACCACTGTGAGCTCACAACCACCTGACAACTGAAGAAAAAAAAGGCAAGCACAGAGCAATGTTTTTAGTCATAGTGACTCTTTAGATTAAAAAAGTCAAAATGCTCTAGATCCAACCATTTTGAAAAAAATATAAACATTCATATTTAAATGTATGTATTTAGCAGACGCTTTTATCCAAAGCGACTTACAGTGCATTCAGGCTATACATTTTTTGGTCAGTATGTGTGTTCCCTGGGAATTGAACCCACAACCTTTTGCGCTGCTAACGCAATGCTCTACCACTGAGCCACAGAAACATCCTATAAATGTATAAACCTGCCCAGAAGTAATAGATTAAGGAAAATTAATGGTTTATAAATTACTTGGTTGTGAATTCATGTTTGTTAATGCATATATTACTGGTACATTATTTATAGTTTATGGCAACAGTGTGCTTTGTGTATTATTCTTTTAATATGCAAGCAGTTTTGTTAATATTTTGTACTGCTATTGTTTTCTCATTTAATTATCAACACAATGTGTCTTCGTATTGTCCTTGATGTTGTTAAAAAAACATTTTTGGTCAACATTCAGTGTTGTTACTGTTAACTAAAATGACAAAAATAGTTACTATTAATTGAAAAAGCTGAAAATCTTTTCATGTGACAACACTGAAGAAATGACACTTTGCTACAATGTAAAGTAGTGAGTGTACAGCTTGTGTAACAGCGTAAATTTTGTGTCCCCTCAAAATAACTCCACACACAGCCATTAATGTCTAAACCGCTGGCCACAAAAGTGAGTACACCCCTAAGTGAAAATGGGAGAAAAAAAACAACACAACAGGGTATGGCGCAGGACAACACTTGATGGGCGAGTGCGGGTGCGGGCGGGTAGACACTCGTGTGTGCGTGGGATGCAGGAGAATAAAATGATTCGTGGGACACGCAAAATAGAAATATCTAAACAGAATATGTCTTCAAACTATTTAAATTGTTGTTAATCTGTTGCACAAAAGCTTTAAGAACAACTAATATAACATGCGCAAGCATAGGCAAGTTTCTATTTATAACACGTGTTTGCAGCGTTGCGCAATGTAGCCAATCCCAGACATATGTTTTGATTTCAGGAACGCAATGAAATCACATTAAGTGTAGACGTTAGGGAAGATTCATTGTGCATATATTCATTGTGTTATAACAGAGCTTTACGAGATCAAGATGAACTGAGCTTTTTAGTGATAATAAAGGGAGCGCTGGTCGTATTCTGCCATGCCAAACCAGGCACGCAGCAGCCCATGCTTGCTTTTCTGTTAAAAATAACAGTGAACAGTGGTTTGTGAATGTTGATGCTTAGCCTACATAATTATAACAGGAGCATTCATGCGAGTGCTGTAGCAGTCTTAGGCCTAACCCCAAATGCTCTCATTGGTTGAGACTCGTGATGACGCCCATCCCAAGCCATTACTGATCAAAATTCCACCCCTTCTGTGACTCATGGTTTGTCTGTATGTGTATGCTATGCAGAGACAGTGAGCAATGGTCTTTCAAAGTAATAATAAAATAAAAAAGCTGTGCGAAAAAATTATTGTCGGTGTTAATGAATCAATGCGTTAACACGATAACTTGCCCAGCCTTAATATATATATATATATATACCCTCTCTGTGAAAACCCAGCTAAAGTAATTTTTTTGTGATTTGCTTTTGTTTTCTACAAATAAAATCATCCTTCATATGGTCAAGAACATTCTCTGAAAATGTAACCTTTATATCTTTAATATTGACTGAGTAAGGTTATGTCAAAGATTGAAATTATAGTGAAATTAATGGTAGAAATCAAACTTTGATGCTTGTTATCTCATAATTAGATTTTGAAACTTTATATATATGTATATACACACACATGAAAAACAAACTTAAAGTTTATTTATTTGTTTATTTATATTTTTATTGTTTATAACTTATTTAATTAAATTAAATTGCATTTCATGAGGTTAAATTAATTATGAAAATTTAATTTTTTGGTGATTTTAAGTTAAAGTACTAAAATTATAAAAAATAACTATAATTATAAAAAATATAAATATTAAATAAAAACTAATAAAATGACAAAGCACATACAGTTAAATTAAAAACTAAAATGAAAAACAATTTCAAAATAATAATATAAATACTGTAACAGTACAAAACTTGTATATACAGTACAACATATACAACTTGTATATACAGTACAAAACATTTTCATCAGTAATTTTGCTGAGATCAACATTAGAAGCTCTGAAAGGTTTAAGTGTCCTTCTCATAGACAGGAGGTGTATTGATTTTTTTATAACCTCACAGATTATTTGTACTTGTCACTGTCCAGTGTGTTCTGTGGTTTTCCTCCTTTCAGGTCCTTAACAACAACAAACAACTGGAAAATTAACATTTTCATGTCAAATTTTATCTTAAAATACAACAATAAAACACTGCCAGTGAGATGGTCATATAAACTTCATTTTAAACTACAGTTTTAGTAGTGTATAAGCTGGCTGACTGCTGCCATCACCCTGACTGTCCAGATCCTCTCCATCCCTGTGCACATAAAATGTTAATATAGTTTAGCACACACAGGCGGTGGTCGTGCTGGAAATTAACTCCTAGTGGGTTAAATGCAGAGAACTAGTATACTCTGAGTTTCGTTTTTTTTTCACATACTAAGAAAATGGAAAGAAAAACAAATCCAGCAACTAGCTGAAGGTTAAAAATTACAAAATAATATTAGAAGGAATAATACGAAATATTCCAGTAAGAAAAGAGATGTTTCACTGGCCTGGGGTTGTATCTGCGACCCTTGTGCTTGGCTGTGGAGGATTTGGGGATGTGGATGGGCTCCTTCAGCGCCCCCTTCAGATGCACAGTGCGCTCCTGAATCACTTCACGGATGTGCTTTATCCAGTCCTGTTTGTTCTCAATACTGGACGCCTGTGTTTATGTGTGTGGAGAAAGAAAACACAGAGAAATACAAAATGTTGAGTAAGAGTACACATCGATTTTCTGTTCTATGGTGAACTAAGGGTGAGTTATCTGTGTGGCTGTACTCACCATGGATCCATGTTTGCATCCCTGACTTAGCTTCATCCGAAATATAAAAATATACAAGATTTTACTGCTTTATAAAATGCCATATGATACTACATGAGACAATGGCCGCTAAGACATAGGGACAACATTAATAAACATATTTTGTGATAATTTAGAGCCAATTTTGCCACCGACACATGGCTTATACATTAGTCACTGCCATTTGAAGATGTAAATTGTGATTAATAAGTACAATTTAAAACTATTTTTCAATCAAAAAGAATATCAGCTACTGTCTTTATATACATACATATTATATAGTTTAATATATCTTATCTTATTTTTGTGAAAAAGGTCTAATATATATATAAATAAGATATATGCGTGTTTGTGTGTACATGTGTTTGTATTTTTTACATGAAATACATGACACTGAACGATTTAAGCAGATAATTTTTCTTCAGCTTATATTATGTAAACCACACATAAATGGAGAGTAAATAACTATGCAATTTTGTCACATTTCACTAAAGAAAGTTTTGAACACAGTAGCCTTACAGTTTTAAAGCAGCATGCAGTCAATTACAAACAGTTACTCTGAGACAGAAGCCACTTGCAACGCACATAAGCCACCACCAGTAGAGACTAAACTGCAAGTGTTGCAAGTGCTCAAATCTCCCCATAGAACCACTGTCATCATTTGACACAAATACATTTTTGTTGTCGTTAATATTCTCTTAGGTGTTCTATTTTTAAGTAATATTTCATGTCAAATCCTATCCAGAGCACCTGAGGCATGCCGTCAATTACTACAGAAAATAATTGACATTCCTTTCCCCGGTTAGTAAAAACAAGTCTCCACATTGAATATGAGGATTTTACCAATATTCAAACTTTTACTTGTTAAAGTGCATAAGAGACAAGCTACACAGAGATGCGACATAGAAAGCTGGAGCAAAACAGTGCCATGCTTGTCAACAGAGCAAGAGGAAGTCAAAAAAGAGGAGTTACCTTGAGGACAATCTTGTTGTCTGAAGTTGGGGTCCGTCCAACCCAGAGGGCAAATTTACACGGATCTCCTTCCACATGCTCAGTAACACCCAGTTCAGAGGTCTGCAGCCAAAGCAAAGCATTTGAAACAATCAGATCATCTGCATAAAAAGATGTTTCAGTGCTTTAATCTTGATGTGAAACTTACAAAAAGCTTGCTCTTGTAGATGTACTTGCTCCTGCCATTAGAGTCTTTAACCTCCTTGCTGAAAATCAGTGACATTTCAAAGAGGAACAGGTGACGTTCCCGTCCCTTACGGATCAGGGTCTTGGGATCCCACACCTGGAACGCCTCCTGCAGAATCAGTTCTCCCTGGGACTCAATGTTCTCGTCAAACCCTGAAGACATTCACTGTCATCAGAAACCGTTTCATCTGCCCCATGTGTCTTTGTGTGTCTGTGTGCGTCCACTCACCATCAAGCATGCTCAAGTGCATGGCGTCATTTGCTCTCTTGGGAACACTGAGCATAACCTCCAGGCCATCTTTGATTTCACCTTTGCCTTCCTCGCAACACGTCAGGAGCTCCTACAAACGAAAACCGAATTACCACAGAGTGGTTACAATCAAACCATTCTGTAAGTTTCGGATGAATTCAAGATGTTTTTACCTTGAGGAGCAGCTGGTACTTGGTTATTCTCTGAACAGGTTTGATGAGGTACGATGAGATGGAGTTGGCCAGGCGATGCCTCTGTTGGATTTCCTGTAACAGAAATTTTAATACACAGACTTTCACAAATTGAGATTCAAATTGGCCACTGACAGGAAGAAATGATGAATGATCAAAATTAATAAAATACATGATTCATAACAGAAACATTCAACTCACGTCAAAATATCCTCCAGCATGCTCAAGAATAAGTTGAGTGGAGTCTGGTTTGTTCTTGCAGTAGTTCACGTACATTTGAAACTTATCGGCCTGATGAAAGATGAAAGAGGCATTTCAATGAGCTTAGTCTGAAAGAAGCAGATACAATATTAGTATTCAAACACAAATAACTCTACTCACCCAAGTCACAAAACAGTGGCCCACATCTTCAGGAAGCTGCTCGTACTTCTCCAGCTCTTTGAGGAATATACTGACAGAAAGAAAAAAAGAGCGATATATATATTTGAGCCACTACAGAGGACGGGAAACTCATTCATTGGATTTTGGACGGGAGAATTTATTCTTTAAAAAATGAGTGTTATTCTTAAAAAAAATGCTAAAAGCATTTGCATTATAAATGAACTGACTTGTGATGGAACTCGAAGAGGTCCTGCATGTTTCCAAAAATGATATGCTCTTTATTAACGATCCCTGGTGGGATCTCCTCCACGCCACTGGTCATCTCCCACAGATATGTCTGGATGAGAGGAAAAGGTTTACATTTACAGAGTTATATACATCGTAGTCTCAAGTAAGGGATTTTATCGTGATTTTCCATAATTTAGGACAAAAGCTCCAAATAAAACTTTTATAATATACAATAAAATACTCACATCCATGCACTCTCTTAGGTCTCGCACATACGTTTTTTCTGTCTGGATCAGCTCAGCCATGATGAAGCTATTCAAATAAAAATGTAGATCTTGTAGAAGTCCAAGAATTCATTTGAATATTATAACAGTAAATAAGACATACTCTTTCCTGCGGGCAGACTTGCGCTTCTCTTCGTTAAGCTCATGGGCAGCATCTCTGAGTTTGACATCTGACCCTGGAGCACTGGCTGGAATGATGTCCAACTGCAGGTCTTTACTCTGGAAATGAAAAACAACTTGTTTTACTCCCACAGTCTTCTGACTGCTTATCTTTTTCAGGACTATTCCCAACGATTATGTTTACATGCACAAATATATTCCGATAGCAGAAATAAAATAAAACAAATATTAGATGTGAACCTTAAGCTGAAATAAAATAAGTTGAAGTACTAAAATGTCTAAAACAGTCATTAAACTAAAACTAGCACATAAGAAAATTAATAATACTTCAACTAAAATTAAAATGTAAAATACAAAAATAAACCCTAATTCAAAATATGAATAAATACTTTTACAGTATGTAATTTATTGCATTTTTGTGTCATTGTTATGGACATGAATGAGAATTGTTTATTAATTTATTGTGTACAGCTACAATTAAAACAAGTGTAAAAACTTGCAAGTGTTTCTAGAAGAGAACATCAGGAAATAGGTTTAATGTATTCTGAATATGTTTATTACATACAGGAATATTCTAATAGTTGTGAATCTTGTATATAATTTTTTTAAGACGTGCAGAATACTGTACAGATCTTAAGACATACTTGAAAAAGTATGAGTATGAAAAACGGATTGACGCTCAATGCATTTTGCAAATATTTATCTTAATCTGCTGACAGCCTGATTGCAAAAACAAACTATTTATCCAGATTATGGCTCCAAACAATGTGAACTCACTCAAATGCTAGCATGTGATATGTCAAGACTCAAAATGATCAGATATCACACTATTATGAGAAAAAAAACACATACTGCTTTGTTTGAGTCTGATGATATGCCGAGGGCTTTCTCTAGAGACGTGCGATACTTTTGCATGCGAAGGGAGAAGTCTCGATAGCGTTTGTCCACGGCCGTGACCCATTTCTTAATCTCAGCGGCATGGGAGTGGCCCTTATCACAGAAACCATCCGCTAACTGTATCAGCAGCTTCACCCGCTCTTTGGTTTGCTGGGGACACAGGAAGAGAACGAGCTTTAGGTAACTGCAGAGTTAAAAGGTTTAGCCCAGGTGTTTGTCATCGCTGTGGTGCAGTTGTACTTTGGCTGTGATGTGGAAGTCTTCGTGCTCCTTCAGAAGCTCCTGTGTGTGGTGGATGCTGGAGCCTGTGGAGGTGTGTGTGGACAGATAGAACTCACCGGTGTCATGGATCCACTCCAGAGCCTGGACAAAGAGAAAGAAACACTTTATAATAGTGATTCATCGCAAATGTGCTGCAGACAGTGAGGTAAAACAATGCTAAAGGCAAAAACAAAACACAACTGAACATATAAATGGTTATAGGCCTTTTTCCATATGTGTATTATTAATGTCATTCTTCAAGCAAACGCTATGGCCCTAATCTGGGTTTTAAAACAACATTTTCATGACTAAACCAAGAATGAACTGAAAAGACATGCTATGGCATATGCAGACACGCACATCGCAATACACACACGCTCATCCCAATACACACACATACAAACAGAGCATGAAAAAGGTAAATGTCTTAATTATAATGTCTCTGTGCGGTTTAATTAGAGCCATGGCAGGGAGTCATGAGTCTGTCCGTCTCAGCCTTGGGCCAAGAAAAAGTGAATAATCAGACTGATCAGACATCAAAGAACAGATGGAGGAAGAGGGAGACATCAAACCTGTTTGGCACTGCGTTCAAACACCACATACTGCTGACACTGGTCCAGCCTTCTCTTTCTCATGGTCCAGAAGTGCAGGACCCGATTCTCCCTTTGCAGTAACTCGTTCAGGATATCTACAAAATCACACAATCATTTTTAACCATAATGTACAATGCAGTTCTGAAGCACAACACATTGAACACAAGTCAGATCTTTAACTGGACTTTAGCAAGCCACTGAAATCATGCTAATCATTATATTCAATGTGTGTTTTAACTAGTGCTCTCAATCAATAGAAATTAGTAGATACAAGATGTACAGATTATTTCATCAAATTAATCTTTTTCTGAGAAAGTCCTCAAATTAAGATAATTTAAACAATATTGTGGCAGACGAGTAAATCACTGAACAGACACTATAAAGAGTTGCTTAAGAAGTTAATATCTTGAATTATATTGTTTAATGCTTGAAATGCACTGATGCATGAAAATAATGATAAAATAATGATTATTGTTTATTTTTATTACTATTGTTATTATTAGTATTATTATGGTTAGCCAACCATTAGTGCATTTCAAGCAATAAACAATATATTAACTTCTACTATTATAAAAACATTATTAAATGATTATATTATGTGAAATGAAATTTGACACATTTCAACCTATCCATTTAGTTATAACATTTTAAGTTATATGGATAATTGAAGCTAAAATAGTTCATGCTTAAACTAATGGTAGGAAAATAATAATTTTGATAATTTCACATCTAAATATAAAACATTCTAATTAAATGGGCAATGTTTGAATTTCTCGAATGTAGGAAAATCTATTATTATTATAATTAAACACCTTTCTAATATTTGATAAAATTACATTTACATAGTTAAAACAATAAAACAATATTTGACTAAATACATTTGAAATTGACAGCAGTAAAGATAAAATTGCTACTCAAACGGATGCACTTTACAATGTTGTGTGTGTGAAGCATGAAGCATGACTATCCCCAGCGGAGTAATGCTGTCACCATTCTGCAGTAATCTGCCCTATCTGTGCGGCGGAGGCCTGACCCATTTACGGTTTCCTTATCAGAGTCATTGAAAGCACACTCAGAACAGAACAGGGCCACATTCACAATGCACACATTCTAAACTAGGCTAAAGTGGGCCAAAGTGGGACAGCTGCTAAAAACTCAAGTGGGGGTGCAGCGCACTGCTTGGCCACTAGATGGCATACCACAGCTACTTTAGATGGCAATAGAATGTAAAATCAACAAACACTGGATCTAAACTCCTATGGGGAAGACAGACTGTGTTTTGTCATATCTCCAGAGAGCTAGCAGAGGGAAGACTGGTAAATAAGAGGAAAACATGCAGAGAGGCAGCATCTGTAGCCTTGTGGTTTGAAAAGTGGAACAGGATTTGAAATACAACAGGGAAATACGAGGGGCTCTATGTGTTTATTATATGTCTCTCTGGAATGCTTGATTGGTCAGTTGTGGTACACTACAGTTTAAATATTTTTGCATAAAGTCCGCTAAACTGTGTAATTGACTGCTAACCCAGTCATGTCTGTTGCATCACTTCACACACAGCCTCCTACCTCTCACGAAACCAGCTCGAGTCGTTAACACTAACATTTATATTTCCTGTCCATATATTAATATATTTAGTACACATCTGTTTCATTAGCAGGATAATGCACAGTCAGTCTGTATATCATCCTTTATGCAATATCTTTAAGTAATAATCAGGACCGTTTTGACGTCAAGCTGTGGCCAGAACTCACTTTTGACCTGCTGCTCTGGTGCTTTGACGTGACTCAGCATCCCCGGTATACTGACACTGTTTCTGTGCATGTATTTCAGGAACACGTCAGCATTCCGTCTGGCCAATGTGCATGCCTGAAACAGAGATAGCAACGAAGAAATTACCCAAACACTGTCAAAACGGTTGCAAAAACAACACTAAAAATTCAATAAATGCTCATGTTAAAAATTCAACTCTAAGCAAGGTTTTATTTATGCTAGATAATGCCTGCTATTCGTGTAACTATTACACACTTATGTACACCCATTTTGGTTTTGCTTCAAATTTCGAAATTATACAATCTAATTTAGATTTAAAAAAATGCTCATGCTGCATTAAAATACAGTGGTTGCCTCTTATTATAAATGGAAAGAGCACAGACAAAGCTTTAGTTTTTTTATATGAAGATATTTATTTTATTTGTGTTACTAATTTATTTAATTTGGGGTTTGTTTTAAAATTTTTATTTAGTTTTGTTATTTGACATTTAATGTCACAAAAAAATGTGCAGCATTTTGTCCAAGCAATAATAAAAGGACAACTTTTCATTTATAACTGGTCTTAAATAAAATTTGTTAAAAATGGTGAGAAAATCGTATCGTGAAATCAATATTGTGAATCGTATCGCATCGTGAGTTGAGTGAATCGTTACATCCCTATCTACCACATGTTTAAATAGAAAAACACTAGAAAGCAGTGACAGAATTAATTTTTTTGTGTGTATGGCTGCTTATTCACATGACACAGCTGATGCTGAATCTTCTCGAAGTTAACTCTCAAAAAGTAGCTTTCTGTTTGTAGGTGAATATTTACTTCAACTAATGATGGTTGTACTCTGTGTTAAGTATCTAGACACCATCTGTGTGTTTTACTGACTGACTTCAGATGATTCAGTAAGAGATCGATTCAGACTGTTCTGAAACATCTGACTAAAAGAATGATGTGCCCTCTGGTTTTGGATACGTTACCTTAAGGAAAGCCTCTTTCTGCTCCAGATGCTTGCTGATCATGGGGGTGACGTGGTCGGTTTCACAGTTGGGCCCGAGTTTGTCCGCTCCTCCACACCAGTCCTCTTCGCGCTTGTACTCCTGCTCCAGACTCTCCAACACACTGCACACCTACAGCATAGACAGGAAGATGAGTCTTCAACTTTTAAACTCAATACAGTATGAATTATAAAAGACCCAGATGTTATTGGTCAATTCATATTGTTCAATCTACGCCTAAATGCACGTCTATGACACAACAACAACTTGTGACAACGTCAGTCACAGAAACCCTTCTACAGACCTGTTCGGAGGTCTTATAGAAGGCCACAGATGCATTGACCAGCTTGAGCCGGTCTTCCATCTTCAGCATGAGCTGCTGCCAGTGGGAGGCCACGTTCTCAGCGCAGTCTCGGATCATGTCCATGTCGTAGTGATTAGCCTGCAGCAGGACCTCGGCTTTCTGCTGGACCTGTAGGGCACTTTGATGGGTTTTCTATTGAGAAGAAGAGAAAACATGTCAGATAAGACACACAAAGACAAGGAATAAAACAGCAGGCCTGAATGGACAAAGATTAAAAAAAGATAGAAAGGCAGGAGTCAGATGGCTTAAGACAACAGACGGTGAGAAACGACTGATAGTTCATTATTCGTACACAAAGTGTGCTTTACAGATTCTATCTTGAAAAACAGAGCATCCCTCAGTATTCTGTACAGAAATGGCAAGAACTGGATTCTGATGGTAGAAGGAAATGAGAAGGCTCCCTTGATAGGCAGTCTTTCTGCCTTCAGGTTCCCAATAGCGATACAGTGACAGTGGATCTGATGTTATCCTGGTTCTTCATTAAAGGAGGGTAAGTGGAGAGCAAACAGACTGTCTGAGAAGGAGCACATGAGACAGAGGAAAGCTCAGGCCATGTCAGGATCATCTATGAGCTGCAGCTGCAGATAAATGGCCAACTAAAGCATCAATCAATATGTTCAGACATTATAAGGTTTCATGTTGCAGTGTGCATGTGTTTCTTCAACTACATGTTTAAGTTCAAGTGGTTTATTTTTTATTAAATAAGATTTTATCTTGTATATTAAGGTCATATTAAAACCTACACCATGCCTTCAGTTATTTTTGGTATTTTTCAAATACTTTTTACTGTATATAAATGTATGGGGTCTCACCAAGTCTGCACTTATTTGATCAAAAATACAGCAATGTACTTCGTACAATACTGTAAAAAGTACAGTAAGGTTGTGATGGCAAAAGGGACTTTTCCAGTCTTCAGTGTCACACAATCATTCAGAAATTATTCTAATATGCTGAATTGATGCTCAAGAAACATTTCTTATTATTACCATTGTTATGCTGCTTAATATAGAAACCATGATATATATCTTTACAGACTTTACAGTCACTTGTGATAATTTTAATGTGCACTTTTGGAACGGTATAGATTTTAATTTACTATTATTACTTGTTCCAGAACAACAGTGTGAGTGAGCTTGAGAAATAATCAATATGGGATTAAAAAAACTAAGAAAAGAGGTCACTTTAAATATCACAGAATCTCCTTATAATGTGTAATTTCCAATCAAGCCATAAATTGTGTCAAATTATATAAAAAAATAGCTTTAATTTTATTTAAGGCACATCAATTCTAGGTATGAAATGAGCCTTAGCAAAACAAAGGAGACAGCTCTTTTATTTCAGAAATGCATGAGATATTATTTGCACCAAAGAATGTTGGTACATAAATAAATTGACGTGGTGGAAATTTGTTGGTTCAGACTTCACTTTTGGTCATTATTAGTGGGCAAATTAAAAAGTAGTTAGAGTGAAAACTGAGTTTATGTTTGCAGCCCACAGGTAAAATTGCCCTTAGTTGAAAAAAACATTTGGCACATTTTTGGGGGCATGCTAGCGCTAATACAGGTTGACAATAATTATGGTTTGAACTATTATAATAACAGTAATGAGCCTATTGCAAGAAACAGGCAAAGAAATGTTGAAAAGATTTGAACCAAAATATGAGGAGCACTGACCTCGATAGCATGCTGGAACTGCTCATGCTCTCTCTGTAGCTGCTCAGCTTCTTGAAGTGAACTGGCCGTAATCAGACCTGCATTCAGCATTGACTCGCCATTACGGATCCAACCCAGAACCTGCAAGAAGTGAAGAGATTAACAAACACAAATCGACACAAATTGTTATAAACCGTGAATAAAGTATATATTGAGGAGTATGTAGTAAGCTTCCTTTCTGAACATAGCCTGTGCATTACCTGTTTGACTTCAGCCTGTAGGTGGCGCAGTTGCACACACTGCTCCAGGTGTCTGCGGTGCTGCTCTGCGGCCACGTCCAGCTCTTGTTGTTTCTCATGTAGAAACTCCAGCAGATCCTGTACACGGGTGGCCATGTCCACATCACGGTCACACAGCAACTCAACACCTGGAAAACATGAAGAAATGCCACATTCTCAGCTCTCATGTTATTCACTAACAATCATGAAACTGCTGGACTGCAAACTCTTGTTTTAGGACTGAAATGCTACAGATGATATCGTAACTGTCATTTCCTAAGACAGTGAGAGCAAGATTACAATCCAACATCTACATCTCCAATTTTCCCCAGAGACTGGTCCAAACACCCACTCAGTCATCATGTCTGTGCAGAGACCGAACAAAAAGCTCAGTCGGAAATATAACCTTACATAACCTAATACATATGCATACTTCCCCACAGCTCTGTGGCCACTAACTACTGAATTACCTATAGCATCATTTATGTGAGATGTCTCCTTTTTTTGCCAGTCTGAGCTCAAAGATCTGAGCACTTACTGAGGACAATGTTTTAAAGTAGGTGTGCACTGGTCTAAACTGTAGGACTGCTATAAATACATATGCGACCCTGGACCATAAAACCTGTCTTAAGTCGCTGGGGTATATTTGTAGCAATAGCCAACAATACATTTTATGAGTCAAAATTATAGATTTTTCTTTTATGCCAAAAATCATTAGGATGTTAAGTAAAGATCATGTTCCATGAAGATATTTTGTAAATTTCCTACCATAAATATATCAAAACTTAATTTTTGATTAGTTATATGCATTGCTAAGGACTTCATTTGGACAACTCTAAAGGCGATTTTCTCAATATTTACATTTTTTTGCACCCTTAGATTTCCAGATTTTCAAATAGTTGTATCTCAGCCAAATATTGTCCTATCCTAACAAACCATACATCAATGGAAATATTATTTATTCAGCTTGTTATTAAAAAAATACCCGTATGATGTTTTGTGGTACAGGGTCACATTTATTATTTTGGTATATATTAGTTCAGTTTTCTCTATCTGTACCTTGATCTATAATTTCTCTATTTGTACCTCAACACAATGCTTTTATTTGGGCTTCTCAATACTAATCTGCTTCATAGACTGAGAGTAAGGTTAAAATGATGAACAAAAAAACACTGTTAATTGAGAATGTAATTTGTTCACCAATGCTGGATTTATCAGATGAAAATAAACAGTAAAACAGTACAAAAATAAAAATAAAGTAATATAGCAACAAATATTACAAAATAAAAGAACAGTGTTTCATGTAAAAATATTTTTTAAATGTAATTTATTCATACGATGGTAAAGCTGATTTGTTAGCAGTCATTACTCCAGTCTTCAGTGTCACATAATCCTTCAGAAATCTTTCTAATATGCTGATTTGGTGCACAAGTAACATTTCTTATTAATATCAATGTTAAAACAGTTGTGCTGCTTAATATTTTGTGACAAAACAATTTTTTTTCAGGATTCTTTATTGAATATAAAGTTAAAAAGAACAACATTGATATGAAATGCAAATGTTTTGTAACATAACAAATGTCACTTTTGATTAATGTTATCCATCCTCGCTGAATAAAAGTATTAATTTCATACCAAAAAAATAAATACATTACTAACCCCAAAAACTCAAAGTGAAAGTAACTATTATGTATATACACTGAAAAGCCCATATTGGCACATTTGACTCACCAGACGCCTGCACCTCGTTGACGTACTGCAGCAGTTCCTGGCCCTGGTGGATGACGTGGAAGGCGAGGTTGTTCATGGTCAGGGCTTTATCAGCGTGGTGCTGCAGTCTCTGTTCAGCCAGCGTCAGGTCCTCTGTGTCGAAGTCATTCCTCTGCTGTGACAGCTCCTCATTCCATGAGTCCAGATCTGAGATAATCTGAAAAATAAGATAGAACATATGAGTGCAGTCAGAGAGTCACAGATGCCATTACTAATGCGAGATCACCCAGGACAAGAAACAAAGTGACCTGTCTTGACTTGCTCTTATATGTTTAGGGCAATGTGTGTAAATTCCTCCATCACTTTATAAACTCTCTCGGAGTGTATGTTTCTGTAAGCATGCAAACTGGAGAAAGAGAGTAATTACTTCTGGGTGCAGAATGATCATCCTTGAAGAGTGCTGCTTATTAATTGCTAGTAAATCATATTAGGCATCAGGGAGTCGCAAACTGTGTGCTGATGAGAATATTGCCCTAGTTTAAGGAACGGTCCACTCAAAATGAGGATTCTGTCATTATTTACTCTCATTATTTCACACTGTCCCATTACACACACACTGCACCCCCACCCCCCACAGACACTTGATCAAGTATACAGAGAACTCACATCAATGGCATCCCTCTCAAAGATCCTGAGCTGAAGGAAAAGCTCCAGTTTGATCTTTCTCTCCTGAAAGAGCTCCTCCATCTGAGCCTGAGCCTCATCCAGCTGCTGCAGGACACTCTCGATGTGGTTGATGGAGCTGTTGTGAGGGGTCTTATTGCTGGAGATGGCCGAGTCTCTGCAGGAAAGACAGTGCAAGAGCTGTTACAGCAAAGGTACATTTGTTCTGGTGTGTACAAGAGATACAGGAAGAAACACATGTACTTCTTACAACAATGTCCTTTGAGAAAGTCAAAGCTGTAATAAATGTTAGGAATTTTCAAGCCAAGTCTTATGGAATTTGAGCAATTTTTGCTGTTTTCTCTGTTTGTACTTTGTTTACATAGGCATAATGTTTATATTTGTATTTCCTGACTCGTATCTCCTTCAAGGATTGAGTGGGGTCAAAACAAGGAATCTCAAGAATCAGTCAGGATCAAAAATTATTTCAGGTTGTTTTACCTCACGAGTATTAATACTGATTCATGAATCTGTTTGACTGATCCATTAAAAAAAGTTTTTCTATCTTCTTAAATACTTCTGCAAATGATCAATATTTGAGATGCTATTTTTTCATTTAAACTCATTTGGTTCAGTATCTGCCTAAATTCATAGCTACCAATTCAGATAATCTTTGTAAATAGCAACTTTTTCTCTGTTCATCTAAAATGTTTTTATGTAAACTTTTATTTCACTATGCAGCTCTGATCGAAAACGACTTTGTTTTTTAGGAAGACAGTCAGTACAACGATTCAAACTGTTATCTGGCATTAATACTGTTTCGTGAATCGGTTTTGCTGATTCACTAAAAAGAAAAATTTTCAAAATGGCAAATCGATTGTAAATTAAACAATTGCAAATGCTTATTTTTGTGTCACATCCACAATCAAATTGCTATTTGAGATTCTATTTTATCATCTAAAGTAATTTGATTCAACATCTTTTTCCCATCGAAATCTGCTTCTGATGTAAATACGTAACAAAATGCACAGATATTAATTTAGATAATATAAGTTAATCAAAATGGTCTTATTTCAGACAGAGAAAACAACACTTCTGCATTGCTGGTGGAAAAGGGACTGATGGGGTTTGAAAAGCAAACTTTTGTTTCATTGTGCAGCTCTAATCTCTGTGGGATATAAGTAAATGATCAGCAGAATATTGAACCCAAAACTAACAAAAACGACAAATATTAGGGCACGAAATAGGATGTGACTTCAGGCTTGAAATTTAAATGTAATAAAACAAAAATCCAGCACTAATGATATTAAAAATCCATTAAAAAATGAAATTATATGGCCCTAAAAGCATTATCTGCGAATGGGAGAGAGGATTACAAGCCCATTGGAAAGATAATATGTAAAATATGCAACATTATCCTCTTTTCATTAAAAAGGTTAATTATCAGGGACAGCTTTAGTAATAATTGTACAAGAGGATGAGGGGAAAATACGAGGAAGCAACAGTTTCAAATTAGTCTGGAAGGGATAGAAAAAGACGGAAGAGTCCTTTCATCCCGTCTCAAAGGATACAAGCGGGTTAACTCGGATTAAACTTTATTAAAAACAAATGGCGTAATAAAGTAAAATCACAGTTATCGGGGTAATAAAGGCCCTTGCTTTAATTGATTCTTCAATGCTGGATCGCTGCAGAAATTCTGTTCCCATGGTGATGTGCTTTTATCATACTGCAAGGCTTGTGTGACTGAGTGGACTTCATACGGAATAACAGAATAATTAACACTTTCATCACCGATTCACAACCGCAAAACAAGCAGGGTTTTGAGATTGATTAGACAAATACTATGATGACAGTCTTACGTCTGTAATGTGAGTAACTGAGTGTGATACTGAGATCTGGAGATCTCGTGTGTGTGAGTTGGAGTTCTTGTGTAAGCGCGTAATGTCTCTGCGGTGTGGGCATTCTGTGTGTTGGTGTGTGCTGGGGACCTTTCTGTTTGTACCTCTGGGCTCTTGGGGTTTAAGTATTACCTCTGCATAATTAACTGGGCGGTTATGAAAGCAGGATTATGTAAGACACTAGAGAAAGAGAGAATAGCAGAGCGAGAGAGAGAGACAGTGCACACGGAGGGATAGACATCCTCAAAATCACATGTGTAGAGAGAGCAATTTGCAAGCGGAGGAGGAGAATTAAGTCATGTCTTCATCTGCTTTTCTTAAAATAAAAAAACAACATTAGTACGAGAAATGCAGAGTGACTGTTAAACTGACAGGTCAAACTGCATCTGTTTTTATACAAAAACAAGCTGAAAAGTTGAATGTATAAAACAAATGTTATAATATAATTTCATATATTATATATATACATGTACTGACAAAAAAAATATTTATAACCTGAATGCACTGTAAGTCGCTTTGGATAAAAGCGTCTGCTAAATGCGTAAATGTAAATATATAAAACAAAACACAATATAAAACTAATTGCAATTAGCCAGTTATCAACATTTACACGTTTATATTAAAAGTTAAACATCATATTTTATATATATATATATATATATATCCTATATTATTTTCTATATAAAATTAAATGTATAATTCATATAAACTACTATTATTACTACAATTTATATTATATAATATTATAATACAAATATATAATTAATATTGATGATCCTGTCTTTCGGATGAGACGTTAAACTGAGGTCCTGACTCTCTGTGGTCATTAAAAATCCCATGGCACTTCTCGTAAAGAGTAGGGGTGTAACCCCGGTGTCCTGGCCAAATTCCCACCACTGGCCCTTGTCAATCATGGCCTCCTAATAATCCCCATCCACTTGATTGATCTATGACTCTCTCTCTCCACCTGTAGCTGGTGTGTGGTGAGCGCACTGGCACCGTTGTCCTGTGGTAGCCGTCGCATCATCCAAGTGGATGCTGCACACTGGTGGTGGTTGAGGAGAGACCCCCCCCCCCACATGATTGTAAAGCGCTTTGGGTGTACAACAATACACAATAAAGCGCTATATAAATGCATCATTCATTCATTCATTCATTCATTCATTCATATAATTAATAAATATGTTTTTAAATGATAAATTAATATTCTAATAACTGGTGCATGTGGATCAACTAATGAAACAAATCTAATTAAGTGGTATGCTGATAAGTTGAATTAATTTAAATTAATCACACATACAATTATCCAACTAAATTGTTAATTTATCAGCATATGACTTAAATTTAATTTCTTGAAGATTAATTGCACCAGTTATTATATGAAACTAAGGGTGTATTCACACTAGGGAAGTCTGATAGTTAATTTGCTTTGGTCCGGACCAAATATGTTTTTTTTTGTTTTTTTTGGTGCGGTTCGCTTTCACACTGCCCTTTTTGCAAGTGAACCAGAAATTGTAAACAAAACCACAGGTGTGCAAAGGTCATCCATTCTTTGGACAGAAATTCTCAAGCAGGGAAAACAGGAAGTGCTAATCATGGAAATCTTTCGTAAACACTCCGTAATTGTTGCTCATAAAGGTAAGAATAATACGTAGTTCGGAACTGTAAAAGGTCTATTTTTATTTGTGCGCACTCACAATATCAAGAAAACAGTGCTTTTCTAAAATAAAGAAAACTAATAGGATGCGCTTGCCGTCCCAGTCTTGAACAGGAGCGCTTCACAAAAATGAACCGAAGCTCAGTGAATATTTTCCTCACAGACATGAATATATCTATAGAAAGCTTTGAATTACTACAAAACGAAATAATTCATATTGAAAACTACAAATCTTTCATTATAATCCGTAAAGATGCATTTCTTTCTAAAAAGAAGCGTCAAATGAGGAGATGGCGAGTCCGGATTTTTAATTTCATTTTTGTGACACTCCCCCAGACACATTCATTTGCAACTTTTGCTGGGGCTTTGCGGCAAGCTTTAGCCTCATGTCACGTTGCTATGGGTGCTATGGTCATGAAAACTCATCATTTGCACACGTTTTTAAGCATTGTGGTTTAAAAACAAGTGATTGAAGCGATTGAAATGCAAACAACAGCACTATATGCACAAGCTGTGCGTTTCCGAGCATGCTTTCTTCAATTGGGTCGGATCGAGGCCGGTTCATATTCACACCTTAAACTGACCGTACCAGAGTTTGTTTGGAACCGAACAGAGACCACCTCATCAGCTGGGTCTCGGTTCGGTTGTTTGGTGCGCACCAGAGAGCGATTGCTGTATTCACACCTGCCCAAAAGATCCGCACCAAAAGGTGAAACAAATCAGAGTTTGTTTTAATCGAACCAAACAAGACAGGTGTGAATACACCCTAAAATGTACTAATTCATATACATTCATATATAACATAAAACAGAATATTTAATCAAATGTTTATTTTATTTAATATAATATAATAAATGTATCTTTTAATTTAAAATGTTTATTTATTTTATTTTATTTTAGACAGTAATATCTTTCCTCTTTTGTGTTTTGTGGTTAAACCACTCTTTTCTGGCCCACGTCAATCAAACTCCAAACATATTGCATATTCAAAACATGCAAATATGTTTCCTCAAAACTCTAAACCCATTTTTTTAATTACTATCATTATGTAATGAAAATAAGTCATTTGAGATGCATCAAACCATTCCTCATTCCCTGAATATCTTGTTATTTTGCAGTATTGTGCAGCCCACTGCAGTAGTGCTGGTAGTCAGGGATTCACAGATTAAATGTGGCAGAGCTGAACACATGAGAGGGGCTGGAAGCAGAGCAGTGAGTTTGCCCTGAGGGGGCTGAGAGACTCCACTCCAAACAGCCTCTGGTGCTCTCTCCTTCGCTTGCTTAACTTTCTGTTGAAGCATCCAGCTTTACTGAATCTCAGCCATCATGTTCCTCTGCTGCTGCAGCTCTTCCCACATGCAGATTATACATGTGACCAACCGTCAGCACTAGCACTGGGCATCAAGTCTCAGCAAATGATGCAAATTTACAGCTGCACAGTCACTCACCAGGTTATAGTAAAGTAAAGAGAGTACAGTTTTCCAAATGCAAAGTGGATGATGGCAGATGGGGGCCAAAGGGGTGCTTGAACCATACAAAGGTTTGGTCAAGTGAGGATGACTAATGTTTGCTCAAGTACAAACACAATGCTGAATAGAATTTCGATTCCACTTGAGAATACCATTAAAGGGGACATCAGATGCAAAATTCACTTTTACATGGTGTTTGAACACAAATGTGTGTTGGCAGTGTGTGTACACAACCACCCTATAATGATAAAAATCCACCCAGTGCTTTTTTTTTTAATCCTGACCAAGCCGTTCACAGATTCTTGACAGCGTGAAATCACACAGGCCCAGGTCGGTCCCACAACCGTAGACAGACACTGATATTTCAACATAGACCTGCCCTGAGGGAGCTATCAACAGTCTGCCACTATTTCCATGCCAGAGCAAAAGTAGACAAGAATGTCTCCTAAGCGATTGAGGTGTTTTGTTGTTAGATGTAATATTGAGCATAGCAGTCGTCATTTACTTCGACATCTGAGCCGCTGAAGATGCAGTGGATTACTTTTGTTTTTAAAGGGAATGCACCAATCCCCGATCTACCTAAATGCATTTATGTTTGCGCGAATCATTTATAATCCAGCTTCAACTACAGAAGAAGTGAGTATAAGGTTCTTTTTTTAATGAATTTTGCAAATCTCCTTTCCTAATAATGTGCTAGTAAGCAAGTTCCGCAGCTAAAGTTTACAGTCTCATGAGAATGGCTTGTCACCCCAAGGAAGGGAGGGGTGGGGTGAGCAGAGCTCATTAGCATTTAAAGCAACATACACTGAAACGGGTCTCTTTCAACAGAGCTGTTTTAACAAGGTAAAAAGAGTGTTGTTTTACACTACCACTGTGAAATTTTAACCAAAGTATGTAATAGACTTTTCATTAAGACTCTAAAAAATCATACCAACTTGTGGAAAATGGGCATCTGAGGTCCCCTTTAACAATTCTTCAAGTACTTGAAGAGTAATTGGTGCTTAATACAGTATATACAATTATACTAAAACCAAAAAATACTACTTTATGGTAATAAAGAGAGCAACATTTTTTCCAAAATGTGTATCTTTAATATTGACAATTAAAGTCCTTTTGTGCATCAAGAATAATTTGATTCATATCGATTAAGACATCATAAAAAGGGCAATATCTCAGTAAAGAATCACTTTGACCAATTCAATGAATGAGTCGTTAGACTGAATCAAACATGTGCTCATCACATATCTAAGCATCTTGGACTGATTCACTATAAATAACTAGTTCATAAGAGTTATATGTCCGTAAGTAGGACTACACTGGTTCTGTTGTTTGTGAGGAACCGCAGAAGATAAGTCTGTTTTATTGTCTGTGTATTATTTAGTGGAACCCAGTCTTTCACTCTAGGCTTCAAACTGCAAACTTAAAACTCCTAGTTGGCTCCTTGGTGTGTGTAAGATTTCAAAAGATGGCTTTCACACTAATGTAACAAACCACACTTTAATGGAATCAAACTTGAGGTCCACACCAAAACATTAAAGGATTTGTTGAAGGAGCAGACATGAAAGGGAAGGACAGATGAGAAGATTGTGCACCTGAGTTGTTGAATGAGATCTTCTCCCTCTTTGATGACATTTACAGTGAATTGCAGTGTGGTCTGCTGCTGCTGCCCAAAACGCTTGATCAGTTCCTGAACGGCCTCCACCGACTCCGCATACACATCGTCCAACAATTCCTTCTGCAACTCCTCCAGCCACGTCCACAGCTATGCACAAAAGACACGGTATTAATCACTTATACTTTACTCAGAGAACTCTATATTATTATTTAAATTGCACATATATTTTGCACATTCATCTCATACATAATTTAGTTTCTAATTTCTGATCTGATATTGAGTGTTAATGTATCTGCTTCTGGTGCATATGTGTAAAAGTACACGCTTTCATAACTGGGTCGAATGACCTACTAAAACTATTTTTTTACTTGACATTCTCATGGTGCACACAAAAGATAATAAATAAATAAGCATGCTAAATATCGACATAATTTTAAGGCACAAAAATACAGTAGTTACAAAAAAACCTCCACATCATGCATAAAACCAGGAACATTGCTCAGAGCGGGCGATCTGAGGCCTCAGGCAAACTGTTTTGAAGTTTATTGTTGAAGGTGGTGAATTTGTTACAAAAGCGGTGCTTTGATGGTTTTTGGGGAGATGCTCTCCAGAGGTGCTTTAAAGACACGAATTTGAAGAGTTTAACTTTCCTGAGAGGATTTTAAACAGCTGACAGTTTAACATACGCTGAAACTGTCCCGAGAGGTTGCATTTTTTATTCAACCCTTTTTTGCATGACTGCAAAAAAACATTAAAGTTACTATTTTGTAAATTTAGATACAACTACTCAAACATCCTCAGTTCTTACCTCCTTAACATGGGTGTGGAAAGCTACTGACATGTCCAGCAAGACTTTTCGTTGCTCTACACGCCTTACAAAGTCCTGGATCCGGTCCTCCAGCTGATGGGCGGCCTGATAGATCTCCTCCGGGTCACACTCGCCTGTCTGGGCCAATTGCTCTGCAGCTTCAAGCAGCTTATCGGCATTTGTGTATGTATTCTGATAAAGAGGAGACATATATGGACTATGATTATGAAGCTCATGTTAACCGGTAAGAATATTTTGCTTCAATGCATTTTGGCACTGACTAGTCCAGTAGTTCTGCCACTAATCAACTTGACTGTGTAGAACAAATACAATTATTTACATAAAGTTAAAAATAACCCATGGACTAGTCTAGCAGTGATCAGTTATAACTAATTTCATGTTAAATGATTACATGAAGGGATATTTCACCCAAAAAGGAACATTTTGTCATCCTCTACTCACCCTCATGTTGTTCCAAACCTGAAAGAGTTTCTTTCTTCTGATGAACTTAAAATAAGATATTTTGAAGAATGCTGGTAATCAAGCAGTTGATGGTCCCCATTGACTTCCATAGTATTTCCTTCCCTACTATGGAAGTCAATGGGGACCAACAACTGTTTGGTTCTTCAAAATATCTTATTTTGAGTTCAACATAAGAAAAAAACTCAAAGGTTTGGAACAACATGAGGGTGAGTAGATGATGACAAGTTTAATTTTGGGTGAACTATCCCTTTAATCAGATTCCAAAAATTAAGTACTTTAAATTAGATTATAATCCATTTTAAAATGCGTACAGTAATATTATAATTACATGATAACAAATTATTTATACATTATTTTGCCCTAAAATATTTACTTGAATCCCCTTGAGAATTTAAGTTCATATTTCAATCTTTTATTTTCACAGTTTTCTGATGTTGGTTAATGGTCACATTGACATGCAGGTACACAAACAAAATATTTATACTTTAAGTGTTCAAATATTGTTTTTATATTGAAAGCATTTATTTTTTTCTTTAAGATGCACTTTTATGATTTAATTTAACTAGTTTCAACAGTTCGCAAAACCCTGCAGTTCCTTCACAAACCCCAAAAATCATGATATTTAACGCACTCCACTCTAACAAAGGATGGAATATATTTTCCTTCACTTTGTATTTTTACAATCAACAAAATATTCCTATTCAAAACTGTGATTAACGAGTTTTGAAAAAAATATTTAAGAATAATCAAAAAAGTATGAATCATTGCCTAAAATGTGTAATCTTACTAACTACAATTTACATCACGTAATTTGTAAGTAATCTACCCAGCACTGTTAAAAATTGATAGTTGGGAAAGACCTTGCATGTTATATTATGTTTATGACTCCTTACTAGCTGTGCTTTAGACGTAATTGGAAGAATACAGAAAAGCCCGATCAAATAAAACATGAATTAAAGGGGAGATTTAAGAGTGGCAAACCTGAGCAACTTCCTCAAAGTCTTCATGGCGTTTCTGCAGGGCTCGAGCGCGATGTAGAGATTTCCCCACTCCTGTGTGTTTGCTGAGAAACGCCTCACCGTGGTTCTCAATCCAGTCAAGGACCTACTCACACACCATGCACCCAAGAGGAAAACAATACAGTTAATATGTGAGACAGCAGCAGAGCGTTCCAGTCCTTCTCTAGGTAAGAATGTGTCCTGTCAGACAATGGAAGTCAAATCAAGGTACCATGACAGGAGATACTGCAGAGTCCAAGACAGAAAAAAATATACATAAAGGTGTCGTTCACAGTGTAGCTCTCCCTCTCTGCAGCGTTCATTGCATCCCCAGCACCTGAATAGTGGTTTCCATGGCAACACTTTCCCTCAGCCACAGAATTAGCCATTCTGCATTCTCTCTGCCCTGCACCAATAAACTGGCCCTGACCCTCTGAACACAATGTACAACAGAGAGATGCCTAGTATAATGCTATGGCAGCGGCTTATCCTTGACTTTAAATTATGTGTGACTATTTCTGTTTGTGTGTAAACAATTATAATCCCAGAGAAGTTAAGCCAAGATGTTGCGGTGGTGTTTTCTCTCCTGTATTAAAGAGGCAGTGGTAACCGTAATTACATGCTAAACTAAAGCCTGCCCAGAAGTATGAATTTGGAAATCTCCAAAAAGAAAACAAAAATGTCCGCACACTGCAGTACACTGAGGCGTATACAAAGTACTGGTTCTTTAGTACCAAGTCGACACTGAAAAAAACTAACTATACCCAGTCTTCCTTTACTACTCGGTAGTAAAATAAAATAAGTGTTTACAAAGAACACAAATTGTTAGATTCTGTGCCATATTACATCATTAATATTTATTAGTCAAACAAATATTTCAAACAAAAATAAGACTTTTTTTATTATATATTAGACAATAAATAATTTAATTAAACATTTGTATATTATTTTATATTGTAAAAAGTGTATTTGTATTATTTGAGATTTGAATTATTCAAATTCATAAAAAATGGAACATGGAAAATATGTTTTTTTATTTTATTAAAAATCTATATGCCATTGGATTTCATTTATTTAAAAAAATCACTTTGTAAGTATTACCAAAATTATAATAAAATAATTGACAAAAATGGTTTTGTTGTGTATCAAAAATCAGGAAATCTCACTGATATTGACTACTAAAATGTTATGTTAGGGACAACTAAAATTACATCAGTTACACGGCTCAGTTGCCTATGGAGTCCTTTCAGCTATTCATGCTGACTCTACTTCCTTTCCTTTGTATCTCCTTCTCACATCCTTCCATCCCATTGTATTATCTTGATGCTTTTTAAATCGTCCCTCAAGGGTATTATGAAATGCCACGTGCAGTTCTCAGTACCACACTTGGGGTATTTTCAAGTGAATGAATATATATGTGTGTGTGTGTGTTTTACCTGCTGAACGTCTTGCTGGAATACACACAGCTGCAGACGTTGGTGCAGCCGGACCTTACGGTGCTGCCAGATGTTCTCCAGCTGCCTCTGGTGATGCAGAACCTCATGGATGATGTCCAAAACATGGCGCACTGCTTTGGAGTAATTGGCAGAAGCCGTCAGTGAATCAGCGCTGCCAGGGGTCAAGGGGCGCTGAAGTTTGTCCAATAAGGCTTTTCCATCTTGGCTCACCTGGGAAAGAGCGGGACAATGATGAGAAAGCAATTGCAAAAACCTAATAGACTAAATGAAGTTGTATTATTATATGCATTGTAACTTCATAGCACTGCGTTATTTAATAAATATAATTAGCTGAAATTGGCGCTTTAGACGTGCCTGTAATTGCTATAATGTGCAAGTACCATTTACTTTGGGATCAGTACCCTTAAATGGTTTTTCAAAAGTGCCAGGCAATTTAGTGATTTTGAGACACACGGCTCAGTACCTCAGAGTAGGCAGCAGTGATCTGCTCATACAGGCCTTGGTGATGGTGGATGGCGTCCTCTAGGTCCTGTAGCTCAGAGGGCAGATCCACCTCCCCGCATGCTTTACACCATGCGTCCACATTGCTCATGTACTGAAGAGAGACACAAATACACACACTTACAACAACAAAATAACAATAATATCAAGCCTCTTATAATAAAAGAAACAGTAATGAACAGCCATAAGGTAATGGACTAGATTTGTTAGTGCTAAGGACTAGATCAAACCAACTTATTTGGATAATTTTCGAAGGTTTGCTATGTAACCATTCTACACAAGCTTTGAAGAAGTTCTGAACAGTTCGTTTTTTTCATCTAAACTTAGACATACAACGCGATTTCTTAACATAGCTTTCTCCTCAGATCAAGATTTTATGAAATCCAGAATAAAAACTCACAAAGACATTAAAACATATGTACTTTAAAAACTCATTCAAAACATAAAATAAAGGCAAGTTCTAAATGGAACTTAAAAACTCACTTTAAAATAAAGTTGTAATTCTAAATGGAACATTTCATAACTCTCATCACAATGATTGTATATTCATATATGTGCCTATTTGTCCATATAAACCTTTGATATTCATCAAAATAAATGGAATGAATTAAAACTAATAAGGGCATATAAACCTTTGAGGATCAAAATAAATGGAATGAATTAAAACTAATAGGGCAAATGTGCCGCACTCCGACATATCAATTCAAATCAAATCGTCTTTCATCTCATCCCACACTTCCTCAGAGATGAAGAGCAGAACGGGGATGAGAGTTCATGTTCAACTCAAACAGCCGCAATCCGAATATCAATTCAAATCAAATCGTCTTTCATCTCATCCCACACTTCCTCAGAGATGAAGAGCAGCCCAAACCAGAATGGAGTTGGTTCAACTCAAACAGAGCTCTCATGTGGTGATGCTGAGGACAGCCCAAACCAGAATGCCTTGTGATTGGCAGGTGGTGATGCTTAAAGGAAAACAAATCTCTGGAAGGGAGATTGTTGTTGATATAGCCCCTCTATGAAAACACTGCATGTGTGAGAGGAATATTTTATTATGGAAAGCAAGCTTTAGCTGTCCTCTCTACTGCAGTCTCTCAAATATGCTTTTCCCACATTTTCAAAAGACAATTGAATATTGACAACCTTTCATTATATTTCAATGAAAATTAAAAGCCATCAGGGAAACTGCTCAGTATAATTGTGTTTCACTCAATATTTGTGTATTTATGCTTATTAGAGTATTGTGCCGTTAGCTTAGCAACATGCTACCATCAATTGAAAGTTTGCTCATGAAGCTGTCATCTATTTAAAGCCTTATGAGAAACCACTTACGAGGTTTCAAGACCTTAGAAGGCAGCTGCTTATGTAGGTGGTAGGCAGTTAACTAGGTCTTAAGACAGATCTTGCATTCTCTTCTGAAATGATCTTGTCTTTGGATTTCTTGCTGATGCTTTATTTGTTATTCTAAATGAATCAAAGCCTAAGTCTGATTATCACTCACTTTTAACAGCATGTGAAATCCATTCATCTTTTCTCTTGCTCCAGAAGTAATTTAGAAAAATCTCAACACATACACTGATTTCTCTGTTGAGCGCTCATTGGTATCGGTTTTCATTAGAGAAGATGTTACAAGCGTTCTCTCTAACCTGGTCGCATTTCTGGTGGAAAGTAGCAGACATCTCCAGCAGGGCACTCCTCTCGTCCAGCGCAGCAGCAAAGGCTTTCCACTCCTGCTCCAGCTGACCTGAGATCTGTTTGATCTGCTGGGACGCATAGTGGCCCGCCTCCAGCAGACGGTTCCCCACCGACATGATGCGGTTTATGTTTACGTAAACATTCTGCGGGAGACGGAAAATATTATACCAAAACAAATGCCAAAAACTGAAACTGTTTATGATTCAAAATTAAATTTTTTGTATAGAAATTTTAATATAATATATACGACAATTTATTATATTTGCAGGGGTTAAAACAACAAAAAAAAATAAAATGCAAGAACCTTAAAACTGAACTGCTTTTTCCCGGACTGGGGGTTTCCGGGTGGGGTTTGTTGGGGGATGGACACAGTCACAGTCGCAACATCAGGATTATTTGGCAAACAAACAAAAAAAACATTTGAAAGGAATAAATGACAAAGCTATCACTTTCCTTATTCCTTATGATTGACCTGAAGAATAACAGCTATATCGTGCACTAGGGAAATTATGAGCTATATCACCGCTTATCGACACTAGGGGTGTGACAATGTACTTAGCTCATGAGATGAGACAAAATACAGATACCTGGCTCACGATATTTTAATACTATTTTAGTGATCGACCGATATTGATTTTTTATAACCGATACCAATTATTTGCATGTTTATGTACCCGATAACCGATATGCAGAACCGATATATATTTACTGTTATAAAGTAAATAAATAACTGATTGAAGTAAGTCCATTCTTCACTTTGGTTTTTCCTCCTTTCAGTCATCTTAACAACAACAAAAAACTGTTGAAAATTAACATTTTCATGTCAAATTTAATCTTCAAATTACAACAATAAAAACATTTTATTTATAAAAAGCATCATCAGCAACACTGATATTAACAATAAGCAAAATAACGTCTAATGTTTTCATTTTCAAATGGAGAAAATAAAGGACAGAAGTCATATAAACTTCATTTTAAACTACACTTTTAGTTTTTAGTTTAAGCTGTTTAATGTTTAATAGAAAAGAGTGGAAGAATAATTCACTGAATAAGTAATTCTCTGGAATATTGAAATAAGCTATAACAAACAAAACATCATATTTTATTGCATTTCTCAACTGGCTGTTAATCAGAATCAGAATTCTTCAAATGTTTTTGTCATTCTAAAATATGAAATACCTGCTGACAGCGTCGGTTTATCTATGCATTTACACAGAACTATAGGGAAAGTGGGGATGGTTGCAACACTTTTGGGCATTTTCTTTAGTTTTTTCAGAGACTATTTGCATTAGAAAGCATAATTTTAATGCAATAAAGCCACATCAGTCGGCTACTCACCCCACATTGCTGTAACACAAGCACATATGATTATATACACACAATTTATACTTGAATATACACACAATTATGCTTGAATAGACAAAATCAAATTTTGCAACTGACCCCCACAAATGGGGACGGTTTCAGCAACAGTCCACAGTGGCAGTTGCAACATTCATTAAAATGTAATTAAAACCATTCTTAAATATAATTTAGCAGTGTTCTTTTATTTTATTTATGCACATACATGGTCTTTAATAAGTTAAATTGACTAAAAACAAAATAATAGTAAATGGGGAAAAAAAAATCAAGTAACAAGTAACCGTGTCTTGGTTAATTATTTCATACATTTGAACAAATATTAATTAATCAAATCAAGACACTAAAATGTTATATAAGCACTTCTGTTAGCATACATTTGAACAAAATGAAAGGTTAATTTAATCAGAAACAAGACACTAAAATTTTATATAAGCCTACCAGTTCTGTTAGCAACTTAGTCACTGTCTTAAGGTTACTGAACTAAGTTTGACCAACTTGCATGAACTAATCAAGTCACTGTATCAATGTGTGATAAAGGGACTATTTGACCAACTAGCAGTAACCAAGTGTATCAATGTTGTGATAAGGGACAGCAAGTTGGGTACGGTTGCAGCAACATGTTTGCATCTGTCCTACCTTGACAGCCGTGATAAAACTTGGTATAATGGCTTGACACAATATCTTTGACACATGTTAGCTATGCTTATAGAAGCTAAGAAAAACAGATATAAATCATATGTTTTACAATGCTTCACACAAACAACGTTAGACGTATGAAAAAAAAAATCGAATTCTTAAAAAAATATTTTTTACCATGAAAATAATTTTTGGTAAAAGGAATCATGAATCAGAGCATGATTTTCATACAGGAAGGATCTGATTAGCAGCCTGTTCCATCCAGGAAGGATGGGTGGGGCATTTAGCATGTGCAGCATGAATATCATCACTGTATCTCATTTCTGATTGAAGAAATAAGCCATGTTGCAACCGTCCCATCTCCTACTCAAACTGTGATCGCTTGCGGAGATAATAAATAATTAATTTCGATAGAGATGTATTTTTTGGATGTTTATTGGCAAAAAAATGGTTAATATGGTAAATGTTAATAATAGTTTAGCGTGTTTCAAACAAGTGAATCTTGTTAAAAGTTACATGCGGTGGTCGTGCTGAGCAGTTTCTCCTGAGCATCAACCACTGAGTGAACAGCAATATGAAAGCGGCTTCACAAGACTAAGATGAGCATAAACAACAGAGAGAGATTAAATTCAGCGCTTTTTATTTCCAACCATGCCCCTCATTCATGGCTGTATAATTTTGTAATTCCGGCAAAGTTACGTCTTTATGGGAAAGAGTGACGGATTATCTTACGTGACTCTGTGAGTTTTCTCCGGTAGAATTTCTTAGAGGAGTCACAGCATTTGCATTGCAAAAATTAGCATATCTCGAGGCAAAGGTTTAAAGATTTCCTATTAATCATAACAATCAGTTGTGCATTAATACACATTTTTGCATACTATGTTAAATAAAGTTTACTAACTACAGCAAATCAAGTACCTGTGCACGCCACCGTTGTTGTGGTCTCGTCTCCCCTCAGACGCGCTGCAATGACGATCCTGCGCGCAAACTCTCAAAACAACCACAAGATGGCTGCATTTATCGGTGAATCCGATATTACAAAACCGATATCCGATTATGGTAAAATGCTTAAATATCGGGACAACTATATATCGGTCAATCTCTAATTTTAAGACATTTTTAATGACAGAATATTTGTCTTTTAATCACAAAAAGTGAAATTGTTTAACTAATCTAGGGCTGTAACTAACCATTACTTTTGTAATCAAGTAATCTACTGATTATTTTGACAATTGAGTAATCTGATATTTTTTAGTAACACAAATGGATCTACATGAAAACGAGGCTTTAATAATCGCATATAGAAATATGTTGAAATATTGTCCTGTGCTGGCATAGGTTTATAAATGATTTACATTACAAATCTAGTAAGATCACACACCGTTTTCTGAGATGATCGTTAAGTAACCCAAACTCACAGCATATGCAGAGGAAGAGTTTAACGTCTTTCACGCATACAGTCTTTACTGGTAAATTACCATGAAGAGATCATGTGTGAACAGTACCTTTTCAAAAATCGTTCTGACAATCATAGCGTTTTTATGGAGATGATATGATTACTATGAGCTGTTTACAAAGCTCTGCTGCTTTTTAATAGCTTTTCTATGTAAATATGCGCTAGAGGGACATCTTTGACCATAGCGCTTCGCAGCTTTTTCCACGCGTTGCACTCGAGACCCAGGCTTCTTCTCCATTCTTTAGGGCTGCGGCTCTGGATACTATTTCACGTCTCGTGTTTATAAGAGCAACAACTTCTGATTGGCTAGTAATGTTAGTTTGGTTGAGAGTGAAAGCGGTGTCCCTCTCATAATATTGGTAGGCGATCTCGTGAACTCGAAAATTATATCAACAAGTTTTTTTAAATGTAGAACTATTGCTGCGTCCCAATTTGCATACTATCCGTCCTAAATAGCATTCGAAAATAGATTTAGTATGTCCCAAATCATAGTATGTTTAAAAAAGTATGCCAAAGATTCCCGGATGGTCTACTACTTCCGGCTAGAATTCGAAGTGCAGATCGAAGCACACTCTAAACATTGCTAATATTGCCCACAACACATTGCGCGGTGGACGAGGATTCGATTAGAACTACAAACACGCATACATAAGTGTTAAAAACTACAAACATGGCGGATATGCACGACCGACGGACAGGTAGAGAAAGGGATTTGAGTGATAAATAATCAATGTCTAAATTGATGAAAAAATATTTATTTAATGTTATGCGCGTTATATTTCATCTGCAGCAACACTGTGCACTTTTATAATGATACGTTTGGTCATTAACTTTGAAATGCATCATTATGCATACACATGAGCAGAGTTCTTGGCATGAAAGACCCGCGATGTGCTTCTTTATTTCTTTATTTTTATTAATATGGTAGGAAATCAAATTAAACTAAATGTAGATGATGTTAACTGTGACAAGATGATTGGTAGGGCAGTTTAAACAGTGACAGGAAGCAGGTAACTAAGCAACAGAGCGTCCGTTAAAGATGCAGCTATGACGAAGTAGTATGTCCCAAAGCTTGCCTACTATTCTGCTACATATACAAAAGTATGTACTTTTTCTTCACAAAAAGAGTACATACTTTTAGGATATAGTATAAGCAGGCGAATTGGGACGCAGCATATCTTTTTATTTCAACAGCCGAACGTCGGAGATCAGGCACGGTGCCGGAGAACTTTAAGCCCGGTTATTGGCTATAACATAAAACTTCATGGTATCAACCAGAATTGTATTATCAGTGCAACACTAATTCAAACCGATCCCCTTTCACAATATCACATTTTGAAAACTGCCTCAGAATGGATTGTTCACAAAACACTGCTTTTAGAGGACCACACTATACATCCCAGTAGATTCTTGTCTGTTTAATATGCAAGTCAACTTCAAGGAGTAGATCAGTAGAGTGCAAGTCTGATTACTTTCTGATCAATAACAACTGAACGTGAATAGCAAAATTCAAAAAGTGCTCTTTGAAAATGATTGTGCGTTTGTTTCCTTGTCTCTGTTTTCTCTCGAGTAACTCTTATCATTATTAATAAAGTGACACGGGGACTTTAAAGACACTCTACTATTTAAACGTTTGGGTCTGTAAGATTTTTTTTAAAGAAATTAATACTTTAATTCAGAAAGTGACAGTAAAGGCAAAAGGGGCAGAAACATCATGGTTTCCACAAAACAATTAAACTGTTTTCAACATTGATAATAATGAGAAATGTTTCTTGAGCACCAAATCAGCATAGAATAATGATTTCTGAAGGATCAAGTGACACTGAAGACTGGACTGCAGAAATTTCAGCTTTATTATTACAGGTATAAATTGCATTTTAAAAACAGTTGTTTTAAATTGTAATAATATTCCACAAGATTATCGTTTAACTGTCCTTTTAATCAAATAAATGCAACCTTGGAGAGCATTAGAGGCTCCTTTTAAAGAAACAAATATCCTACAGACCTCAAACTTTTGAAAGGTACTGATATGAGGAGAGAGAAAAAATCAGTGATGAAACATTAACCACAAGGTTCTTGAAAATACCTTATAATGGCTTATAACATAAAAAGTAAATTAATGCTATCATTAAACTTTTAGAGCAACATTTGAAGACTTATCAGAGATCAATATGCCTATTGCATACATCCTCTTTCAGTCTCTTTAAACAGGAAGTGATCAATACTTATCTCTACTGTAATGGGGCTTTTTAAAGGATTCCCCTAATAGGGCCCACAGCTGGTGGGCAGCCACCCAAACAGGAAGCACTTAGGTGGATCATGCTCTATGCTACATCTCTGATTATACGATGAGTCACCATCACTGAATAAAGAATCGGTGCTTACATTGTAAAAACTAAAACCATTACGCCATTACACTGCTTAAAAGGAAGACAAATCCTAGTTTGGTTGGTTATTAAAAGTAAATGCTGTGAGGGCATTACAGGATACAGGATGCATGTAGTGATGCAGAGAAAGTGACATTTTCAATCTTCTGTGAAAATTCTAGTTAAAATCTTACCATGCAGTTCATGGCAAAGTGGTTGTGCTGGGTCTGCAGCTCCATGGCGTGGGGGTGGTTGTTGCCGATCTCAGTGTATCCAGCCAGAAACAGCCCTTTGTTGTGCATGATCCAGTCAAACATCTGCAGAGACACAGCAAATCACACACACACACATCAGGCACACGTTTGACTGGAAGCAGGTTAAGTGTATGTATGTGTGTAATGTAATGCAAAATATCCCGTTGGGTGAATGTTTTAGCACGTGCATCATTGTGTTCATACAGCTGAAATGAGTAAAAATAGAAAATCATAAAAAGTGACCCGTTTCTCAGGAGCAAAGAATAGCTGCTGGTTTCCTAGCAACATGCATATCTTCCACCCACTATGAGAAACATTGAGATGAATTAGTGAGAACTTGTAAATACGTGCACAGAACCAGATAGAATGAAAACCCAGGGTTTGCTTCAATTTAGAGCGGAGGTTCTCAACCAGGGGGCCGGGGCCTCAACAAACTTCCAAAGGGGACTCAGAATCACTTAAAAGTATTTAAATGAATAAATTATCAACATATAAAAATAATATATTCATAATATAAATTAAAATGCAAAAATAGATCATTCAAGATTTAACATGAAATAATGTCCTTTTTGTCATATTAGAACATATAGTTGATAAAACATCTGGATAACAAAATGAATTATGGTTAATCCACTTAATATATCAATACTTCCAGTTTCTGTTAATAAAACAAGCAGTTTGTTATGCATACATACAAATATCATCCTATATGGTGAGGAGGTTGGAAAACTGTGTTGAACAACAGGGAACCTTCGAGGTTGAGAACCAATGATTTAAAGGATATTCTGCACTCTACACAAGTTAGCTGTATCAACTTGTGGCATAACATCACATTTTCACTTGACCAAATCAATACAAAATAAAACAATTGAATAAAATTAAATATATAAAATAAAATAAAATAAACACAAAATAAAGTAAAATATAAAACATGGAATAAAACAAAACATAAAATAAAAGTTATTCATCAAAGTAATTCCTGTGTATGGATTTACCTTTTTATAAAAGGTTTTGCGTCTATACGGGTATGCATGTGTGGATCTCACCTTTTCAGCATCCTGCTCGAAAAGCCTGAGTTGGAAACACTGGTCCAACTGCAGCTTGCGGACGTGCCAGGCCTGATGAAGGTTCTGCCTGGTGCTGTGCAGTTTTTCCAGTAGGGCTGAAATACGGGGCACCAGGCCCTGGGTGTCAGCGTTGGGTTGTCCCTGCCCTTCCCTCTGCCCTGGCGGGACTGGCACAGTTCGGTTAGCGTACCTCTCGCTGCTTTGAATCCTTTGCAGCAGCCTCTGGCCCTCACTGTCCACCTCCTCCACAGGAGCCTTTATCACCCTCTTCTTCAGGGCCGCGTGCTCCTCTATCATGCGCCGGGCTCCCTCTAAGTCCTGCGGGAAGTCTTTACGTGTGACCGTTTCTTGCATCTCCTCTAGACGGGCGAGCAGGTGCCGAGCGTTGCCTGTGAAGTCTTCAAAGGCCACGCGGATCTCGATCCACTCTTCGTGGCTGTAGTCCAGGCTGCCCTCGAAGTCGGCCGTCAACTGGGATGGATCCACCACCTTAGATAAGCCCTCCAGGGAAACCATGGTGGTCTGAAGGTGGGTGTGATGGAGGAATGGAAGGAACCAGAAAATTAAAGTAAGGGTAGAGAGAAAGGATGTGGGTGGAATATGAAAATTAATCAATGTGCACAATACTAGAATGCACAATATGACTTCTAATGCCCTAAATCCTACATGAAATGATCTGAGATGGCTGAACACCTGAGAAGAGATGATGCCAACCCCTCGGAGGACCTCAGAGAAAGCCAACCATCAGCGATTATACTGAATTAACCAAATTTTGCCATATTATATTGAGTTTCTACAAAATAAATCTATTTTAGAAACTTAATTTCCTGTGAAGTTGCTTTGCAACGATTGTATCGTAAAAAGCACTATACAAATAATCTTGAATTGAATTGATGCAGCCGTTCCAGGCTCCGTTAATGACCAGCAAGGCAGGACTGCTATTTTTAACTGGGGGCATAGATCTAATTTCATGCAGGCACTCAGGGACCGCCTGAGGTCCAAGCTACCTAGAGACAGACAGACTCCCAGCATGATGCCTGAGGGCGTCAGAAAGGGCGATATCATCCCCACCAGCACTGCAGTAACACAAACCAGCTCTGAACTACCTGAAGCAACAAAGAGCCTCAGGTAATCTTTATACAAATGTATACGCATGCATACCAAATTTGTAAAATCATTAAAATAATAAACTTTGGCTTTCACTATGCTCCGAGCATGCGTCAAGTGTCTAGTGACAAATTCATGCTGAAAGTGAAACTGTGGCTTAACAACCATATCCAATCAGAACACATCTGATGTTTAATATCAATGTTGTTTTCAACCAATGAGTTTTTTTGCATTCCACGTTGCTTCTTTTAAAACAGAAGTTCATCAAGCGCCTCAAATCTATAAATGACAGTTTCATTACAACATTCAGTTGTGTGATATATTAGTTTTATTATATGTAGCACAAGATACCTTTTTCATGCAGTGACAGAAATTGCACAGAATGAGTTGAACCAAAACATTTACTCCCATGATGTTCCGTGTCTCATTAATTGTTGAGTGGATTGTGACTGGCTGCCAATTATTTTATTGCAAGTCAACTGGATAAATGGGTCTGTAAGTGAAAACTATGTTATTTCAGCAATATTTTCAGATTAGATTAGATTTAGATAACAATACTGATATGAGCAAAAGTGTGTTTCAAAATAAAGACAGTCAAAAAATTATACTCTTCCATTAATTTCTTGATCACATTGTTTGTCTGCTCCAAGAGAACTAAAAAAAATTGTGTGTTATTGTTTGTTTCAACAAATGAATAGATGGGAGGACAGAAAAAAGAAAAACCATATGCACGAGTGGGCTTCATTAGAGCTGTGAAAGAGGAGAGAGCTCTTTTGTGAATTCAAGGTAAATACGGTCTAAACCTATTCATCGATTCAAGTCCTGCTGTCATACAGGCATCTGCAGCCTTTCACAGACTCACATCAACATGAGCACGCTGCCCATTAGTCCATTAACTGCAATGAGAATAATGCGAGTTATGGACTGCATTTGCTTTTTTTGCCTTCTGCTCATATTTTGTTCGGTAATTATGAGAAATGTGGCATGTCATGAGCAGTGGGCGAGATGAGAGCTTGCAGCCGTTCCTATGACAAATTCCTTGACCCTGCCCACCAGAAACATTTCATCATGTGTTGTGCTCAACACTTGTTTGGACTTACATGGACCACCAGATGGTAGGGAGTGCTTCTGATCCTCCCACTGCAATTCATGCACAATATCACAGTATTGTGAGGGAAGAAAAGCGGCCAATAAAGGCAAATTGAGGAATATATGCGACTGACCCCAGCATGCTGACCTGTGATTGGCCAAAGTAAATCTCACTTCCTTCGAGCCTTTCTAATACAATTTTATTATATTATATTAATATTACATTTATACTACAGTATTATTAATATTTTAATAATAAATTAAGCTTGTTTATATTTTAAGTCTTCATTTCCATGTTAAATTATGTGGTCTGGTCAATTGATCTCAAGTTTATTTGATTTCAGTTAGTTGCCAATGCAGCATGAAATTTTGCATCTAATATTTATACATTTAACTAAATAATTGTAATAGTTTTAGCTTTAGTTAATTACAACACTGTACTAAACTTGTATTATTTAAGGCATTTTAGATTTAAGTCTGAACTGATTTTATGAAGAGTTCACACAGGCAGTGATAAAGTACCTGGGAATGGTTCATTTTTAATGAGAGTTAATGGTTTTTATGGACAACAATAGTTATTGATGATGGTGAAATACTTGGTCAACAACTCGACAAAGCTGAAAAAAGTTTACCTTTATGCAAATGAGCAGTAAAGTGATGCAGCAACTACCAATGGGAGTAAAGATAGCATAGCTTGTTCATTATATTATGCAGTTAACATGCAAACAGAATATTCAGTATTTAGCAGAAAGAAAATTGAATTATTGTCCAAAATGTTGACATCTTAGATTTACCAGCAATATATGCCATTTGTGATCATATATGTGCAGCCCAATAGGCCATATAGCAACAGGAACTGGAATAAATCACTGTCAGGGTGAATGAGGCTTTTTTAAATCATATTATGTCAAACAAATTATAATTCCTTGTACTGGAAAGCTCCGAATTCTCCCATTTGACTGTTGTGGAGTCCTAAATGGCAGCAGGCTACCTCTTCATATACTTCATTCACATACTTCATATGTTACAAACACTATTACCTGGTGCCCTTTATTTTTTCGTCAATATTTCACATGAGAAAATGGAGCAGAACTGATGTAGTGAAGAATTTACTGTCATTCACATCACAGCTGCATATTGACCGTTTTGGTGTTACGAACGTTGCCATAGAAACAAGTCCAAGGACGTGACGTGAAGCTCAGAGCAGAATCTCAGGCTGTTTTTTGTTTTTTATCACGGTAATTCCGACATGACGAGTAACTGTCAGCGATGATGTCACTGCAACATACAATATCTCGATCGGTCTTTATCATATTTGCGTAATCATGTTTTATTCATGGTGGCTTGAGAAACTAATTATCATTTGATCTAAAACATTATTCTCTTGCACTGGAAATTTCTGCAGCTGTGACACGAGCTATCATTTTTTTTCCACATGCACTCTTACACTGTCAAACTGAACGCATGCACACACAAAAGCCTCTCATCCAATCAAAACAAACACCGCTGCACTCACATAAAAACAAGCATGATACAAAAAATAAGCTTTCCACTCTGACTGCTCTGTGAGTGAAAAAAAGTTGCACCAACACCTTGCAATCGAGACAGCTCAATATATAACAAATGCAGAAAATATGCCAAAAAAGCATTTATGCTGCAACCACATTTACATTCATCTAGTCAACCCACACACACACACACACACACACACACACACACACACACACACACACACACACACACACACACACACACACACACACACACACACACACACACACACACACACACACACACACAACACACCACACACACACACACACACACACACACACACCACACACACACACACACACACACACACACACACACAGACAGCACACACTCCCACACCACCAGAGCCGCCTTCACATGCTCACACCAACACAGATCGGATGTCACAGACAATCCCGCAAATTATTAATTAATAAGATGAAAAAATGCTGCAGAGAAGCCATTTCACCTGATATTTCAGAGGATTGCAGGAATAATCTACAATATTAGTAATCTACAAACACTGAAATGCCTTTAATTCTTTCAAAATTAATTTTGTGACAACCAAAAGCACTGATTTTAACACTGCTAATTATACATCAACCGGGTAAACAGAACAATCTAATCATAGCATGCAACAATCAAAACATTCAACATAAAAGTGAATATGCAGTGATGGACAGTAAAGCTGTAATGATGTCAACATCTACCTCCAGCAACACAACCCTACAAGTAAGAGATTGAAAGATGACCGTACCTCAAACTCAAACTTGGAGCTGCCGAAGTTGGTCCTCTGTTTTTGCCAGAAGTTGTCTGGTTTGATGATGAGGGCGATGTGGATGCAGCAGGGAAACGATTCCTGCAGGACCTTCAGCAGAGGCTTGATGGAATCCCATTTGGAGCCACGCATGTCCACGATGACCGTGAAGCCATGTTTGCACACATCCTCGCTGGACGGCAGGGGGAAAATAGGAGAGAGAGAACAAAATATGAGCTTTAATATATTTAGCTTTGCATTACATAATCTATGGTGCCATCCTCCTTGCTAAGCAACAAAAGCAATCGCTGCAAGAATGCAACTGGAGAAACTGAAAATAAAGGGATTTCCCTTATCAAATTTTTTTTTTAATCAATGCATGTACAACTGAGAGCAGAGTGAGGGATGCATGGCAGAACTTACCCATTAAGCACAGCTGCAATATATCTATTAAATGCACACAAAACATGCTTTCAGAGAGCTGAAGGGCTTCAGTATTTAATCAGTCCATTACTCTGAAATCCAGAGCGCGTCTCACACAGCTGTCAGTCAAACATCTGCCTGTCCGATTTCACCTCAGAAGGTGTCTAATCGAGGAGCTGTTGGTAATGATGAGCTGAAGACGAACACAGCCTTGTGCGACTGCGACACCGTTTTCCTCTCTCTCTCTTTCTCCCTCCCTCTCTTGCTCACTGGTTCACTCGCACTCCCATTTTTTTCTGCATACGCGCCTGCTCTCCATCTCTAAAGATGACTGCTCCTGCTCTCTCTTTATCATGAAACATCTCTTTCCATCTTTCTGTGTGTTTCTCTTTTTTGTCTCTAGCGGATTTGCTTTGTCAACAGTAGATCACTCTCGCTCTCTCTCTCTCTGGTGTGACTGTGCGTGTGCAGGGGACAGAGTTTGTGAGTGAGGATAATGAAGAGGAGAAGAGCTGTTGGCAGTGGTTGAACTGCGGCAGGTTCTTGATCATGCCGATGCTGCCTTTCCCACCAACCACTCTTCCCATCGCGCCCCCTCTTGCGTTTCTCTCATATCTAAATCTCTCGCTTTCTATACCCCTCCCTCCTGTTAAAAGTATAGAGCGACTAAATTCCTTGCAGTATTTATTCCCGGCAGCCATATCACCCTGCAGCCCAAGACTGGTTGCCCACTGAAGCTAAGCAGGGTTGAGTCTGGTCAGTACCTGGATGGGAGACCTCCTGGGAAAACTAGGTTGCTGTTGGAAGAGGTATTAGTGAGACCAGCAGGGGGTGCTCACCCTGTGGTCTGTGTGGGTCCTAACGCCCCAGTATAGTGACGGGGACACTATGCTGTCAAAAAGCACCGTCTTTCGGATGAGACATTAAACCGAGGTCCTGACTCTCTGTAGTCATTATAAAAATCCCATGGCACTTCTCATAAAGACTAGGGGTGTAACCCCGGTGTCCTGGCCACATCATGGCTGCCTAATAATCCCCATCCACTTGATTGCTCTATGACTCTCTCTCCTCTCCACCTGTAGCTGGTGTGTGGTGAGCGCACTGGCGCCGTTGTCCTGTGGCTGCCGTCGCATCATCCAAGTGGATGCTGCACACTGGTGGTGGTTGAGGAGAGACCCCCCTCCCCACATGATTGTAAAGCGCTTTGGGTGTACAACAATACACAATAAAAAGCACTATATAAATGCATCATTCATTCATTCATTATTACTGGCTGAGGAATATGTTTTGTGAAATATGTCAATATGATGATAAACCATCCAGTCATACTGCTCTAAGATATAAAATCCATTCTGAGAAGAGAAAGGGGCATAACAGAAGCAAAACGCTATATGGGTGCTTCCTTAACTTTATTATCTGCCTGCTAAAATCACATTATTGTGTAATTTTTTTTTAAATGTTATGAAAAAAGGTAACTTTCATCAGACCATTTCACCAATCATTTTGTGGTGGAAATGACATTTTGAAAATGGAACAAAATAGCAGATTCCTATATCTTGCCAATTGCCATGTATAATTTCATAGCTAACATTTTATGCATCCTACATACACAAATCATATTTTCACAACTCTTTGCATAATTTGAAAAAAATTGCAGCTTAATTTCTAAATGACAGAAAAATGCAAAAGCTTGATTTTCTGCACAGATCACATGCCTCATATTTAATCTCAAACATAACTATGACAACACTGGAGTAGGATAGTAATTAAAACTATTAAAATATTTGTTGTTAAATGAAATAAAGCTGAAATAACGTATTTAAAACTTGACAAAAAAAACTAAAATGAGAAATTATGCATTGGCAACTAACTGAAATAAAATTACAGTCAAAGTACTAAGATGACTAAAAATGAAACTAAATATGAAAACTAAAACTATTAACAATGACAAATCTACATAAATTTATTAATGAATACTGAAAATAAAAGCTACCTTCATATTTTACTAAACATTACAATAGTGTATAAATAATAATTAAATAACACTGATCCACTGAACACACTACACTAAACTTTAATACTTCACTATCAAATTATTTTAATAATAACTATACTAATAATTCACCATCTTTAACATATTTATTAGGTATACATTTGTTAATAGTGGAGGAAATGATCAAAAATTGCTATAAATAATTTCTCACACAACAAATATTTGAATCTTTATGTTACCTTGTTGAGGATACCGCAAGTTAAAAACAATTAATATGATTTGACTCTGCATAAATACATCTTTATGACTGCATCCACCCTCTTGCTCCAACTAATGGACGCTAAAGGCTCCATAAGCAAACATGTTTATAGAGCACGACTGCTCGGCAGAGCCGTTTAGAGGAATTGAGCTGAAGTGCAGACTTGGCCTGCCTCATTCAATTTTTATAAGCACAACAAAAGATCACATATGAAGAGACACAGCATCCCTAGTTCACAGGTCAATTACAGATCAATGCACCCAACTATGAGGAAAAGAAAACAACATGGCAGTAAGCAGGATAGTTGGCACATCCACTGCACAATTTGCCAGATCCAATCCAGTTGCTTTTGTTCTTTTTAAAAGGAATGAGACTGAACAGATAGTGAAAGAAAAGCAGTCAACAATGCCCAGCAGGTGCATTCTGGAATGTTTTTTCAAATAAGTTAATATGCTCCTGCTGGGCATAGCTCGTTCTAGCTGAGAAGCGAGGGAGTGTGTCAATACCTAGGGATGCCGGCGAGGTAGGCGATGAGTCTGCGGAGATCCTCGTGTCGTATTCGGTCATGGTTGTTTCGTGATGGGAAAGTTAAAACTGGACCGCCACGCTTGTCCCTGCCTCCTGGAGAAATAACAATGCAGGAGTGATAAAGAGGGTCAAAAGAAAGAGAATGACATTAAATCAGCTAATAAACACTAAAATAGGCTTTACTTATTGAAAATGCCTCTTATATCCCATAATCCACACATCAAATACTCAGTATTTTGGTGCACATTTACCTGTCACTTGGGTAATTTGGTATTTAATGTCTTTATCAGGCTATACTAGTAGAAGGCATTCAAAATTAGCATATGGCACAAACTTATCTAAAAGGTCAGGAAGTACATTCCATTCATTATGTTGTGCACAGTCTTGCTTTCATGCCAAATTACTTCTACTCTGACTAAAGCCTATAGTTTAAAAAAAGTACCATGAATGAAAAACACTGGATCTGTAAAAAGCAGCACATTGCTGGACTGGAGAGTCTGATTCAAAACCTGTTGTTGACAGTATCAGGCAGTCAGTCATTATCAAAATAATCTGGTTACCGTTAAATCAAGCCAATGTTTTTCAGTGCAGTGTCTTCGGAGAATACTGATTGACAGCGTAGACCGTTTTTCTGAGTAACTGTGAGATAGTTCAAGTCTAGACCCTATTAAATGATTTGATATCATAACTATAAATCTCTCTGAATGGCTCAGCTGCTGTTCTCTTTTCAAGTGGTTAGACACTTGAAATAAGTGTTTCTGAAATAACTTTTTACTGTCTAGGAAAAATGTTCAGTTTATAAGTGTGCTAAGGAAATTGGACTGAATAAATCTAAATTTAAGTTCAGAAATCTGTACATTTATGTACAATTTAGTTTTATCCAAACGAGACCAGATCAGTGGGCCAGGATGGTCAAGTAGTCACCCAACAACCAACTAGCTGACCTAGATTTGTTTTTCTAATAAATATTCACATTTTTTTCTGAATATTTTTCTTCTGTGTAAAACAAGAGAAGATTTTTTTTAAATAGTTTTTGACCATATAATGAAAGTCAGTGAGGTCCAAAACAACACTGGACTTTCAATCCCATTGACTTTCATTGCATGGACAAATCAAATTAAAATATTATTTTATGTGCCACAGAAGAAAAAAGTCATACAGGTTTGGACAGACATGAGGGTGAGTACATTTTCTTTTTTGTTTGAAGCTTTTCAGCTAAAGCTATTAAACGTCCCTTTTTAACAAAGCCAACAAATTAAGACAATTTCATTTAGATTTTAAATGAGCAATGTGAGGACTATGAAAGTTATAAATAAATCAAATAAATATTCTGCCCATCTGAGCGACTGTGCTAACTTCTCATTTCTCAAAAATAATGAACTTAGGTTTGATTTATGACGAAGACCTGGGTGATTCAAGGAATTGCTATTGGTATAAGTAGTGCATAAAACATATTCTGATGTATTTGTGGAGGTTTACAGTATCTTTACTGTTGATAGTAAGTAGCTCCGCAACTTAAAGGAAAAGTTCACCCAAAAATTTGTCATAATTTACTCACCCTTATGTCATTCCAAACCTGTATAAGTTTCTATATGTTGAACAAAAGAACATATTTTGAAGAAATTTGAAAAACCAAATTGTTTGTCCCCATTGACTTCCATATTATTTCTTTCCCTACTAGAAGTCAATGGGGACCATCAATCGTTTGATTACCAGCAATCTTCAAAATACCTTCTTTTACATTCAACATAAGAAAGACACTCATACAGGTTTGGAACGACATGAGGGTGAGTAAATGATGTCAAAGGTTTTAGGTGAACTATGCCTTTAAAAATACAACAACTGTGGACCAACAGTAAAGATAATGTAGACCTGCACAAATACATCACAATTCAACTTTAACCAATAACAATTTTTTGAATCACCTAGGTCATAGTCATACAACAAAGCCCAGTTCAATAGCATTGAGAAATAAGTAATCAATGTGCTGCTCCCACTGTTCCTCCTCTCACAGCTCAAGTCCATACAGGTTGTGTTACTAAGCCAAAAGGCCTCAACTCCAGCACAATAAACTCACTGGAACGACTGGGATATCCATGAGGATTTTCTCCAGCGAATTTGCTGAATCTCACTAATAGAGTGTGTTTGTAATAGGATAATCCATCTTATCCTCTGACGTTAAGGAATATAAATAAATAAAAAGTACAGAAATCGCTGGGTGTTCACACGTGGGGCTCTGCAGGTTCAGTTCCTCTGCTCGGTTCTTTATTTTTTAAGCACTCTCTTGCCTGTTGATTGTGCTTGTTGTTGTATCATGGGACATGTGTGTGACTGTTACTCATCCCTATGGAGAGGCAGCCTTTGTTTCTGAGTCATTTTAGTGCTGGTCTGTTAGTTGTACGACTAAAAGAGCCAAACAGAAGCTCAGAGAGGAAGTGAAAAGGAGAGCTTTTTCCAATCTAATCCAAAGTTACGGCCTCTGTCAAGACACAATGACACACCGACTAAAAATATTTTGGGAAGTTACAGTAATATTCAGTAGGGCTGCAACTAACGATTATTTTGATAATCGATTAGTTGGCCGATTATTCTTTCGATTAATCGGGTTAAATAAAATTATTTTATTGACAAAAAACTCACTATTCCACATTCTGCTCAATGTCCTTCAAACAAACTGAATGCTATGAAAACATACAGTGCTTAATTTATTAGACCACCTGTCATAAAGAGAAAACAAATATTTTTGTAAATTGTTTAAATCTAATTTTTATTGTCATTTATTGGGCAAATTACAAACAGAAACAACTAATTAGTATTTATAATAACAAAAATGGCCTCATAACAGCTTGCATTCTTGCTTGCATTGTTTATGTACTTTTTGACTGTAATTGGGTATCTGAAAAAAAAAACCTAAAAGTGCTCTGCCTTTCTTTCATAGATAACAGCAATAATTATATTATAGCATTAGAAATAGCCTACTACTGTTTCTAAAGAGCTTATGCATTTTGGAGAACTAACCAACACAGAAAGCTAAAACATGACTTACGTAATCACCAATGCTGTTAGTTTAGAGCAGCAGTGAAACAAACCTTACATCATTTGTTAAAAAACCTTACATAAATTTTTTAAATAAATTTGTTAAGCACTGTAATAGTGAATATATTTTTAAATCTCTTTAAAATAAATATAATAAAGATAATAAAGACTCAGTGTAAATGTTCTGCAACACGTTCACTTGATCACAGTCATGTCTTACTGTCATTTCTTTATCCTGTAAAAGGCGGTTATGGAGCGTCTCATATTTATATTCAGACAATTACATGCTGTTATCCCTTTAAAGTTCTACTCTCATAAATATTCACACTGCATGTTGACTTTTAAACCTTAAATTAACTTTCAACAACAGATATTTCAGCACAATGGATATTTTTGCGCTGCATATCCTGTTAATTGTCTTCTCTGTGTTCCGTCTGTCTGACGCGCGTGTACGCGCCCGCCCGGCGCTCATTCAGTATTTTAAACTTAACACAGCCGGTCAGGACGGACCTTTATGCAAAAATGGAAATGTTCGCGTGAATCTTTGACATTTATAGATAAGGATATGAGCGTAAACTGAACGTTTTTGCGCTGAGGATGCACACGCATGTGTCACAGCGCCTGACAGGGCAAGCCTTACACTAATGCATTAACTTAAAGCTCAGAATAAAGAATAATCATGTTTTGGGCAGCTTGGATCACGTACTTCTCCGCAGCATCTCATTCTGTTTCCTCCACTATTTTTAGAATGCATTTTGTCGATAGAAATGCGTTATTCAATGCTGTAATTTGTGCAACGGCTGAAGTTGGACGTGCACTGTGGGCAGACCCCGACTAATCGATAATGATATAATCGATTTTATCAATTAGTTGTTACAGCCCTAATATTCAGTAAAAGTTTTTATTGGGTCAATAATGTGCTGGTCCTGATCAAAAATATTTCAAACTAAACTTAAAAATGAGAAATGTTGCTTTGGCAACTAACTGAAATAAAATAAATATTTCGATTTAAGGGCTAAAACTGCTCAAACTAAAATAGTTATACATTTAAGCTAAATATAAATATTTAAAACAAAAACTGATACAAATGACAAAAGCACAAACAAATTACAAATTTTTACAAAATGATAAACTAAAAATAAAATAAAAGTTGTGACTTTGTTGCTCAGAATTTCAGCTTTATACACCTCAATGTGACAAACAATTTTTTTAAATCATTTTTTATAATAATTTTTTAGTCTGAGATGGAATCTGGCTTCCATACTATCCTGTTGGAATATTCCTCTGAACAGGTATTTTTTTTTTTTCAAACTAAAACATTGCTTTTCTGTACTAGGAGAACTGAAGATACACAATCTTGTTGACCATATGTAGAGTACTTCCTTCTGAGAAAGTATGTAATGACCACTAGACATATAAAAGACACATAGTTACAAGCACTTAAATCAACAACACACCTGACAAGAAGGCCACTTTTTCCTTTAGAATGGGCAAAACTTCCATTGCCTTCATCTCTTCATTCCTACGAAATCCTGAAAAACAAAACAATATGGAATTTAGAATCCATGCAAGCATATCATCACCAGAGCTTTGGTCTAGCGGTTAGCATACTGTGCATGCTCGGTTTTCTTGAGCAAATTTGAGTTTGCATTAGGTCCATTTAAGGCCCATGAATATCAATTTCACATTCTCATTTTCAGACTCCTTTACATGTATTTAACAATGCAAAGACAGTCCAGAAACACATCATTTGTTCTTCTGTTCTTGGCATGAGCAGATATCGCCTCGAGCGCTGGACCTCTTTCAAGCGCTTTGCATGAGATCAGCAGCAACCTGGATGAAGCATCACTTCTGTTCATTTGTTTTTATGATTCACAGGTTTGAGTTAACTAGGTTTGGCAAGTCTGTGCCAAAGTTGAGTTAGTTATTCATAGCCAGCAGACTGACTTTGGTCTCTCAGAGAGCTTAGACTCACAATCGCAAAAACATAACCTTGCTTGGATTACATAATTTGCCTGTATTAGCTGAAAGAAATCATGTAAATAACTTAAGAAATAACATGGTATTAGTTCATGATCTACAAGTATCCATTTCAGAGCAGGACAAATACTGGAAGACTCGGGTATAGCACAATGCTCACTAGTAAAGCATTACGGACATGGGTGGTTCAGTTGGACATACTGTCTTTAATTCCACTCCTACTATCCCTCCATCCCAGGGCTGCTAATTATGCATGAAATATGGCTGAAGGTGCAGATCGACTCACACAGCTAAAATATAGAGCTGATGTCATTTATCCATTTTCCTGCAATGCTTCTCTGTGGTGTCTCTGCGCCACTTGCTGTACAAATGAACACCTTTCTCTGTGTCACTCTGCCTCTTTCCTCCCCTTCTCTTTTTTCCATGCATCCCGCTGGAAGGTTTGTTTTTCCACCACTGCTACTGTGCACATCAGACCACGTGATCTAATGAAGCTCAGACATTCTGCTAAACCTCTTCTTTTGCGCTCTGGGGGAGTCATACATTATTACATACAGTTATAGATGAGCATTAATTTGTAATATAGTATATTAAAATGAATATGTATATTATTCAATTATTTATATAATGAACATTATGTACAGCTACATCTAAACAAAATAGAATATGGTGAAAGTACATTTTTTATGTAGCTTATTTCAAAAAGTGAAACATACATGTAATGAATCTAAAATATATGAAAAGTAAAACTCTTCAAAAGTTTTTTGTTTTAATTTTGATGATTAGAGCTTACAGCTAATGAAAGTCAGAAATCAGTGTCTCAAAATATTAGAATATTTACATTTGAGTTTAAATAAATGACCATCTAATGAAAATATAATTTATATTCTGGCAGTATAAATTCTGGGTATCTTTTGTTCTTTGAAACCACAATAATGGGAACACTGCTGACTTGGCAAGGCAATTTTCAGCAGTGTTCTTCAGGCATGAACAGTTAGGATAAATTGAACAGAATGGACAGTTATGGTTAAATGTGGAGGCTGGGAGAGTTACAGATGCTGGTCAAAAGGGCTGAGTTTCAGTAACAGTATGGTTGTCTCTAAACCCCGCTCAGCACCTGTGAAGACCAGGGTTTAGGTTCTCTTCCATATCTCAGTATCTGTTTGCATGCATGAGTGTGTGAGAAAGAGAGCCCACACGCTTCCCTCAGGGTCTGAGAGAGACAGGCCGCGATATGGTAGGCCAAATGAGGTTCTCACTTCTGCAGCTGCATGATGTAATGGCGTGTGTGTGTGTGTGTAAGTGAGCTCCACTGCAGTCGAACAGGAAAGGGTGAAGCCCATTTAATAACTGTTCACAATATGACTCCAATGACTGAAGCGACAGTCATCTGAACACAGATGCGCTTCACTTGTAGTCCATAGAAACAAAAAACACACACAAGCTAAATGAAAACAGTTCATACTTGTATCATATATTCATATTATAACCCACATTCTAAAATCCTAAATCTTTTGTTCCAAAGAATAAATTGAATAATTATTTTAATGATACAATGTAAAAAGTGATAAGTTGACAACTTAAAAAAATTGAGGAAACTCGTTGCCTTAAAATTATTAAGTAAATAATAATAATAAAAAAATAATTTAACTTAACTGTTAAGTTCACTTAACTTTTTCTTTTAATTATTATTTACTTAATAATTTTAAGGCAACAGTATAGTAATAATAATAATACATTTTATTTATACAGATTCTAAAACTATACATACATTATCTTCTAGAATACAAATATTTTTTAAACTATAATAAAACTTTTAATATAATTTTATTTGATATATTTTGTTATTATAATATGCTTATTATTTTAATGAATAAAATTATAACGTTTTTTTTTCAAATGAGAACACAACCCTGGATGTTTGTCAGATTTAAACTTCTAGATTAAACTATAGCTAGGTTATAACTATAACAAGGTTACAAACCTGTGTAAAATCAATCATTATAGGTTTAACTTGGGGTTTCCGCAAGGCTAACAATTTCATTTATTGCATAGATTTTACATTAATCTACTAATTTCCTCACCAATGACAAAAGACAAAGAAATGACCTCCATCTCACATCTGAAGTGCCTCGTGCAGGAGATGACCGTTCCCAACATATTATCTCACCAATGAATCCCATTTCACAGCCGTGCCGCTGTCCTTCAAGCTTTGCATGCAGGGTAACTGGATATTTCACTAACGTCTAAAATCCATCATTTCAGCATCCAAACCACAGAAATACAACAAACCACTTCAACAAATAGAGACATTACGCTTGGAGAAAATTAGACAGCTATTCTTTTCCCAGAGCTGGAAGAGCTCTAAATGTGGTTGGGAACCCACATTCTGTGGAAAAAGAACTAAGGAATCGGGGGGGAAATAACGAGCAGTTTTTTAGAAGAGAAACTTCTAACAAACTCTTCTTTAGTGACAGGAAGGTGAATCGTGGGTGAGTTTTAAGGTCACTCAAAAGAAACTACTAAAAAGAAGGAAGAACGCACACAGCCATGGAATCAATCTGTATCAGCGTGTCAGTAGGTTCCTCCAAGCCTGTCCCTTTTCTCTCTCACAGATAGTTATTTTTCAGGGCTTATCAGGTATCAGAAGGGAACAGACAACAAAAGATGTCTGAAAACATAGCCTCACTGTTTCCAGGTAATAAGTTCCTGATCTTTCCGATATTGAAGTAGTAATGACCCGAGATAACAACAGTAACTTCAGACAATCTGAAACCAGCATCACTTCACATATACCGGCAACAGTTTTCTCTGCATCTAAACAGCAGAGCACCGGATTCTTGGTAGATGGCAGCAGAGCGGCCACACGGATCAACACTACAGTGACGAGACCACGCAGAGAGAAGAAGTGAACAAGAGAGACAATGTAATGGATGTAAATAGCAGATAGGAAACAGAGTTATTAAATAAGAAGAGATTTTTGAACAAGAGAGAGAGAAAGAAAGAAAGAGGGAAAAACAGAAAGGGAGTGAGCAAGCAACAAAGACACTCATATTTGAGTATTTAAACAGTATTAATAGGAAATATTTATTGTACTGCTTTTTATACTTTGCTGCCAGTTAATAAGGTTTTATTCAGCAAGGACAGAATGTATTAGACTACTTTGTAATAACAACAACCAAAAATGTTTCTTGCACACCAAATCAGCATATTAGAATAATTTCTAAAATACCATGTGACCCTGAAGACTGCTGAAAATTCAGCTTTGCCATCACAGGAATAAATTACATTTAAAAAAATATAAAACAGAAAATAGTTGTGTTAAATTATAGTAATATTTCACAGTATTACAATTATTGTCTTTTTGACCAAAAACATAAAATCGACCCCAAACAGTAAAGCATGAATTAATTAACAAAAATTATAAACTAATGCTAATTATCTTCTACTGTCTATTATGACAATGAGAATGTGTTTCAAATATGCATGATTGCATGAAAATGTCGAAATGCACACTTACCCAATTAACAACTTTATTTTAATATACAATTTCTTATTTTAACTCTGGAGTGAAATGAGGACGTTTGTGAAATTCACACAAACATCAGTTAAATATATGTTCTGTCAAGATTTATTTATGCATTACTCATTAACAGTACACACAAATGTGCTATTGTACATTCATAAATACAACTTAAATTATGAACAAACACATGAATAAATCCAATCATACAAGGCTGCAGATTGCTCTCAAATTTCCCCTCTCCATCACACTTCCTCACTGTGGGTCAGACTGAAGCAAACAAGGGTCAAAGGTTCAACGAGTATATGCCTGTGTGTGCAGCAGCCACTAATCGCATCACTCATTCTGCCGGCCACATTACTGAGCACATTAATGAATCCCTGTCCCACACCAGCCTCACACAACTAATGAGTCCACTCATTCGTTCATTTCCGACTGGTCCTGCTGAATGAACAGAAGACAAATGAAACCTGAACAATTCAGCAGCTGTAATGGGCTGAGCTGAGGTTAAACGGCCTGCTACAGATTCAATTCCTGTTTTGCTTCTATTCGTTGGGGAATAATACATTTGGGCCTGGTGCAGTGCATAACATCCATCACTGAACACATTTTAAGAATCAATACTGGATTAAATGAGATTGCTTTTAAATCATTAAGTAATTTAGCTTGATGCTAACCTTAGACCACAAACTATGAACTGTAGTCATGTTTAAAGCAGACGGATATATGCACTAGGCAAGGGCGTAGTTTTGGTTTGAACATGGGGGGGGGGGGTTGTGGGCCTGCCCACATCGCAAACGGGCCCCTGGTGATGAAGTCAATATTCATATATATATAGAAATATTAATAATAAAATATAATTTATGCCAAGAGTCTTCACAGCAGTGAATAAATATATACATTTGAACTATCCACTTGTGTTCTTTCATAGTCTAGTGGTAGAAATTTTGTCGAACATTTTTGAGGTTCTAAGGTTCCGGGTTCTAATTAGGGGTGTAAATCGGATGGTTCGTCACGATTCGATATCGATTCTCATACCCAGCGATACGATATTTGCCGATACCTCAAAAAATTCTACGATACGATTCGATACAGGAGTATATCGATCGATATATCGATATTATCATATTATATACCCATTTTAAACAACCATCTACATTTTTATTAACTCACAAATGCAACCAAAATATATAACATGAACATAAATCTAAAAATGCTACTATGGGCTCAGTGCTAAACATCTTTTCTACAGATAACCAAATTACAAGCAATAGCAGAAAATAAATACAATAGAAGACACAAGTTCAATAAACAGTGCTTTTCAGGTTTTTCAGCTCAGTCTAAAATACATTTTCAGGTACGCTACAGAAATGTAATAATCAAATGTAAAATAACTGCACAGTCTTCACTGTATAAATTAAATAGCCTGTAAATGAATACTTTTTGATGTTACAAAGGTTATTTAGTCAGAAGCAGTGAGCACTTGTATTTTTCTTTGACAGCATTAGATTTATTATTAGTTTTCTTTCACTTTAAGAATGAAAGCACAGATTTAATATACTGATACACATGCCTTTTTTCTCCACTGTTTACATTAAGACATATGCTTTTCTTAACCTACTGTTTACAAGGATATTAGCCAAAACATGCATTTTGATGTAGTTTTGTCTGAATTTATTCATCCATGCTCAAAAAAAGTGGAGGAGAGCTCAATTTAGTATTCACGCAGAGTTGACGCGTCTATCTGTGTGCGTGCGCTTCAGATGTGTGCGCGGAAAACTTCTCACACAGCGCGCAACTGTTCCGCGCACACAATCCCGAGCGTCTTATATGCTCGCCTCGTGCCTTCGGGCAGTCCTTATATCGAGTCCTGATACGTGAGATTGAACGAGAATGCACGCGTTGGTGGTAATGCATAGACGGACATTATATGAAAATTTGGACAGTGCCAAAATAAAGGTGCCTTTTTATACGACAGATATCGATATTTTACGCGTGGCATCGATGCATCGTATCGTCATACATTGTATCGATATATCGATGAATCTTTACACCCCTAGTTCTAATCCACCCTCGAACAGTGTTTTTTTTTTAATTAAAACCAAAGTGGTGTTCATCAGTGATTGTATATCAAGAGCAAGGACAAGTTTGTGTGCATTTTGATTTGTGATTGTTTTGTCAATCTAACTTATGTTCTTATATTGATTTATTTTTCTTACTCCTTAACAGTTCCTTAGGCTCTTAATGATTTAATCTATGCTTCATTGGAATATCTGAAGGTTTTTCATCACTCATCATCAGAACCCATTGCTCTCGATTCTGACTTGTACTTGCTCTTATGAAAAAGTACCATAGTTCTTAACTGAAGCATTTGTTATAAAATAAGGCTAGCCTATTGATCATTACCAGGCCAATAATGACTTTTTTATTAATCTGTATTTAGTTTTTATGATAAACAACAGCCTTTAGAAACAATAGCTACAACATGCCACAGTTGTAATATAAATCTAGGGAAAAATCTATTCTCTTAACAGATTATCTATTATAAATTTACCACAATAAATAAGCCTACAGCAAAACGTGATAAATTATAGTAAAGGTGATCATGAGTAATGTTAGTTTAAAAAATATTTTTATATTATGTTAGTGCTGGTGCAAGATGATGTTTTATCCTCTTTTCATCAGTCTTTTTAGTTTGTGCCTTTTTTAGATAATGTTCGACTTTCTCCATAGCATTTTAAAGTGGCAGTTTCTCAATAGAATTCAAATAGATCGCATATTTTACCATCAGCTTCACGGTAGGAATGACTCGGGCAAATCTTCTCACACTTCTCGAGCGCGTTGATGAACGTGCACAGAGTATTCGCGCCGCTCGTGCACAATTAAAAGAATTGCACTTCAGTCATGTTGTGATGATAAGCTCTGTTCGGTTCGGTTCATATGAGGTTAGTGCTTATAAAAGCGCCGAAGGCGCAATTCAAATAATTAATAAATAGCCTGACTCTAGGTTTCCATTAACCGTCCATGGTATAAATATTGGGGGGGGTTGTACTTGCTAGTTTTGCTTATTGGGGGGGGGGGGGTTACCTCCCCCCATCCCCCCACAAACTACGCCCCTGGCACTAGGGCTGGGCGGTATATCGAGTTTGTACGATATATCGATATATTTTTATAAGCGATACGGTATGAAGCAATGCCGTTAATATCGAGTTTGATACGAGCGCAAAAAAAATATCAATAGGGAGGATGACACAGACAGAACTGCTGCGGGGAAAGTGCATAATACACTTGTTCTAAACATGTGACAAGCTTTATATGAAGGGCTATAGAAACTGGTAAGATATAGTAGCCCATAGTTTATAGTTTCAGTTTAAAGTGGCTCAGCCCGTCTGATGCTCTGACAGTAAGGCTGCGTGTGCCGCTGACAGAAACGTGCTGTTTTGAGATATGTGCATTTCCTAAATGCAAAACTTACATTTCACAGGTATATTCTCCATCTGTAAATGTTAGAAAGCCATGGAAATATTTATATTTTGCTGTCAGAAGTGCATGAGCTTTTGCTTTCCGATTCTCCGCTAAACTTCACAGACTTAGTTCAGAATGCGCGCCGCCACGCACATGCGCGCCAAACACAAGCGCAATGAAATAGGAGCGTAATAACTCTGACTAAAATATACATTTTGCCGAAATATTTGTAGTTGGAAAATATAAATGGGACATATGTAGAATTTTAAACCTACAAGTAAGTGTATTTGCATGATAGCACTAACTGTAAAGTGACAGTAATGGGGTAATCAAAACAGCCTTTTTACTCAATTAGTCTGTGCTTTTTTTACTTTAATTTTTAGTTTAGTAAATTTAACATTTGCTTTAAATGCATTGTTTTTGTTTTTAGATAGCAATGATAGAATTTTATGTGATTTTAACCCTTTTTTGCATATAATATATGCCTACATGGTAACATTCACTTTATTTATTTAATCCAAATCCAAAATATCGAGATACATACCTCAATCAGACAAAAGATACAGAGATATACATTTTCATTGGGCTCATATTGCCCAGCCCTAATATAGGCACCCGAGAACGTTTTAAATTTCCACCCTGTAGCTTGTAACTTCACATCAGTCGGGTCAGATCAAATCAATTCAGTGCCGCCGACCTGGCTTCTTATTGGGGTGTAGCTTGAGTCTGAATCTCAGCAATTAGCCTATTAACCCGAGATGCTCCAGAGGATTGAGATATCAAGAAGACAACCCATGTGACCTGACCCATCACCCTGTGAACAGCTGCAGAACCAGGTTAACACTTGCGCTAGTGAACATGTAACCTACAGGCCACCGGTGGAGCATTAGGAATGTAAGGGTTTGAAGAGGAAGAAGACCAACAGACAATAGGAGTGACCACCATGGAGCTTTACACCATATCCTAACTAGCTGGAACACAAAGGGTCAATCGAAAAAATGTCTTAACCAGCTATGGCCATCAACAATGAAGCTGGGTCACAATGGGTCGAATGGGACAAATACATTTTTTTTTACTCATCCCCTTTTCAAAACATCAAATCAAATCACAAATAATAATAACGTAGTAAAATAAAAAATACAAAAAACAAAATATTAAATAAAATGACAACACCTGAAATATATAATATAAATTGAAATAAAACTAAATAAAATAAATTCAAAATAGATAAAAGTAAAAAATAAAGTACAATTAAAATAAATATATATATTAATGTTTATTTTATGTCTCAGTCAGAAACCATGATTTTGCTACTTACTGCTCATCAGAAGTAGAGGTATATGTGAGGAGATACTTTTATTACAGAGAGCATGTGACTGGACAATATTTTTGGTTAAATTTCGGAACTAGAAAAACTGTCAATTTTAAAAACATATACCTGCTAACAAACTGCTTTTCATCTTATACTGTATGCATAAGTATCTCAAAGAGAGGTCTTCGCGGGTCCAAACATTTGTACCCGAACCCGAAGAGACCCGTAAATATGCTGCACGGAACTGACCCGGACACGTATTTTATTTGAAAGTGGGACCCGAATCCGTGCAGACCCGAGAAATGCCTTAAATGTACTACCCGGACCCGACCATTATTCGAAAGTTGGACCCGAACCCGGAAGACATAGACCCGACTGCACCCGTCCCGATCAGCACATATTGCACAGCAAATGCTATTGTCCATAAACAAGTTGAGAAAAAAAAACAAACCTTTATGCCTTAACTACTGTTAGTAGCCCTCTCCCTGACTGCGATGCATACAATCCTCTTTGTCAATACATTTCCATCCATGTTAGGCTGTTCCTCTTTCTTGCCGTCTGAAAGAGCCTTCTTAATCCACTCATTATTCCAGCTTTAAAAGTCTACTTGCTGTCACGGTTGGAGACGGATTACTAATCAGGCATGTGATCAGCTAGAGACAAAAAAGGAAAATCTGACCACGCCCCAAGCCATGCCCACAAGCCACGCCCCTAGCACTTATAAAAAATATATTTTTTAGCACAATAAAAGATATATCTTATACTGTAAGAATACATACTATTGTCCAGTAAAAAAAATAAAAGCAGCAGTTAATCATGATAACAATATAATATATTATAATAAAGAACTATAATATATTATTGTAAAGTATATAGTATATAGAATTGTTATTATTATTAAAGTACCTGCCAAAAGTTTGGAAACATTAATTAATGATTCTGAAATAAATATCTCCTGCTCATAAAGGCAAAATGTATTTGATTAAAGTAAAAAAAAAACAGCAATATTGTGAAATAGATTTACAAATTAAAACAAAGTTTTCAATTTTAATATATTATAAAATGTAATGTTATTCCTGTGATGCAAAGTATAATTTTCTTCATCATTACTCCAGTTTTCAGTGTCGAACATTTTCACTCAAGAAACATTTCTGATTATTATCAATGTTGAAAACAATTTGCTGCTTCATATTTTGTGTGGAAATGGTGATACACTTTATTCTTCAGGATTTTTTGATAAATATTTAGTTTAATGAACAGCATTTATTTGCATTTTTTAAATATATTAATTACATTTGTTAATGCATTTATTAAATATAAATCATTTTAAATGTCTTCACTGACTTTATCACTTTCATGCACAAATAAAATTATTAATTTCTATCTCTTTTTTAAATCTTACACAAATATTTGAGTGGTATTTTTGTTTCCACAAAACTATTAAGCAGCAAAACTGTTTTTAACATTGATAATAATCAGAAATGTTTCTTGAGCACCAAATCAGCATATTAGAATGATTTCTGAAGGATTATGTGACACAAACTTCTCTTTGTAAACAACAGATGATGAACGTTGCGTTCCCAAATGCAAATTAATGCACCTCAAACCAATCGCAGTGCAGCTAGTAGCACTAACAGTGAATTGAAACTAAAAACAGTACTGTAACAGCAGACATGCAGCGCGTCAGACTACAGCCTGTTTACATCACAACCATTGGGAGTTTTATGCCAGCACTAGCAATCTCAAATTCTCACCATATTTATAAAAAGTCACCGGGTCTAGTAACACGTTTCAGTGCTGAATCTACTCACGTTTGGCGCTTTGAATCATTTGAATGCTTTTAACTGTCATGCAGATGGCGCCGCGAGCTCGTGCAGCGCCCTCAGGATCATTCAGTCCATGATGTTTTAGAAAACAATCTTTTAGCAGTTTTTTTTAGGTAATAGCTCAAGGCCATTAGCGCGATTTAATTCATCATGCAGTAACCAGTTTTTTTTTTTTCTTCTCGAGTCAACTTCGACTGTTACGTTTACCTTTTTGAACAACAAAAAGGATACTTTTTGTTGGTTGTGATAAAGACTCGGAGCAAATTTTTGCAAAAAACGCACAGAATTAGAAGTTCGTTACACTTTTTTTGTGTGTTCAATTACGCCTCTTAAGTTTTGTTTTAGCTTTTATTTTCATATCACTCATGAAGGAATCCATGATCACCGTCCGCTTACAGTACTAACATTAACTCGGGCTGAGGTAACGCGCAACATGTTTTTTTTTCTTCCACCTTATTTCCCGCTCACACTTTTCTCCTCCTAATTTTACAAACTGCAAGTTTCACACACGCATGCTGACTGACACTGATCTCTGGCGGGTGCGGTGTTCTCCAATCGACTTGGGTATTACACACAAAGATCTGGGACACGAAGTAATAGATTGCGACGCGACCCGACCCCAGCTGACCATTTAAAATATAGACCCGAACCCGTTCGGGTCCTCCGTGAAGACCTCTTATCTCAAATATACATGCACTTTATTTTCGTGTACAGCAGAGCTAATAGAGCTCAAGCTCTTCTCATTGGGCCAGTCATGTTGACACTGTTAACGTCAGGAAGCATGTTACCAAACAGGGTAACATGAACTGCACAGGACTGAAGTGTACTTACACTTTACAAACTGAATGAAAAGGTCACTTCAGCTTGCTGCATTAGTCAATGCTGTGCGTGAAGCGTGAAGGGAGAGTCTCTGTTAGCGTGAACACAAAGCCTGTTTCTCCTATACTGTAATGCGATCAAGGGTGAGAAGCACTTCCAGACTCTGTTCCCCAGGACAGTGAAGCACAGCAGACTGGTAAAAGGGAAAATGGCACGTCGCAGTATGTGGAGCGCAGGACCAGCTCAAAGTTCACGACACTGAGACACACACATGTTCACGCAGACTGAACAGCAAGAGTATAATGGCACTTGAGTACAAAAGTTATTTTAAAATTTTAAAACATTATTACTGTTTTTATTGTATCAAATAAATACAGCCTTAAGCCCAAAGTATACTTCGTTTTTGTACCCAAACAACTTCAAAGTGCATGTGCAACCTGCACATAAAAAAAGTGTAGCGTGTGTGTGCAGTACACAAATACTATTCTTACGATGAAATTTGCATCAGACACATACATACTTGCATACATACATACATACAATTGCAAACCTTTGACCACTTTAGCATAATACTTGATTGTTTCCCTGTTGTCTGGTTTTGGTCTGCCTAAATTTAGTTAGGACCCCCATAGAGGTTCAATGTGGTGCCCTGATCTCTACACTTCAACAAAGAAAGAGAAACAGAGGGGAGTCACACCCTCAAGACACAGCCTTTCTATTTCTGTCCTCCCTCTTCATCAGTCTGTCTGTTCCTTTTTTATCTTCTCCCCTCCTTTTCCAAAGACTGTCTACACATCTCCCACCTTTTTTATTCTGTTTTTTTCTACTTGTGATGTATGAACTTTCTATTCTCAAGTAAGCATTATGTTATTCATGCACTGCTTGTGCTATGGACATGAATAATTCCTCAAATCATAGAGCGTGCTAATTACTTTTCTCAGCCAAACCAGTTTTTAGTTTTGTGATCTAATCACTGAAACCACACGCAAACGTCATTGGAAATACAAGTGTAGGAACATCCAACCTAGGGATGTGCAACAGCGATCGAGTACTCAGCCGTGACAGCGATGATCGATCATGAAAACGATGATCGTGGAAAATAATTCTGATTGGTAATAGCAGCACTTTGGGCGGCACCCTGAGCTCTGATTGTTTCGCATGTAAGCGGTTCAAAGTATAGAGAAGAGAGAGAAGCTTGGCTTTGAAGTCACGTAGTGATGTCTGGGTTAGCTACATGCATATCTGATTAATCTAGTATAGGATGCGTTGGGATATTAACATTTATTTACATGCTGAATGCGCTGCATATTACCAGTAGTTTCATGCTCAAATGCAATGCCCGATATTGACTGTTATTTGAGATGGTCACTTTTGCATTTAGATGTTTCTTTTTCAAAAATACTTTATTTCGTCATATTTGTTCAATGGTATGCATTAGGGATGTGACGAGATCTCGTGGCACTGGGATACAAGTTTATAGTTTGGGTATAAACACTTATTGTCTACAGTAGCGATCAAAACGAAAGTATCTTAACACTTGTATTGTAACGCTTATCATCTTCCGCCAATAGGGTGCGACAACCCGTTTAAAAATGTATTTGACATTTAATTATTCATTCAGAGAAATAGAGAAACAAGTCTTTATGAAGTGAGACACTGACTCCATTGATTTTTTTGTTGTTGTTCAAATTAATATATCTATTTTTAAAAGACTTAAGCAATGAACATTTTGTCAGAACCACTAGTAAATTACGTTATTTAATTCAGAATCGTGCAACTCTAGTTTACATGTTGTTTATTAGCCTACTGCATATAATTCATGAAAAAGTTTAATTTCATAAAGTATAAGTTGATTTCAAAATGCACCAAATTTTTTTTGCATTTTGTGATTTTCAGTTGAATAAAATATTTTTTTTCCTTTTTCATCATTGAGGATTTTATTGAGAAGTCTAAAAATCTCGTCTCGTTCTTGTTCTCTCTTGCACAGTCTCGTGTCTTGTCTCGTCTCGTGGGATAAATGTCTCGTCACACCCCTGGTATGCATACTTCAATTAAAATTGTTTTCGTACTTCGTATGGATTCGAAAACACGCAGGCGATTTTAGGAATCACTTGATAATGTAGATAAAAATATAGTACAAACCTGCCATAAACATTAATGACATAAGCATTATAATGAGAACTTTATAGAATGTGAAATCTATAGTAAATCCTCTCATTGTCCGTGTCTCAGTGCGCTGTTGAAAGTTAAACATGAGTACTTTCAACCAAGTCACACCCCTTATTTCACAAATGAAGGGTGTTATCCACCGATAGTGGGTTGGTATCAGATGTGCCCATGAGTGTCAAAGCTTTACCTGGCAGCTGAATCAGCGTGTTGCCCGTCTGTGCGTACTGCCACCTGTGGTTGTCCAAAAGTGACGCCACATTCCCGCTCCACCAGCTGGACAGTGAATCCGTATCCTCAACAACACCGCAGTGCAGGTACATGACTACAACTTCTGCCACTTCCAACTCTAAAAACTCACTGGGATTCCTGAACGGGTCGTGTAGACCATGACAAGCATGAAACATTCGCCTCGATGCTCCTCAAGATGTAGTTAGTGATAGTTTCGCTCAGCGTGAAGAGCGTGCGACTGCCCGCACTGGAGGATTACACAGAAGCTGCTTAGAAAGTGATTAGCTCGAGTCTCGCCTCAGGCCTCCTCCCTCAAGCCTGTCCACAACGGACAACAGAAGGCCATTAGAAATGAAGAGACCCACACTACTGGACATTGAAAACGGTCTTCATGCGTGACATTCGACTAAATAAACTGAAAGTATAACAACTAGGGCTGTAAATCTTTGGGTAGACAGCGATTCGATTCACGATTCATAGGTTTTCGATTCGATTCAAGAACGATTTTTGCAAATTCAGAACGATTCAATTAGATTCAATTCACAATAAAATTTGATTCGATTCTATTAGCGATTCGATTTTGCATTATTTAAGTGCATTCACAGGATTGTTTAAATGCTTCCCCTAAATTCTTTAAATGCTCAGTCAGAGGGCAAATTCCACAGCAGCATATATGGTTACCATAAGTTAGAGGAAAAAAAAACTTTGTCCATTGTTAGATGCTGGTTTAATGATGCTATGACATGACATATGTAGAAATCTATGTAAACCAAGATTTAAAAAAATAGTTTTAAAAGTATTATGTATAGGCTAACATTTTGTCACACCAGGGGCATAGCCATCATTTCAGAAGTGACAGAAATGTCAAATACAATAATTGTATGTATCTACGTATTATTATTTTTTTTACAATAAATAATTATCTCTTACTTTGAATTTTCTATTAGAAATCAAATACACTGCTGGACAATAATCAATCATTTCTAATCTACAATTTTTCCTATTTAAATTGTATGATTGTTTTAAAGCCTATACTACAAACAATTATTAAATTTTTCTGCACATATGGTAGAAAATTTACTTTGTAGTTTCTGTACTGTAAAATATGACGTCAATTAGCACTGCATCATTCCTAAATTGTATTTATTTCTTGTGTTTATTGTCTTAATGTTTCATCAGTTCATTCTGCTGTTTTATTCAGCTCAGCTGCAGATATAGCCTGGTATGTTCTTTGAGCGAGAGATCACTTCTCTTTCAGTGCGAAAACTTCTTTATCTCATTTTCATAAAATAAAATGCTATAGTATTTAACTTTTCCTCTCCATCGGCGAATTATGATTCTGAAAGAAAAAGTGCCGATGTCTATTTGCTATGGCAACAAACGCTACTTTCATGCATCTGATTATTAGATACTCCTCGCGCATTTATTTCAAGGTTGTTGTTATTGCGGTGGTTATTTTAACAGTTTCTTTCATACATTCGGTTCAACGACATTGTTAAAACACATGCATCATGCAATGGAACTGTGCGCCTATGCTTAAGACACTTTTTTTCTCCGTCCATGCAATAAATGTGCAGCCTGCGACTGCTCAGGTAATGTCGTCGGCATGAGAGCCATTGAAAAACTAGAGAAAAGTAAAACTACTTCACTATAGCATTACTGGCCATGAGTACTACGAGACCACACATCAGCTGCTCATACAGCAGCTCTGCTGTTGTATCAGCTGCTGATACAAAATGTATCAGTGAGACGAACGGAGCGCGAGTGCAATCCTGTGACAGGCGGTTAATAGTGGAGCGTGTGAAGGAGAGATGTGATGCACGAACACTGTTCAAGGTCTCCATTCATTCGTGCTTGAAGTAATTTAATATGTATATATTTTGAAAGCATTGAATCGCTATATAAATCAAATTCAATTCTTAGCATTTTAAATCGATTACTGTCCGAAATCAACGGTTCAAAAATCCATGTTTCAAGATCGATGCATGTGCATCGTCAGAGTTTGTAATCGATGCTTTGAGAAAACGAGTGAATCGTTACACCCCTAATAACAACCCATTAGTTGTACAAACAAAAAGTGACATGATTCAGGGTTAAAACAGCAACACAACTAGAAATGCACCAATATTCTAGCCAATAACGATAAGCCTGATATGGACAATAACCACGAAATAATAATATTCTATATTAAAATATTTCAGAATATATATATTACAAATGCTATCTTAATACATTTAAACAAAAATATGTTTTAAGTGGTACAAGTGAATTTAGGCATCACCATATACTGTTAAAAAGGCATGATGAATGAGTCATTGTGTTGATGCTGCATTGTAAAGGGTGTTGTCTAGCTCTGAAATTAAATAGAGGAAGTAGAGAAAGCGAGTCTGCGAATTCAAGAACAGCCTGTTCCTCTTTCAATATAAATGCAGAAAAAAAACACACAACATACACACACTTGACCAAAACTCTGATTCACTTGGATGAAAAAAAGATGAGGAATAAGGGAATCCGTTTGGGGAAGGAATGTATGTCAAAGCACTAATCGGACAGGATTTTTTTTCAAAACAATTAAGATATTTAGTATTAAATTAACAGTTTTCAAATGACAGTTTTCAAGAAAGGTTCAAATAAAACAAAAGTGCTGTGTTTACATTCCATAAAATTCCGCAAATCCACATGCAAAGAGATAATGTACAAAGAAATGGGACGTATTTGTTGGGACATGTCACCTTTCCTTGTAAAAACGCATCTGTAAACACATATCATCACCTCGTAAAACAACTTCAGCTGTATTCTCTTCCTGCGTTTAACCCTAGTGAATAAAATCACTGACTCCCCCATATGCTCGCATGCTGTATTACCGGCCATCCTGACCACACACACTCCAATCACTTCTGTTGCCATGGCGATAGGGCTGTACTCTACATTCCTGGGATATTTCAGGAAAAGGAAGTGTGAGAATTCTTCAGATTTTCTGTGATGAATCACTTGCTCAAGGAAGGCATTCATCCATTCACTGGGCCTACAAAATACCCTCAAGCTTAAGTTAAAGGTTACACAACCTATTGTCAGAGGTGGGTAGAGTACCCACAAACTGTACTCAAGTAAAAGTAATAGTCTGAATAGTTACTTGAGAAAGATTAAAAAAGTATTGGATAAAAAAAATACTCAAGTAGTTAGTTAATAGTTACTTTGGATCATATACTTTATATCTATAGTCTATTTTTATTTAGTTATATAGATACATTTATGTAATGTGCGTGTGTTAGTCTATATATATATATTTATATATTAGGGGTGGCACGGTTCAACTTTTCTACTGTTTGTATCATGGTTTTAGAGTCACGGTTTCGGTACAGTTCGGAATGTTTGTGGAAAAACTATAATGTCAACTAAAAATAAAGAAAATAAGAACAATCTGTCTAAAGGACTAAGTATACTTTTTTTTACGCCTACGTTAACGTACGCATACAATCGTACACGCAGCCTTGCAAAGTATACTTAATTTGACTCGTACACACACGCATGCACTTTGCACCAAATTGCAATACCTCTCCTGGCCTAGCGGGGCCCGTAGGGAGCAGTTATGAAGATTACAGTGTGATGAAGGACACGGAAGAAAAACTCATAGAAGTCCGGTAAGCACAGCGGAAAGGCTAGCCGTGACCAAGTATTGCTGCAAGCTAAAGTTTGGGAAGCCGGACAGTGTCTAAGCTTATTACGGAGGTGTGTGAAGCCATATGTTTATGCAGTTTTTCTTCAGCTACCTTGTGAATCGATATCCCCATGGTAGCGTTTCCACCTGGTGGATAAACGAATTACTGCAAGAGAGTTTAATGCACATGTGCGAACGTACAGTACGCGCATACTATTCTGATAGTACATTTCTGACGAAATTCGCGTCACGCACACTGTACGCTGTCCCTCGCGTTCGCGTACAAAGTGAAGTATACTTTGGCCTTAACTACAAGCAACAGCACAAATAAATACAATAGAGTAAAGATACAAATAAATTAGACAGTGATTTTTTGTTTTTGTTTTTTAGGTAGGTCTAGCATTAGTCTTTGGGTACAGAAATTAAATAAAGTAATCAAATGTAAAACAGCACTGCATATTTAAATATATAAATTAAAGATTCTTTATTAAAGGTACAAAAGCGATTCAATCAAGAGCAGTGAGTGATTTCTTTGTTGTTGCTGTTTGATGAATATTAAGAAAGTGCTGTCACTTTAAGAGAATGCACTGATACTGTACGTTCAGCCGGCTATGTCGGCAAGCATCCTCGGACTCTTAAATGTTTAAACTGGCTTGAATTTACATGAGTAAACACTTACATGAGTTTAGTTTAAACACAGATAACAACATGTGCTGTTCAGGTCTCACCTGTGCTTGCACGCCATCAGCACCCAGGTGATGATGGAATAAATGCTCATATTCCAGCATACACTTGCATTGAACAAGAGTGAATGGTTTGTCCACTTTTTTTTTCTTTCATCGCTGTTGTTGTAATGTAATGGGAAGCCAGAATGCGCATCCATCAACAGAAGCATACATTAGCTAAACCCTGTTTGATTCATGTGTTATTTATAACAAACCATATTGCAGATGCGTTGTCAGATTTAAGTTGACCGTGGTCCTAGCATGTGCCGAACCGTGTGTGGAGTACCAGACTGTTCAGATTTTTTTCAGAGTTCAGACAACTCATCGCGTGAGGCGGGGAACTGAATGAATCATTCAAACTGATTCGCGAACCGATTCACTGGTTTGCCAACTGGTTTGATCAAGCCTTTGAACAGAATTGACACAAAATAATGAATAATTCACAAACGGGCATCGCTCGTTGCCCAGAGAAAAGTAGACACGCGGTTGGAATAAATTGAAGCATTTTTAACTTGTATTGCATTAAGATAAAGTAATGAGAGGAGCGTTGCCTGCAGTACAGAAGTAAAAGTACAGTTTTTTCACAACAAATTGACTTGAGTAAGAGTAAAAGTACCTATATTTTTAAATATACTTAAAGTATTAGTTACCAGTGTTGGGTGTAACGCGTTACTAAGTAACTAATTAAATTACTTATCCACTGAAAAATTAAAGTAAGGGATTTCTGTTAATTTTTAGGTAATTTAATTACAGTTACTTATAAAGTACTTGCGTTACATACAGTAAATCATTTCAACAGTTCTTACATCAATATTGAATTTTAAATTTAAATTTACCGTCTAAAGATATAATTGAATGCAGCTGATTTAACCCTCCGCGCGCCGGCTTGTTCACTTTCAGATTTCCCCGATTCACAGAGAAACCTTAAATACTCAGATTCATAAGACTAAAATCAATAGAATCTAAAACGCCCGAAGTGTCTACTTTTAAATGAACGAATTCAAATAAAAAACTAATATTTCTGATTATGTAATCCCTATGAAATCTAAAGTGAGACCAGTCTTTCCAGTATATGAAAGCTTGACATTTCTACTTTTAAATGAATTAATTCAAATCGAAAACGAATATTCCTGATTATGTTATCCTTATGAAATCGTGGTACAGTCTTTCCCATATCAAAAAGCTTAAAGTTTCTTATTTTTAAATGAACGAATTTCAAATCAAAAACGAATGTTATCTGATTATGTAATCCATATGAAACTAAGGTACAGTCAGGGCCGGCGCGAGCTCAACTGCCGCTCTAGGCAAAACCCTGCCGTGCTGCCCCCACTTCACTCTCATAATTAAATAGGATTTAAAAGATGCATGTGAAAGACTGGAGAATTTGTTTATTGATACAACTACATTAAAATAAAAGCAGACACGGTATGTTTTCTGATTAATAATTTTTTCCCCTACTGCAACGTAAAATAAATAAATAAATAATAATAATTAATAAATAACCACTAGTAAAGCTGCAAATGCAAATTAAGTGTAGGCTACAAGCCAGAAGTGGCCATGGGAAGATTTGGGAGAATTCCCGGTGAGCAGCGCAAAACAGCTGGTGTGCACCGCTATTCGTAGTCCGGTCTTAATCTGAACAAACCCGGTCTGGATCGGCACCTCCGAATTCCGATCATCTCATTTGGCGGATCTTCTTCATCCAGTAAAATACGTTCGTGTCAGGGTTATTATAGTTTTGCATTTTTAAATTCGTTTTTATTTTAATATTGCTTTTAACTTTCGCTATAAATTTCAGTTTCGATTTTATTTTTTAATAATTTGGTTCATTTTAGTTCTTATTTTATGAACAGTTTTCTACCATATACAGGTTACTTTCCATTTTAATTTTTTGTAATTAAAGTTTAGCAGAATAAACAGAACACTTCCAGAGCACAGACCAAAGACATTTTAATTCAAGTTTATTGACTCATATAAACCACTAGCGACACAAAATTAAAGCATGCTGAGATTGATTAGAAAATGATTTATTTTTGATTATTTTATTTAGTTGCTGTTGGTTTAATTTTGTTTTAGTTTTTCATTGTTTTTTTATTCTCTTTCTTTCTTTCTTGTCTAAATGCCTTTATTTTCGTCAAATACAGTTCTTAATACAACATATTTCACAGTTTAGACATGTATACAACATTTATTATATTTAAACTCGTTTAACAAGCATTTTAGAAGTAAAAATAAAACATTTCATAGTCACAAAAAAAACGATGCGGCTCGTTTAGGTGACTTAGTTTGCCAAGTTTTGCATAAAATATTTTTTTTACTGTTTTATAGATTAATTGAAACAAACCTATATTTGAGCAAAACAAATTATAATAAGCCAGTGGCACTGGGACTGCTCTCACCCGAAGAGAAGGCAAATTTTCTGCGTGCACTCAATGCAAACGCAAGCTCTCGGTTGTTGCGACTGTCCTATAGGATCTGGGTTACACAAAAACTACCCAAACATTAAAAAAATGTTTAATAAAATAAACATTGTGCACTTTATAAAAGCAACTGATGCAAGCTGGTAATCACTTAAGTGGGTCAACTGAGTTGCAATTTATTATCTCTCTTGCGAAGATAACAATAATTAATTTCGATAGAGATGTTTATTGGCAAAATAATGGTTCTATAGTAAATATGAATATAGTTTAACGTGTTTCAAACAAGTGAATCTCGTATAAAGTTACATGCAGTGGCCGTGCTGGAGCATTTCCTGGGCATCAACCGCTGAGTGAACAGTGCCCACTGCTCCAAGTGTGTGTGCACTTGGATGGGTCAAATCCAGAGAACACATTTCACTGCTGGTTATACTCTGTATAATTGTGTGTGTGACTAATTTAAAAAAATATATTATTTTTTTTTCAAAACCAATATCCGATTATGGTAAAATGCTTAAATATCGGGAAAAATATCGGTAAACCGATATATCGGTCGATCTCTATTCACTAGTCTTTCACCAAACTTTAAAAACATGAAAGGATAGTTCCCCCAAAAATAAAAATGTCATTCATTTCTCAACCTTGTGTCATTCCAAGCCCCTAAGACTGTTCATCTTCCAAACGAAAATTAAGATATTTTTTATTTATTAAATCCAAGAGCTTTCTGACCCTCCATAGACACCAACGCAATACCACGTTCAAGGCCCAGAAAGGTAGTAAGGACATTGTTAAAATAGTCCATGTGACCACTGCTTCAACCTTAATATTATGAATCTATGGGAATACTTTTTGTGGCAAAGAAAACAAAAATAATGGATTTAATTCAACAATTTCTTCTCTTTCGTGTCAGTCTTCTGCATGCGTTTAAAAGAGAATTGTTGAATGTTGTTATTTTTGTTTTCGTTGCACTCAAAAGTATTCTCGTAGATTTATAATATTATGGTTGAACCACTGATGTCACTAGGGCTGTGACGGTGGCAGATTTTTAGACTAAAAAGATGGACCAACGAGACAGATGGTTTTTACAAGCTTGTCTCAACCTTACTGATTGGAGTGTTTTTGAGGTTGCTGCAAACGATTTGGGCGAGTTCACAGAGATACTGTCACTTTGTATATCAGTTTCTGTGAGGACATGTGCATTCCTATCAGGACTCATTTAACCTACAACAATGACAAACTCTGGTTCACTACAAAACTCAGACAGCTCCGTCAGGCCAAAGAAGATGCTTACAGGACGGGGGATAAAGTATTGTATAAACAGGCCAAATACACAATGGAAAAGGAGATCAGAGTAGGAAAGAGGAATTATTCCGATAAGCTAAGGATCCAATTCTCTTCCAGTTATTCTGCTTCAGTGTGGACATGTATGAAAGACATCACCAGTTACAAGACACCATCCCCCAGCACTTTGGAGAATCAACACCAGGCAGACAATCTGAATGAGTTCTATTGCAGATTAGAAGGAACACCCCACACCCGCCCTGAACACCTCTCCACACAATCATTAACACCTCCAGCAACCCCCCTCTCCCCCACACCTGCAATTCAGATCAGCAAAGACGAGGTGTGTCAGGTCTTTCCTTGAAGCAGAAAAGTAAAACTGCACCAGGCCCAGACGGTGTGTCACCAGCCTGTCTGAAATCCTGTGCTGACCAGCTGGCCCCCATTTTCACAAAGATCTTCAACAGATCACTGGAACTGTGCGAAGTCCCTTCATGCTTCAAACGCTCCACCATCATCCCTATCCCAAAGAAACCCAAAATTACAGGACTAAATGACTACAGGCCTGTTGCTCTAACGTATGTGAATGAATGATGAATGATGCACTTATATAGCGCTTTATTGTGTATTGCTGTACACCCAAACCACTTTACAATCATGTGGGGGCGTCTCTCCTCAACCACCACCAGTGTGCAGCATCCATTTGGATGATGCGACGGCTGCCACAGGACAACGGCGCCAGTGCGCTCACCACACACCAGCTACAGGTGGAGAGAGAGAGTCATAGATCAATCAAGTGGATGGGGATTATTAGGAGGCCATGATTAACAAAGGCCAGTGAGGGAATTTGGCCAGGACACCGGGGTTACACCCCTACTCTTTAAGAGATGTGCCATGGGATTTTTAATGACCACAGAGAGTCAGGACCTCGGTTTAACATCTCATCTGAAAGACGGTGCTTTTTGACAGCATAGTGTCCCCATCACTATACTGGGGCGTTAGGACCCACACAGACTTGAGGGGTGAGCACCCCCTGCTGGCCTCACAAACACCTCTTCCAATAGCAACCTAGTTTTTCCCAGGAGGTCTCCCATCCAGGTACTGACCAGGCTCAACCATGCTTAGCTACAGTGGGCAACCGGTCTTGGGATGCAGGGTGATATGGCTGTGGTCATGAAGTAATTTGAAAACTGGTGCTGGCCCACCTGAAGGACATCACTGGACCCTCGCTAGATCCTCTTCAGTTTGCCTACAGAGCAAAAAGGTCTGTGGACGATGCAGTCAACATGGGACTACATTATGTTCTGCAACATCTAGACAGACCAGGGGCTTATGTGAGGTTCCTTTTTGTGGACTTTCTCCATTCTGTCACCGATGGAGTTTTGGTTCCTTGCCGTTTTCGCCTCTGGCTTGCTTAGTTGGGGACACTTCATTTCCAACGATATCACCGACTTGATTGCACAGATACTATTTAAACTGAACTGAGCTGGATGATGACATCACTGAATTCAATAATGAAATGCCTTTACCTGAAAAATGGGCGTTTAATCTTGTCATTTTACATTAGTGATACACTATTTTCCTATTTCGATATTGTGCAGTTGCTTTGACACAATTTGTATTGTTAAAAGCGCTATATAAATAAAGGTGACTTGACTTCAGCTCGGCCTTTAACACTATCATCCCAAACCTCCTCCTGCCCAAACTAACTCTTCGTGCCCACCTCCATTTGTTATTCCTGACAGACAGGCAGCAGCTAGTGAGGCTGGGAAAATACACATCCAGCACCCGTTCGATCAGCACTGGAGCTTCTCAGGGTTGTGTTCTCTCCCCACTGCTCTTCTCCCTGTACACGAATGACTGCACATCTAAAGACCCCTCTGTCAAGCTCCTGAAGTTTGCAGAGGACACCACACTGATCGGCCTCATCCAGGACAGTGACGAGTCTGCTTACAGACAGGAGGTTAAGGAGCTGGCTTGTCTGGTGCAGTCTAGGTGTGTCAAAAAATGTAATAATCGAATTTCGAATATTCGTCGAATTTAAAATAAAAATCCACATTCGAATGCAAAATTATGCATTCAAATTTTAGGTGTCTGTTAGGCAGCTTGGCACACAAAATGCAATGGCGAGGTGCATTTTAAAGCTTTTTTTGTTTTTAGGCTGTTCAGTTGAACCCACTCGATGCGATACTGCACATTCAAAATATTGCGGAAAAAGAGAACATCAATGTGGAGAAGATGTTGTTTACCTCAAAACTGAAACCAAGCCATTCACACAGAACGCATATTTATTAAATTTTCTAGAGGGACATCTATCATCGCTGCACTCGCGTCTCACACAAGAGAGTCCAAAGCTATGTCAAATTCATGCAAGTTCAACTTTAAAAAAACATGTAATATTCCTAATAATATACGAAAACAAATTCCTGGTATGTGTAAACATACTTGGCAATAAAGCTCATTTTGATTCTGAATACAAACCTGAAAAGCTGGGCGTTTGCGATCACGTGAACTTGAAGACACTTGTACAAACACGGATGGGTGACATAAATGGAAATTATTGCAGATCGGCGATGTATTATTTGGTTTCCCAACAAGGTCCATCGCTCATCACAAAATAAATTTGCTGAATGCAGAATAAACTGTAATTTCCAGCGCTCAAACCTACCAATCTAAAGGAAATGCTGTGTATGGCATTTGAGGTAATTTCTGAATTAGCATAGATTTATAGTCTAAATAAAACAATTTGCAACCGTTACTATTATTACACTTGTATACAAAACTTTGTATTATGCTTGTTATAGAGTGTGTGATGTCATGTGCGCTATCGCCTGTAGAAAAACACAACCGACCGCCACAGCCCTAGATGTCACATGAACTATTTTAATGATGTCCTTACTACCTTTCTGGGCCTTGAACATGGTAGTTGCGTTGGTGTTTATGCAGGGTCAGAAAGCTCTTGGATTTCATTAAAATATATATCTTAATTTGTGTTCTGAAGATGAATGAAGGTCTTACAGGTTGGGAGTGGCATGACGGAGAGTAATTAATGACAGAATTTTAATTTTGGGGTGAACTATCCCTTTAACATTTTGATGGGAAAAAACATTGTCAATTTCTTTCTGCAACTTCAGAAACATTTCTACTTTTAAAGGAAGATAATCAGGATTAGAAGTCAAGAAAAGAGGAGAAAATTAAGTTTTAAAGCACCCTTGCAAAAACAGACAGAGACGTGACTGAGGATTTGGGGAGAGCAATTAGAGATTCCAATCAGTCCTCTGAAATAATTCATTGGATAATGTTCATTAAATTGAGTCACCAGATCACTAAACATCTACATTGCCTTTTTCACACTGCGAGAACAGAATAAAAGATAAAGAAATTTCACTGACGGATAAAATTAGAGCACGAATGAGCATTTGTAGGACAACCTCTTCTTGAGACATACAAGTGCAAAGATGTGCACATTAATATCTGTGCATTTCAGAGGGCAAACATCTTTACATTTCATATCTATCATTTTTCCATGTGCATTCACCCTGCCAGAGAGCATTTGATGTTGTTCTCTCATCTGGCTGCTCCCTGCCAGCTTTTCTGAGGTCAGGCCCCCTAATAACAGGGTATAGAAAACCAGAAGCTCACGCAACACACAGAAGATCTTCTGAAAGAGAGAGCCTGAAAAAGCACAAAAAAGATTGGAAATATACAGTCATAATTCAAAACAAATGTTTCTAGTAATGACACTCTGCACGTGAGAGGGTGGAAATAATATTAGACATCTCTTCCTCAACATCTTACGAGAGCCAGCAGATGTCCCTGACTGACTGACTGACTGACTGACTGACAGACAGACAGACAGGTATCTGGAAGTTATGTAATGGATGACTATACTGAATTTTTAAAGTGATAGTTCACCCAAAAATTTAAATTCTGTCAAGTTTTAATCACCCTCGAGTTGACAGTAGCCACTGACTTCCATAGTATTTCTCCATACTGTGGAAGTCAATGGCTACCATCAACTGCTTGGTTACCAATGTTCTCCAAAATATAAACTTCTGCATTCAAACAGAAGAAAGAAACAATTGCAGGGTGAGCAAGTGATGACAGAATTTTCATTTTTGGGTGAACTATTAATTTAAGATGGATTTGACTGATCATTCATTCATGCAACCCACAGACTAATTGCTTTTTTTAAATTGTGCAGTTTTATTTAGTTTTATCTCAAACCACCGGAACAGAAAAAAAAACAACAATTATCAATTATATTAATATCAATATCAGTTAAATTTATTGAAAAAGGCATTCTTTAATTTCTACACTTTCTTTACTCACCATAGCTACAAGTTTAGTACTTTTTCTGGCCCTCAAAGCAGCACTTTTTATTTCAGAAGCGCATCAATCTCAATCAATCGTTTTCCCACCTGAGCAATTTGAGGTCCTGACTCCTAAATCACCTGACACTAAATGATTTGTATATATGCTTGCCTATTTACACGGCCTGAAATTTGGTGTGAGGTTGCGGGTATTGCGTACAGTGTTAACTCCTGCAAGTGCCACGTTCAGTATAATTCCCACTCACTTATGAGACGCGCGATTTGCGCGGTCTCGTCTCTCTCGCGTGCGTTCTGCTGCAGTCACTTGGATAAGTCGTTGTTGCTTGTTGAACTTGTTGACTTTTTATGAGTTTGAGTACGTGATGCGCGCTGTGGAAAAAGTGTGTTTGCAAACACTGTAAAACAATTTGAAATAATGTACTCAAATTGATGACCCGTAGCGTTATATAGCCTACTGCATCTGTGTTAGCGCATGATGTAATAAAACTGCAGCTCGTTAATAAACTTTTTTTTAAATCGATTTTATACAATCCGCCTTCATTTTGCAAGTGCACTCGCGCATAAACAATTTTCAAGTTCAACACTTTTTGTTCCATTCAGTTGTGGATGCTGCTGATTCACAGAGACCGCCGCGGCTCAGCAAAGAGACGTGCATTTGCGCGCTGTGTGTGTTTTCTTTTTCTTAAAATTCCCCAGAAATACTTTGATTATATATATGAGTTATATATATGAGAAATACTATGAGTTTCTAATGAGCACTATTTTATGTGCAACAACAGCATGCTGTCTCAGTGGCCTTACACATGATTTTAAATCTATGAATACTGAATACTGTTTCCATGCTGTTTTGATGTATTTTAAAGAGTTGGCAGTCAAAATTAAAACTGCTGGATGATAAATATTCTTCATTCTTTATGACAAACAAGATAATGTGAATTACAGAATGTACAATGTTTTTAAATGTATAAATTGCATGTGTTGAGCGTTTATTATGAGGGGGTAGAATCCACAGCTCAGTACTCACTACTCAATACTTATGAGTACTTTTAAATAGGCTACTCTTTTACTCTTACTCAAGTAGTTTTTTGGACAAGTACTTTTACTCTACTCACACTACATTTTTTGTAAGGTAATGGTACTTTTACTTGAGTATATCTTTTCAGTACTCTTTCCACCACTGTCTACTTCTCTAGACCACCCATTTCACGCCAGTCTCTCATACTGCTCTACCACTCTGTCTTCTGAGTCATATTCCTCGTCAAATCCTCCTTTAATTCACTTCTTATGGCCACTTCATCGTCATACTCTACATAAATGCCTGTCCCTTACCCACTCTTCCTCCCACCCAAATTCTGTCTGTATCCTCCTATAATCACACCCATGTGCTGTCCCACACCAAAAGAACTGGAAATCATTTAGCCTTACAGATCATCTTGTCTGTGACAATTTGAGGTCCATATAGGGCTATGAGAAGGCAATAAGAACTCAAACACCTTTTATACATCTTTGGTTTGAAATAATAGATAGTTTTGGTTTGAAATAATGTAGAAAGGGAGAACATTGAGCTAAAATGGTTGGAGCTTGGCAAACTTATTCCAAACAAATCATAAAAATGAGTGACTTCGCATCAGACTCAGACTGCCTGAGTTTTCCGTTACTGAAATTCCTGAGTCTCCGTTAAGACCGTTACAACTCCTGAAAAGAGGAGGAGACTAAACAGTTTAAAAAGTCTAACATGAGTGCCTACACTAAGCCCTAATCCACAGTAGCACATACTGTAATCCAGTGAGCCAAAACACTTTTAAGCACCTTATGTTGTACTATCCCACTTCTACTTTTCACTTTTCCCCCCTCTTTTCTTAATTTAAAAGACAGGCAACACACAACAACTTCAAATCTTATAAACTAACAAAACCCTTCACTTTAAGTGTGCACTATTATGCTATATGTGTTCATTTTCATTTGAACAAACCGTCTTTGCCCAAATGTTATAAAAGTTAAGTAAAGAATGTGGGCATCAATGTTGCCTCAAATAATGCAGCTTGTGACAGGTGCACGATTACTTTTCTAACCATTTAGATTTAGCATTTTTTTTGTCTGGGAGACAATAAATGGGCTACAAAATAAAATATTTAATAATTTATTCTTAATAAAAAAAAAATAGAATACAGTATAAGATATAAAACAAATACAAATTAAAAAGAGGGACAAGCCACATGTAGGGACCAGAATGTCATAATGATTTGGGACAGTTAAGAATGCCCTTGAAAGCTATAACACCCATGTAACCATTGTTTAGCTGGTTAGCATGATCCAGTTATCTTCTGCTTGTAAGACATAAATCAAAATAATAGTATTAAAAGAATTATAATAAAATCTAAACATTGTCCTAACTTCCACCTTTGATCCTAACTACAGCTCAAGCATGACATAAGTGGACAGGAAGCTAATGTGGAACAAAAACAAGAGTCCATACACATAACATTAACACATTTTTCAGCAACATGAATTTAAAGTTATTTGGAGAATAAACCCTCTTAAATGTCTCTTTGCATACTGGTGTGTGTGTGTGTGTGTGTGAATAGTTTAAAGGAGCATGTGGTTGCAAACAGTGCTCTGTATGTAGTTACAGTAAATGGTAGGGATGCGCCGAAATGAAAATTCTGAAAATTCTGGATGTGCTTGGTTAAAAACCAAAACCGAAAATGCTTTGTAATAATTATTTATTTTATTAAATTACTATAAAGTAATTTTGTAAGACTTTTAATTTAACAATTTTAATGACATGGAATTTAAGAAACACAAGCCAATAAAATAACCACACTTTTATTGAAAGAAAATTGGACAGAACATATATTGATATTAAATATCAATGTATTATTTTTATTCAGTTCTATGCGACAGAATCAGACATAACTGTTGTTGTTGTTGTTTTTGACTAATTATCCAAATAATGTATAGTCCTGCAAACAGGGTTTTTTCTTTCTCAAAATGCAGGCGGAGGTGGAACCATCCTGATCATGTGCACACAATGTATGCCATTCAACACTTTTTACATGCAATGTATTTTAGGTGTTATAATAATTATATGATTGAAGAAAATGACAATTATAAAGTTGTGTTTTATTTTCTCTCACCTAATGTTTTATTGTTATTTGTTTTTTTAAATAACCAAATGAAATGTTTTCTTTTCCTTCAGAAATTCTGTGTAGTGTATCTAGTTATCAAATGAAGGCATAAAACAATTTAATTTATCTTTACATTTTTTAAAATTAAACTTTTTTGACAAACAAAGGGAATTTACTATTAAAATCAAAACATGTTGGAAATGTTGTGTGATCATTCCTTAAAAAAATAATTTTGTATCATAATTTTAGTAGTAATAGTAGTATGTACATTCTGCTGAACAAATATTTCTGCTGCACTGTCTTCAAAAAAACGGAATTTTATTTTGTCGGGTTGCCGTGAATACCTTTACATTTCTGGTGTGTATATGATATGAGATATGAAACGCTTTTACTCAAATGAAACGCTCATGAAGTGTCTCTCAGAGCAGTCCTGTAGATGTTGTCCGTGTGTTTATGTCCTCATTGAGACGTCACGCGCGCTTCAGAGTGTGTGTGTGTGTGTGTGTGTGTGTGCGCTAAAGGAAAACGCGCATCTGTCATCCATTCATACAGAGATATGATCACGTAATAATGCTCATCAGATCGCGTAAATCAGTGGGAAATGGACAAGCATGAGCTTGTCCTGTGAGCATGAGCGGTAACTGAGCAGAATGATAGAGCGGAGCGTCACGCGGCGCAGTGATGACAGCTGAGGGAGAGGGGAAACCTGGACACTGCTGGGTGGTGCGGCGCGGCATATATTTTCGGCTGCCGAAAACTCAGTGCATCCCTAGTAAATGGACAAAACGATTCTTTGAGGCACATCATTTGCCTCGATGATTTTTTGTATTCGAGTTACTCGAGTAACTTGAGTAATCGTTTGAGCCCTAATTTGGTTTTGTCTGTTTATGTTTTCTTTCTCTCAAAGCCGTGGGTTCCATTGACTGACATTATATGACCCTCAGACTGCAACGGTTTGAGTTAAAAATATTTGTTTGTGTTCTACTGAAGAAACAAAGTCACCTACATCTTGGATGCCCTTGGGGTAAGCAGATAAACATACAATTTTCATTTTTGGGTGAACTATCCCTTTAAGTGATCAGCCTCTTTGGTGCCTTGCATGTCACAAACCAGGATAAAATCGCTAACTAGGTTTGAAAGGGAGTCAACTTAAAATGCTACAAACTAGCTTAATCTGTTGAATGTTGTGGAGATTTAGGTCTAACATTCAGACTCACTAAAGCAATGTAACACTTTGATCCAGGCGTATCTTGTTTGTACAGTGATCTCCTGTGACTGATGTCAGAACAGCCTATGAGGACATGTTTGTGTATCCGTTGGTCATGTGCTCTGTGGGTACTGAGAGGGGCAAAGAGTCTTTGATGGGGTGGGTCATGGCGTCTATTTATAGAAAGCACAGCTGCGGAACCCAAGCAACTTTTCTGTGTCAGGATGTTTGCGAGAGAATGTATAGCCTATATTGTGCAATAAATACTCCATTTATAACACTACAATGCCTGAACTGATGTGAGTTTGTCTAAAGCTGTATTTTGAACTATGGTAAAAGAGCTGCAAGTGGTTCAGTCTCTCAATGGAAGCCATTTTGCATTGAATATTTAGGGACAGCAGTTATTCTTTGGCACAGAGTCATGAATGCTTCCTCCAGGGGGCTCATGTTCATAAACTGGTAGACCGAGAGAGGTGAGAATGTGAGCGATTACAGTCGAGCTGCTTTACCCAATAATCAAAAAGACAGGTGCTCCATTAGTCAATCAGCAACAAGCAAAGATCAACAGCAACCAATAATCAAACATGGAACCTTCAGATCATTTAAAACAAGGATATTGATTGTGTACAGTGTGAAAACAATTAGGTGGCTCTCAGGCTAATCAAAACAGCTGATATCTTTGACTACAAATGACTCGCACAACAAAACCAAACTATTATATTAACATTTCTGCAAGAAATGCAACTGGAAACCATTTGATGAATGAAACACGGAGGTCATGTGACAACAATGTAGCACACTGACATATTTGCCATTGCATACTGCATACTGTTTCACATAACCTAGTATTCAATTTCAAACATAGCCAAAGGCACAAACACAGCTGTTTTTCAGGTGCTCTTTGCATGTTTGAGCTGAGAAACTATACACATTCAAACAAAAATCCTTTATTATGAATGCAAAAAATTATAGTTGCTCAGAAAGGTTAACAGGAAATAATGGAACAGATGGTGAGTGAATTATGCATCACGTTACACTATACAGAGCAAATTCACATAAGACTCTCAGCTTTGGTACAGCACTACCAAGATGTCATCCTGATATCTAAAAAATAATGACATAAATGATTGGTTTCTTTATAGCAACAAGTTCTTCATATTTTTCCTGAATAAAGCCTTCCTCAGCTCTTCAAAATAAATGCAGCTTTTCCAATAACAAGCTACTTTTACAAAGAAAAACAGTGGTATAACGTGACAAACCCACTATTGTGCATGCAGTTACAGATCAGCGAAATTAGCTCTCATTTAATGCTCTCCTAAACAGCCCTTTATCTTTCAGAACAATTTACGTCAACAGTAAATATAAAAGAAACAGTTCAAAAACAATTCACAATTTATTTGAGCCCTTGTTATAGAGAAATATTGAGTTAAACACTGCTGTTAAATCACACAAAAAGAGTGCATTTCTAGTTTTAAGTGTAAAAACATTTTTGCTGTTGTTGAAATTAGAAATCGACCGATATGGGTTTTTCTATAACCGATGCCGATGTTTAGAGGTCAGGGTCAGCCGATGGCTGATATGTGCTGCCGATTTTTAGGGCCGATATCTTGAAGTTTTCCCCTTCATTTGCATGCTAAAATGTCACACTAATAATAAGTGGATGCACAACATTTCTAAATTTAACATCATTTATTGAACACTGGCTTCAACCATTTCTCAAATTTTGTGCACTGCACAGTATTCAAATTAAATATTTATCCAAAGAAATCAATAAACTGACCAAGTATTAAATATATAAAACATGTAATATAAAAAAAAAACTTTCTATCATTTATATAAAAGTTTTAGAGCATTTATCAAGCAGAATTGTTCAAGTTTGTTGGAACATAAATGTGAACAAATATACATTTGAATAAAATAAATACTTTATAAATAAAAATCAATTAAACTGAAAAATATAAAAAATTAAATATATTAAATATATAAAAAATAAATAATAGTAGTGCTGCAAACACACTAGCAACCAGCAACATTTATGTTTGGTATAAATGACTAGTGATCGACCGATATTGATTTTTTATAACCGATACCAATTATTTGCATGTTTATGTACCCGATAACCGATATGCAGAACCGATATTTATTTACTGTTATAAAGTAAATAAATAACTGAGTGAAGTAAGTCCATTCTTCACTTTGGTTTTTCCTCCTTTCAGTCATCTTAACAACAACAAAAAACTGTTGAAAATTAACATTTTCATGTCAAATTTAATCTTAAAATTACAACAATAAAAACATTTTATTTATAAAAAGCATCATCAGCAACACTGATATTAACAATAAGCAAAAGAATTCTAACGTTTTCAAATGGAGAAAATAAAGGACAGGATCATATCAACTTCATTTTAAACTACAGTTTTATGTTTATAAGCTGTTTAATAGACTAACGAGTGAAGAATAATTCACTGAATAATATTCTCTGGAATATTGAAATAAGCTGTATTTTATTGGGCATGTTTTATCAGTTATCTTGTCATTCTAAATTATGAAAACTGTGACAGCGCGGTTGAACTATACTCAAACTGCGATCGCTTGAGATAATAAATAATTAATTTCAATAGAGATGTTTATTGGTGAAATAATGGTTCTATAGTAAATGTTAATATAGTTTAGCGTGTTTTAAACAAGTGAATCTTGTATAAAGTTACATGCGGTGGTCATGCTGGAGCTTCTCCTGAGTGAACAGGAACATTAGCAAAAAATGCTACCAATCAGATTGTGCTACCAGCATTTTATTCATGTGGTTTGAGGCTTTTTTAATGTCCATACCTACCTTAAATAAAAGTTTGGTTTCACTTGAAGATATTGGGCAGAAATACATTACGTTACTATTGTTCAGTGGAACGTACGTAATAGGCTACTACTACTAAAACTATTAAAACCTTATTTTTAAGGAATAATCATACAATATGTCTTCAATGTTTTAATTGTAATATTAAAATCCCTTTTATTTTCCAAAAAGTAAGATTTGTTTAATTTTCATTAATTAAAAGATAAATTGATTTAATGTTTTTTATGCCAGAAAAAACCTCCCTATTGCACACATGTGGTTCATTTTAACCCCACAAGTGTGAACGGTCAACATTTCTGTGGCTCTGGGAGCAGCGATTTCCTGACTCATAGTCATGTCAGAGATGTAAAGAATGTGTATCATACACAACATATGCTCCTGATCATGGCCAGCGATCCATGTCCGCACTATGGACAAAGGAAAAAAAAGTTTATACTAATGGACGAATGGTTGATCAGATCAGTTGATGATGCGTGCGGGGGGCGGGGCATGGCCATAATGGAGATAATGAAAATATCTGAAGACTTATGAAAAATGAATGTTAAAAATAAAAATATGACATGAAAACATGAACATGACATAACATTAGATTATGATTATGATGCAGCAATGTTAAAAAAGGAGCATCTAAAAAAAGACTAGCTGCCTGAGGGGAAGCTGACTGTATGCCAATAAACTAAAAACCGTTCTATGACACTTCCTATGATATTAATCAGATAACTTAGATACATAATATAGATGTAATATTACAACTTGTATCTGCACAAAAGGATGCATATACCAGTGAACTTTAAGTTACGCGCAATACCGAGAGAGAGAGAGAGAGAGCTCCCGCCCGTGATGCGCTTTCAAAAACACATGAGACACAGACAAAGAGAGGCTATACTATAGATTTCACATCCTATAAAGTTCTGATAATAATGCTATGTTTATGAATATCCAGTGAAGTTTTTGTGCTATAGAGAGAGAGAGAGAGAAGAGAGAGAGAGAGAGAGCGCTACCGCTGTGGCGCACTCTCAAAGACGCACTGACTGAAACACGGGCAAGGAGAGGATTTACTATAGATTTCACATTCTAGAAAGCTCTCATTATAATGCTTATGTCATTAATGTGTATGGCAGATTTGTGCTATATTTTCATCTACATTATCAAGTGATTCCTAAAATCGCCTGCGTGTTTTCGAAGTCATACGAAGTACGAAAACAATTTTAATTGAAGTATGCATACTGTTGAACAAATATGATGAAATAAAGTATTTTTGAAAAAGAAACATCTAAAAGCAAAGATGACCGTCTCAAATAACAGTCAATATCGGGCATTGCATTTGAGCATGAAACTACTGGTAATATGCAGCGCATTCAGCATGTAAATAAATGTTAATATCCCAACGCATCCTATACTAGATTAATCAGATATGTATGTAGCTAACCCAGACATCACTACGTGACTTCAAAGCCAAGCTTCTCTCTCTTCTCTATACTTTGAACCGCTTACATGCGAAACAATCAGAGCTCAGGGTGCCGCGGCTGCCCAAAGTGCTGCTTTAAAATCAGAATAATTTTTCCCCACGATCATCCTTTTCATGATCAATCATCGCTGTCACGGCCGAGTAGTCGAGTAATCGATCGCTGTTGCACATCCCTATATTAGACAGCAACTTATCTTTTGAAAATCATATTTCCCATGTTACAAAAACAGCATTCTTCCATCTTAGAAACATTGCCAAGCTACGGAACATGTTAACTGTTTCTGATGCAGAAAAGCTAGTTCATGCATTCATGACCTCCAGACTGGAATATTGTAATGCACTGCTAGGTGGTTGTCCTGCATCTTCAATAAACAAGCTACAGATAGTACAAAATGCTGCAGCTAGAGTCCTTACCAGGTCAAGAAAATATGATCATATTACTCCAATTTTACAGTCTCTGCACTGGCTACCTATTAAGTTTTGTATCAGTTACAAAACATTATTACTTGCCTATAAGGCCCTAAATGATTTAGCTCCTGCGTACCTAACTAATCTTCTATCACGCTACAATCCAACCCGCTCCCTAAGGTCACAAAACTCTGGACTCTTGGTAGTACCTAGGATAGCAAAGTCCACTAAAGGAGGTAGAACTTTTCATAGGCTCTGGAATAGCCTTCCTGATAACGTTCGGGGTTCAGACACCCTCTCTGTTTAAATCTAGATTAAAGGCAATCTCTTTAGCCAAGCATTCATATAATGCATCTCATCAATCTTGTACTGCAGTTATATCTGATCAAACGCACATTATTATGCTTTAGCTTGGGTTGAACAAATCATTTTTGCTTGGATGGAAGAACAGCTACACTAATTATGTCTCTATTTGTTTCTCTGTTTCTGCCACGGGATTAACTTCCCGTGGTAACTAGGAATTACACAAGCTTCAGTCTGGATCCAACCCTTAAATGATCTGAGATGACCAAACACCTGAGAAGAGATGATGCCAACCCCTCAGACAATATACAGAATTAACCAAATTCATTCATAAGTTAAATATATTAAGTTTCTGCAATCTATAAATCTATTGTAGAAACTTAATTTCCTGTAAAGCTGCTTTGCAACGATTGTATCGTAAAAAGCGCTATACAAATAATCTTGAATTTAATTCATAAAAAGTCAATGGGTCTAGTAACGAGTTTCAGCGCTGATTCTGCTTGCGTTTGGCACTTTGAATAATTTGAACGCTTTGAACTGTCCTGCAGATGGGACCGCAAACTCATACAACGCTCTCAGGATCATTCCGTCCATTATGTTTTAGAAAACAATCTTTTCGCAGTTTATTTAGGTAATAGCTTAAGGCCATTTGCACGATTTCAATCCTCATGCAGTAAGCAACAACCACCCCCCCCCCCCCCCCCCCTAAAAAAAAAAAAAAAAAAAACTCAGATCTACGGGAATCACATGGGTCGTCCTTCAGAGGTCAGAAAATACGGAAATCCCCTCAAAAAATCACATTCCTGAAGAATACAACATGAACAAACTATCAACGATTTTGAAGTTCTTTACCTGTTATTTGATTGGAGACATCGGCTTTGGGCTCACATTTTGAAAGCGAACGATCTATGAAGAAATAAAACAAACAAAGATTAGTTAAACCAACTAAAGATAGTCTGTAAAATAGCAGCTTCATTATAGTTGATAGTTATGATTTTAAGTGCGTGATATTAAGACATTTTTTATTAATAATAATAGTCAAAATGTATCAGAGTCTGCTAGCAGATTCATAGATTCTCATAAGTTTCAATATTATGATTTTTTTAAATGAAAATAACAACAATAATAAAATAAAAATATGAAATACTATTAAAATAAAGAAAACAGAAAATGCTGTCTTCTAAAAAGCAACATTTTAGACAAGTTCTAAGGCAGCAATTTGTCGTCATCTAATTTGTATCCTTTTGCAGAGTAGGCAAACCCAGAATGCACTGTGATAAGTTTACTGAAAAAAATTAAAGATGGTGGACAATATAGATTATGAACTTATTTCATTAATTATTGAAAAATACCAATGAAATACTGCAATACAACCCAAGCTCTGGAAACATGAAAACTGTCTTTGCTTCATGCTGACCTGCTCCAGTGACCCTAAAACGTACTGATGTTGGCATGGAGATTAAGCTTTGAGTCTGGGCACCAGTCACTGGACTAATCCAGCAGAGGTTCTGACCTCTATATCACACATAAACTGCCTGACAGAGGGGAATCATGGGAGGTTCTGTTTTATAAGGATTCAAAAAGCAGTGTTACTGGCACATGTTGCATGTAGTCACATGCTTACATGCAAAATATGGAGCATGTAAGGGCAGGATGAAAGAGGAGCGTGTGCAAAAAAGATTCAAAAGCAAAGGTTGCACTTTCTTCATGCAAGTTTTCTTAGCAATACTTTTTACTGCATTCACAGCTTAAAAGCGAAGCCATGCAGCTTGCATACGTCACAAGAAAAAAGCCTCTTCTTTTCAGAAGATCAAAGCCAATTTAATAAAAATTACCAACTCAAAAAAGTTAATAATAAAAAAAAAAAATGTATCATTGATAAATCATTCACAATATGATAATTAAGATGATTATTGAAAAATTACTGAATGAATATCCATTTCATATTCTATAAACAAAAGCTATAACTGGTCAAATTAAATGTTTTGGAGTTAGTTCACAAGCTAACCCAGGGGTAGGCAACGTCGGTCCTGGTGTGCCGCTGTCCTGCAGAGTTTAGCTCCAACCCTAATCAAACACACCTGAACAAGCTAATCAAGGTCTTTAGAATTAATAGGGCTACAGGCAGGTGAGGTTTTTTTCAGGGTTGGAGCTAAACTCTGCAGGACATCGGCCCTCTAGGACCAACGTTGCCTACCCTTGAGCTAACCGATTAGCCGACTGGCTTTGCATACCACTAGCTGATTTGCCTGCTAGCTTAACTACCACTGCTACAAATGATAACTAAACTCTATTTTGATTATCTAGATACATATAATGTGATAGATTTCGGAATAAGCGTTACAAATGGCCACCTGACAAACATGCAGCTACTTTTGAACGATCACATTTATCACGTAATAATGAATGTAAACAGTTTTAAAGAGTTTAAAAATAGGATGTGTCAAACTTTACTAAAATACTATTTTAGTAGTCTTTATATAATATTATAACATTTATTTATTTTGAATTAGCTTTTTGATTTTCAGTTTTCATTTCTAACATTTCTAATTTTCATTTAGGTTTTTCTTCAAAAAATTGTTTTATATCAATTATGGAATTTTTTTAACATTTTAGTTAATGAATGACAACACCATCAACATATTGGTTTATTTTTAGTTTACATGCAGCCCAATTAGATTTTCTTTTTTATATATATTTTGAATTATTTAAAATTCAAATCATTGGATTATTCAATACCTGCCTGGATCATTTTAATATTTGATACTGCTGTTAAAAATATCAAAATATAATTTTCTTTGTGGTTCAAATACAAACCAAACTCAAAGAGGGGAACTCAATCACATGACTATAGTCAGGCCATGCCACGTGACAAGAACAACATACCATAATTTAACGCTGGCTGCAATTACATACAACTTTAGACAGAGAACATTTGACTTCTCTCTACATTTCTCAACAGGTATGTTAACAATGCTCTTCCTGGAAGAGTCTTTGTGTGTTTTCTGTGCTGTAGGTGTGGTGTGGTGTGCTGGGCTGGCTGGCAGGAGGGGGAGGGAAAAGAAAAGACAAAAAAGGGTCCCTCTAATCAGACACAGGATCTGAGGTGCAGTACACCCCCCCCCCTCCTCTTCCTCTTAGATCCTCTTTCTATCAGACACACACCGCCACAGCATCCCATCTGCATCTCTCTGATGTCACAGAGAGTGGTGCTGTGAGACAATGAGGTGATAAAAGTGTTATAAAGGCCACACACATATTATATACGTGCATAGTCATGCTATGAAGCTCGTGGTGATGGTATTTTGATATAAAGCATGGTATTATTTGCATCTGAAAGAATACCATTACACTGGTAATAGTAAACCACTGTTTGTATATATACCACTGCTGTATATACAGCCCCACGGAAAAAGAAACCATGTGAGTTTATAGACAAAAAAACAATAGCAAGTTATATAGTTACAGTGGGGGAAAAATAATTTGATCCCCTGATGATTTGCCCACTGACAAAAAAATGATCAGTCTATAATTGTAATGGTTATTTGAACAGTGAGAGACAGAATAACAAAAGAATCAAGAAAAACACATTTAAAAAAAGTTATAAATTGATTTGCATTTCAGTAAATAACAAACTTCAACTTTTATGATAAATTTAGATAAGATTACATATATTTTAAGACAAGTGCATATCAAATAGAAGGAAACTGTAGTATTAAAAACACTTTAAAATAAGATTCCATTCGTTAGATAACATGTCAATCAATAAACAATAGTTATATAGCAATTATTCTTTGCATAAAATGTACTAATACATAAAATCAAAAATGTATCTATTAAAATTATTTAATGAAACATGAATGATCAAGTGTTTTAATTAAATAACATTCAAAAGCATGAATTAATGTAAAAATATATTGTTCACTCACTGCAAGTTGATGTTGATGTTAGAGAATCTTATTGTAAAGTCTATACAGGAGATAATATTTTACTGTAATGTTACTTTCATTCAATTCAAACTGTGTACATATTTAATTTTAAAGGACTTTCAAAACCTTCTAGAGTTATCCAGCCATGAATAACAACTAAGTTGGCAAAATAAAGCCCAGAACTGCTTTCTGACGGACTGATATTACAAACACTATTAACCATTTGTACATTCTCTAACACGCATATTTTAGATTCACAATTCATTTAATAGCCTCTGGTGTGTAAAAATAGTAAATACCATCATGTCCTCCTGTTTTTACCCTAATAAAAGCTATAGGAGCATTAAATAGTTAATAAATAAACTTTATTCTAATGCTCATTATATTAGCGTTAGCCGCGCTTATGCTAATGATGAAAAACTCTGCTATAATGGCAATGTTTATTTAAATCCGTCATTCAAATTAAAATATGGAATAATAAATCATAACAGAATATCTAAATAATAAAGATTAAATTGAAACTTACCTGCTTGAACTCTTATTTAATACGGGTGTCGGTCTTTAACCCTTTACGATTCCTGTAAAATTGGCCTAAAACGCCTAAAAAAGGCATACCCAAAGTAAATTGCATGCTGTTCTTGAGCCATTTGGATGATATGCATGGTGTCGGTCTCCTTTGAAAGGTGACACTCTGAGGTTTGTTTATCAACAGTCAGAATCACTGTATGTCTTACAGATATTGAGTAATAGCACTTTGAATACACTAAAAAAAGATTTTTTTTTGTAAATAGAAGCCTGCAGATGACTATAGCTGGGAGGTATGAACTGGAAAATACACTGGGATCACAGAATGAAGCCTTACCAAGCCAAATTTCGCATTTGATAAACAATATATTAGAAAATTAGTGTTTTACACATGTTTATCTAAGTTTATGTCTAGACGCTTCCAAAAAAATTACACTTGGGAGACTCCAAACGACCCTTTGTAACCAACGACACATACAATGCTGTAATTCTTGAATGCTTTAATGTACAGTCATCATTTTGGGCTCTAATGAAAGGTTACACTTAGAGCTATTCAGTTTCTCATCCAGATTCACTGTCAATAATTGCTGACACATAGTAACTGAAGCATAAACACATTATAGTGACATTTATACATAGAATCCAAAATGTGTACACTTTTAAAATTACATATATATTTATAATTTATAATCTAAATACATTTTTTTTCCTATATTTCTATTTCTGTACACAGTACATTATTTAATTTGTGTTTTTTTTTCTTATATTGGTGTTATATTGCATCCCTACTGTGTTATTCCTATGTATGTCTGTACTATCATGCATGTCTGCATTATCTCAACAAAAAGTGGTCTGATAAAGACACTGATTGTACATGCTGTGTTTATTGTATCTTAAAATGGTTGAAATCACAGAATCTCAGCTTTCCATGGATATATGACATGTTCAACTTTTTTTTTTTTGAGTTTTTTTTGTCATCGACATGTGACAACACCGGTAATATCAATAATGATCACCGAGGTGGGGGGTCGTTTAAGTCTTCCCTCTTTTCCTTGCTTTCCTTCAGTTTTAAATAGCTTGTAAAAGCTCTGTGCGCGTTTTCACTTTCAAATTAGTAGACAGTGCCGCGGTGGGCAAGTGACGTAACCGGTGTTGCGGCTTAACACCAGTATCACTACCAACACCGTCTATAGCAGCAAGTAGGGCTGCACAATAAATTTAATTTCTAATCGCAATTACAATTACGGATGCCACAATTACATAATCGTTCAAAGCAGCAATTAATCGTTTAAAATCCATTTTTTTTCTGTGTGTTTAAGATGTGTTCTTTTCTTTCTACATGTTATCTACAGTACATGTTTTAATTTTAGTATAGCATTGTAATACCATGCATATTTTTACTTTTTTATTTAAAGAAACCAATCCAATGTATAAGTTCACATTCGAGGCTTATAGGCTACTATAGAAAAGCAATACAAGTTTTTCAGTTAGTGTTTTTAGCATTTTTTTCATCTACAAACATAGCATGCGGTTGCTTCAAACAATGGTATAAATATAATTGTGAAAATCGTAATTAATAAATCGCAATTACAATTTTAAGGGAATAATCGACACTTATGATTTTTGTCATAATCATGCAGCCCTAGCAGCAAGCCTATCTGCTATGTTTTCCTTCTGTAGGGTGGATCATCAAAGTGAGGTTGAATAGAGACTGGAGACCAAATATAAACACGTGGGACATACTTGCAATGCCAAGCGCATGCCTGACACGGTTACTCACAACTGAGACACTTAGCGTGCACCGTGCGAACACATGTACTCAGACCACACAACAGTCTCTAGCAAATCAAAAACGCTTCTCAGAAAGGTTACAGTCAAGTCTGTTTACGCCCCAGACATGTAACGTAAAGGGGACTAGATGAATGGGTGATTTATCATGAGGTGGTAAAGATGAATCGTTCGTTTAATTAATCCACTCATATTCGAAAACAAAAAAACTTGCCAAAAATCACAGAAACATGCACAGCCCAGTGCTCAAAAGCAAACCGTTGAAGGTAACCGATTACAAGATCAAGCATACTATTCCAGTCCAAATAAGGAAACAAGCTAAGCTGACAGTGGAAAAGGCCTGGTTCAAATCCACTCTTGGGGAGAAAAAATTTTTTTTTCCACTTTCATTCCAAATCCCCAGCAGAGAGCCGTTTACCACAAACTATTCAGTAGCTCACAGAAGGCAAAAAGAGCCATTGCATATTGCTGAGAGTGATTTTAAGACTTGAATTTCACACAACAGCAAAACATACACCAGCAACAAAACAATACACACAAGAGGTTGTTGTGAGGTCACTTATTTTCTCTTGGTGTGACCAGACAGGAAATGAGCTAGTGACGTAAAGCGGCTCACAATACAAAGATACACACACACACAAGGTCAGATTGTGTGTTTGTTACAGGTCTACAACTTTAGTCAGACCCAAAAGCCCCTCCACTCAAAGCCAAACAAGAACAAAAGCAGAGGGCTGCTGTGATTCAAGCCCACATGTCTACAGCCTTGCACTTTCTTACCACACAAGTCCAGTCATTGTGATCATACCCTCCTTTTGTAGAGCAACAGGCGGATAGTCATCGATCAGACTCATACATGAATCATGTGTTTGAGGAAAAGGGGCCTCTCATTGCCACATGCTATCTGGCTCATCCAGGCCTAATCAGGTCTCTGCAACGAACAAATAAAGCTGCGGCAGAAGTCCTAGGCATGATTCCGTTTCAGAGATTTTACTACCCTGAGCTGTCCAGGAAGCAGTTCAGAGCCAATGCTAGCACAAGAGAGAGAGCGTCAGCGTAGCGCCATTTTGGATATTATCCCCAGGACGCAAAATGCGTACACGCTTCTGTATCAGTCGGGCCACAAGAAGAGCGTACGCATTTTGCGTCCAGGGGATAATCTCCAAAATGGCGCTACGCTGATGCAGAGGAGACGTAACTGTGCCTAATTGTTGAATAAATTCATTATTTTTTATTTATTTCCGTACAAATAATATTCTCGTCGCTTCATAACGTTACGATTGAATCACTGATGGCAGAAAGGGCTGAAACGATTAGTCGACATTATCGAAAACATCGACAATAAAAAATTGTCGACAAATATTTATGTTGTCGAGTAGTCATTTGATCCCATATGACCTAATGTAAGAGCCTGCAATATTGCGGTTTGACAAGTGTGGCGCTGTAGCGCAAGAGTGTAATTCAGATGCAGTTCAAGAGAAGAAGAGACAGCGCTTTAGAGCACAGCGTTTTCTTCTCAATAACGCAATAAACAACCTAACAACAAAACAGTTTAAACAACAAAAACTGACAGCGGTGAGAAAGTGAAGTTTGCATGAGCTCTTCAATTTGGTACTTCTGTAAAGCGGTCACATCACGTTTATTTATATAGTACTTTATGCAATAGATAGCCTTAACTCAAGCAGCTTAGTTAGTGTCGCTATCAGTTAGAATTACAACTTGATTTTCTGTTATAAAGCAGCTCCAGTGTGGAGCTAGCTAGTGATAAAGTATTTTTATTAGTTGGGGAAGTAAATTAATTAAAGTGGTAGTTTGGTTTGCAGAGATCAAAGATTGATCTTGCTCAGGACTGTTTTGATTATCATAACCATATGTGGTATTTTAAGAGAGATATGTTGTGAAAAATAGTTTATCAAATAAATAAAGCATCTTATCACTTACCTTTATTTTGTTTCTTATCCATATGACTTACAAAATTAGATGTTAGGCGGAATGTGTCATTCAGTTATTTTTTTATATAGCTAATTAAATGGTGATTAAGAGAGTTTCTCTGTATGTCATCTCATTTTGTGAGCCAAATATATCTATTTATATAAACTAATTGGTAAAGCTCTTACGTTAAGGTGTTATAATGTATTACCTAACATGAATGAACAATACATTTATTACACTATTCATCTTTGTTAATGTTATTTAATAAATACAGTCGTTCATTGTAGTTCATATTAATTCACAGTGCATTAACTAATGTAAACAAACACAACTTGTGATTTGAATAATGCATTAGTAAATGCTGAAATTAACATTAAGATTTATAAATGCTGTAGAAGTATTGTTCATTATTAGATCATGTTAACTAATGTAGTCAACTAATGTTAACTAATGAAACTTTATTTTAAAGCGTTAGCAATTTATTGTGTAATAATTGTAATTAATTACATGTGACCCTGGAGCACACAACCAGTCATAAGCAGCACAGGTATATTTGTAGCAATAGCCAACAATACATTGTATGGGTCAAAATTATACATTTTTCTTTTATGCCACAAATCATTAGGATACTTGAGATATATCGATTTACTGATATTTTTCCCGATATTTAAGCATTTTACCATTATCGGATTCACCGATAAATGCCATCTAGTGGTTGTTTTGAGAATTGCGCGCAGGATCGCCAGACGAGACAACAACAACGGCGTCCAGGTACTTAATTTGATGTAGTTGGTAAACTTTATTTTAACATAGCCATTAATGCACAAATTGGATGTATTACATAAATGCCTAATATGCAGTTTATGCAGCTTGGCTCAAAAATAGATAAACTCACAGAGTCACGTATGATAATCCGTCAATCTTTCCCAATAAAGACGTAACTTTGCCTGACCCATTAAATCATATGCATTATAAGATTTCTATGCTCATGTTGGGATTTTTTATATTTTGCTGAATAAAATAATCTGAAGTCTCTCTCTGCATGTTCAGGACTCGTGAAGAAAAATACTTAAAATAAAAAAATACAGCAGTTAATTGTAAGTCTCTCTCTGTTGTATATGCTCATTATTAGTCTCGTGAAGCCGGAGAAATTTTCTTTCATATTGCTGTTCACTAATGTTTTCAGCAACTATATTCTGCAATTCTCCAGTTGATGCTCAGGAAATTTCTCCAGCATTTGGAACTTTTAACAAGATTTACTTAAAACACACTAAACTTAAAAAATATTAACATTTACTATATAAACCATTATTTTTCATCATGCCAATAATCATCTAAATAAATACATCTCTATCAAATTCAAAAAATTATTTATTGTTAATACATTAAATTAATTCATTAAATTATAATTCTGATATAACATAGCAGTTGAGAAATGCAATAAAATACTATGTTTTGTTTTGTTATATCTTATTTCAATATTCCAAAGAATATTATTCAGTGAAACATTAACATTATCATGAATTATTCACATTCACTCAAAAATTTAAGTCTATTAAACAGCGTTATAAACCTAAAAACTGTAGTTTAAAATGAAGTTGATATGACTCCTGTCCTTTATTTTCTCCATTTGAAAACATTAGACATTATTTTGCTTATTGCTAATATCAGTGTTGCTGATGATGCTTTTTATAAAAAAAAAATATTTTGCAGTCCTTATATCGAGTCCTGATACATGAGATTGAATGAGAATGCACGCGTTTGCAGGAAATGCATAGACGGACATTATATGAAAATGTGGACAGTGCCAAAATAAAGGTGCCTTTTTATACTACAGATATCAATATTTTATGCGTGGCATCGATGCATCGTATCGTCATACATTGTATCGATATATCGATCCATATCGATGAATCGTTACACCCCTACAATCTGGTCAACAAAGTTCTTTATTTGAAGCACAATTCTACAAGAAAGGTAATTTACTGAAAAAGTGTCGGTGCTTAAAGTGCTTCACTGAGCTGAGATTTTAACATCTCAATAAAATCTAATTTAAGTGTATTAAGGGCGTCAAACTGAACATCTCATGGCTCGATGTCTTATGGACTATCCTCCATCGCAGTCACATGCCCCTCGGATGGCCAACTCCTGTAGTTTGCCTTCTTGATCTTTGGCCTTGGCTAAACCCGCTGGCCACACGCTCTCTAGCATCAACATCTTCCAGACTTGACCCTCTACACTGATTCTTATCAGATCTTCCACTGTGTCTGAATGAAGGGATGCTCTAGTGCAGTGATCCCCCCCCCCCTTAAACCTATAAAAAAATCGTGACTGAAACATCTCTTTAAGAATAAATAACCAGCTCTCCCTTCCAAGAAGCTAGTCTGCACAAAAATCCTAATTTACCGTTGTCTGATGAAATCAAATAATACACATAAGACAAGATAAGACAAGACAATTCCTGTGCTGTGATTTCAGCTATATTTGCATGTAAACTTAGAGAAGCAATAATATCTCTTTTAACTGAACATGCTGCTCCTCTCAGACGCTCACTGAACAGAGCAGATGCAGAGAAAGAGCTGCGTGCGTGCTGATCTTGCGCCGTTGCGGCAGTACCAACGATCACAGAGACTCGCTAAATTTTGTCCAAGTCGCTAGATTTGTCACTAGTCGCTTTTTTTTGAGAAAAAAAAGTCGCTAGGGGGTCTAAAAAGGCGCTAAATCTAGCAACAAAGTCACTAAATTGGCAACACTGCATGCATCTCTATTACTCACCTCTCTCTCTGTCTGACAGCAGCAGCACAAGCATTTTCAAACGTACACACACGTACAGGAATATCTGGACCACGGCCAATCAGAGCTGGGGTCTGCCCTTCACTATCTCTGATTGGTTAGACCATGATATGGGCCTAATGTGTGTCTGTTGTTGAACCACAGGCAGACTTTCAGAGTCGCAGAGACTTTTTTTTTTTCTCTTGAATGGCTGTTCGCACAGGTGCGACCTCAGATTTTTTTTAGTCGCACCATTGAGAAATTAGGTTACACGTGCAACCAAATTGGTCGCACTCTAGAGCCCTGGGTGGGTGATATGACCAAAATCTTATATCACGATATGACACATTTTATATCACTATAACAATATATATTGTTATATAGTGATTTTATTTATTTTAAAAAGGTTTTTATTATATTAAGATTTTTGATACCATAGAATTTTCATAATCCTTGTCACCAATGTCAATATTAAACTAATACAAGCCTAAAGAGAGAGAGAGATAAATAAACAGTCAGTGATGAAATAAGGATAAGAAACGAATTGCAAGCAATAGGACAAAAAAATACAATAAATAAGAAACGCTACATACATTGTGTAAATTAATTAGTCTTCACTGTGTTAATTATAGATAATATACATATTATAAATATATCATTATTATTTTTATTTATTCTCATTAAAGTTACAAAAGTGATTTAGTCAAGAGCAGATTTTCTAGCAGTGTGCTATGATTAACATGAACGGCAGACAGAACGAATATTGGACAGCTTCCCCTTTAAGACCGAAGTCCTGATCTAATATAGCTAAGACTTTTTATTTCATCCATCCGATATATATCGTCATATCACACAGCCCTATTAGAAAGCCATGGAAATATTTCCATTTTGCTGTACGATTCTGCTTTTGCTTTACGATTCTACGCTAAACTTCACAGACTTGGTTCTGTACACGGGTCACCGCACGCATTCGTGCCAAACACAGAGCGCAATGAAATAGGAGAGCAATAACTCTGACTAAAATATACATTTTGCTGAAATATTTGTAGTTGGAAAATATAAATGGGACATATGTAGAATTTTAAGCCTACAAGTAAGTGTATTTGCATGATAGCACTAACTGTAAAGTGACAGTAATGGGGTAATCAAAACAGCCTTTTTACTCAATTAGTCTGAGCTTTTTTTTTTTTTTTTTTTTAGTAAATTTAACTTTGCTTTAAAAGCATTATTTTTGTTTTTAGATTGCGATGTTAGAATGTAATGTGATTTTAACCCTTTTTGCACATTATATTTGCCTACATCGTTACAATCACTTTATTTATTGGTTTAATCCAAATCCAAAATACTGAGATATGTACCGTACACCGAGATATAAATTTTTGCTCATATTCCCCAGCCCTACTTTTAAATGAGCATTTGGTAATATTTTGCTCGATGCACTCTCTTGTGGCCTCACAGGGGTTAAAGCAAAAAAATAAATGTTTTGACTGAAAATGTTTCCTCGACCAAACTCCATTCCACAGCCATACTTGTCACACACCCAGTTTAAGAGCTGTGTTTTTCTTCTTGTAATTAGGAGCGCTTGTTCTCCTAGTTTAAGAAATTTAGGAGCACCTTCTGATCAATAATCACAAATTGTGATAAAAAATTTGCCTTCCTAATACGAGGTGACCTTTGACTCCTTAAAGTGACTTACAGGGGTATTTTCTTTTTACCTTTGCAATGGCATCGTTTTCATCTGTCAAATTCAAAAATGTGTGTTTATAAGCTTTTTAAAATGTATATTTAAAACAATATAAGTAGTACAATAAGAAAAATAAGTTACCAATCATTTTAAATTAGTATTAATACAAATTTTATTTGTACTACAGAGATGGCATTTTCAGATGTTTAATGAGGCTCAGAGGTGGCATGAGTGCAATTAAATTCATAGATTCATGTGGACATTAATGTTTTAAATATAAATTTGCTTTTAGAGATGCACAACGGCTCAGCTGTTACTTTATTTGGAACTATTTTCGTTGATAATATAGAGCAAAATCATTCAGTACTTGTATATTGATCAGTTGTATTAAATCAATATAATCACATTTGCAAACTCCCCTTTTAATTATTAAAAGCTGTCACTCTCCTGATCGCGATCTGTGGGCGCACAGAAAATGAGAGCGCGTGAGTGAGTTCTCAAGACTCAAAAGCACGTGCAAATGTGAACCTGCGGGAATGAGTATAATTATTAATAATAGCCGCAATCCCGCGCCGAAATTCAAGTTCTGCTCTGTGTTCTCTGCTAAGAACCCGACTGTGAATGATGCGAGCAGCGTTACTATGTTGTCAGTGAGAAGCTGCAGCTGAGGCGGGGATGATTTTTGGTGTGCCGGCAGAACAACAACAGTGCGCTGCATGTTTATTTTCCCCTCAGTTATCCCTGATAACGTTTAAATGGAGTGAACACGGAGCAGTTTTTCCGTGAGCGGAATGTAAAACCCGAGTGGATCCAGAGCGGAGTGATTACAGAACGCTAGAGTGGAGAGAGGAACGTGCTTTAAATCCACTCCAGCCTTTGATCACATCCCCCTCAACAGACTGAATACACCTCGTCTTTCCTTAATTTAAGACCTATTCAAGCTAAAATCAAGACATTTATAACACTATTTGAGAAATGTAAGCCTAGTTCCGGTCTTAAAATTATGAAAAGTGAATTTAAGACAAGCGGGAACCCTGCAATTGACGGAAATCCATCGTAGACTTACTGCAATTAATGGAAATACTTTGTAGCGACTGAGAACTTTAATCCCTGGGCCTCAGAGAAGCCGAAAGCTATTTTTTTCCAAACTGAATTTATGCCTTTTAATTTAGAATATAATTCGAATTTTGATAATATTTTTGTAAAAAAATCTAATTTAGTTTTTCAGCCAATTTGACAGCCCTAGTATGCATCAAATGTGCCAGGATTTTAATCAAGATTTGTTTGTCTTTTGTATTTGTTTGTCTTGAATTATACTCAGGAGTATAAGTAACAGCAATAGTTAAAATTGTAACTTCTACTGGATTCAAAAACCAACTTAATAAACAAACAAGGAGGAATTTGACCTTTTTTGTGTTCAACTCAGAATTTTATAAACGGGCTGCTTTAGTTCAGTCAGTTTAGTATAGCAAACAAAATCACACATTCAACTGCTGATGAAATATTAACTTTACACGTATACGATGAAATAGATGTGAAATGTTATGTCTGGACTATCAAAAATAATCAATCAACAAACTGTACAAAAAAAGCTTCTCAGGTTTGCTTGAATAAGATGTTCGTCACAGGCCTAATTCTGGAGGTCTCCATGGAGCAGCACCCAGAAGTCTGGAGAGCTGCAATAAATATGCTCTGCTAGGAGACAGACGGCATGACGCATGCTAACGTTCACCGTCATTGTGTGAAAATACGAAGACCATGAAGAGTTAAACTGCTTAAAGCTGCAGCGTGTCATTTTTTACCACTACCAGCACCAAATGGGACTGCAAAAATATTGATAAAATAATTTCCAAACAGGTTTCCCTACCCGCTTTTCACTGTTCAGCCGTACAGATGGTCCCACCTCAAACACACACCCATTGGTTGAGCCAATGTTGCTGTGTTGCAATGTTGCTCAAAGAATCAGCTTTCATGTTGAAAGAAGTGTTTACACTTCTCAGAAAATCAACCAAACAATGACTTACTTGTAGTTGTCTCTGTACATTAACCTGACAATAAATATTTTAATCTTGAGCAAGAATAGATCACACATCAGTTTTAAGCAACTAAGATAAATAAATTATATATATATATATATATATATTGTTTTTAAAATAGCCTCATGAAATGTTTTATTTTTCCTCAGAAATTCTGTGTTGTGTATCTGGTTATCAAACGAAGGCATAAAACATCAATTTTATTTATCTTTTAATTATTGAAAATTAAACTTTTTTGTCAAACAAAGGGAATTTACTAATACAATTAAAACATTTTAGAAATGTTGTAGTAGTAATAATTTTAATAGTATTAGTAATAATATGTACATTCTGCTGAACAAATATTTCTGCTGCAATGTCCGGAGCAGGGTTTCATAACCCAACTCACTCACCAAGGCACATGTGCTGTGGTTATGTGACAATGAAATTGATTTGATAAAAAAAAAGTTTTTTTTTTTGAAAACTTTTATTATGACAGGTTGCCGTGAATATTTTACATTTCAGTGTGTATATCATACGGATATGAGGATATTTTTACTCAAATGAAACGGTGAAACGCTCATGAAGTGACTCTCAGAGCAGTTCTGGAGATGTTGTTCGTGTGTTTATGTCCTCATTGAGACGTCACGCGCGATTCTGTGTGTGTGCTAAAGGAAAAGGCGCGTCTCATAAGCTGTATTATTTATCAGTGCATGTGAGCAGAGCACAACGGGGAGCAGATCAGTGAAGGAGATCAGCTGTACCACAGCATGTCACAGCACAGCAGCGCTACTACAAACAGGAACAAGTATACTCACGTTACATAGACATTTCTTGTCGGCGCGTTATTTGAGTGGACTTAGCTTTTCCAGCGAGCATGAACGGTAACTGAGCAGAATGATACAGAGAAATATTGAACGGAGCGTCACGCGGCGCAGTGATGACGGCTGAAGGAGTTCTCTCTTCAAAAAGTTAACAGGCAGAGGGGGAATCACAGGGTTATCTGTTGTGCCAGTGGAATGGCAATCTGCTTGCCGCACGAAGCAGCGTCACGTGTTGCTTGCAGACGCACCTGTATATTAATCGGCCTAATTTGCAGCACAATCGGCCGATGCCGATTCATTAAAAAAATTAAAAAAATCAGCCGATCAATCGGTTGACCTCTAATTGACAATGCGTTGCAATGTAGTAGAGCATTGTTTTGATGCATAGGCTACATCAGAAAAATAGCTTTTTTTTTTCTTGCCCCCCCTGACTTGAGTCAAATGTCGCCCATGTATGTTTATGTATATATATTATATATATACACACACACACACAATTTATTTTTTTATTGCACAAAAAAACATTAAAAGAGAAAAGTCAAGTGGGCTAGAGGTCTTAAAATATTAAGCTTGTATTTTAATTTCAAATGTTTAATATTTAAAACAATGTAAACAATTTAACAAATTATGAGTAAAATTTATTCTCAAATGAATTCCTCAATGACAAAAATGTCTTAATTTCTTAAAATAATTATAAACAGTGTCTCTTAAACTTCTGTTCATATTTTATTACCGTATTTGATTGCTGTATAATTATGAAATAGGTAGAATAAGATGAAATCGATCAGTATGAACGATATGGAAGCAACTGTAAAACCGTTTGTAGAAAAATACAATGAATCTTGACAAAGTTACATATGCGATCAGAGACATAGCTCAAAAGCTGGACAACTACTGTAGTAAACAGGCCTCTGCAAAGAAGCTAAAGAACACAGAAGCATTATTCTGGACCACATCCATGTTAGACAAGTATGATGAGCTGATGTGCTGAAGTATGCTTGTGTGAGAAGAAAAAAAGACAACAAATAAGTGGCAAAGGCAGAGCTGTTTAAAGACCACAAACACAAGAATCAATCAAACAAAACCAGGACACAGACAGAGAGAGCAAGAAAAAGAGTGAGAGAGATCTCCCCATCCCCCTGCTCTCATTCCCTGATCTATTTTGACAGTCTCCATTTCTTCCCTTCTCTCTCACTATTCTTCATCCTCCTGTCGTACTATTCCTTGACCTTAACAGTGATGAAGAAGGTGATGCTTCATGACATCCAAAAAAAAAAAAAACCTATAAAGTAGGAATGCATGATATGAAAAATGTAACCAATATCGATAATTAAGTCCTTCTCACGGTCGATTCCGATACCCAATAAGTTCATATTTTTATATTATAATTGTCATATAATCTGCAGTTTGTGCACCCCACAAAATTGAAGATGCACTGATGAAACTGACATTTAGTAGCTCTGGCCTAACTATAATAGCAAACATCAGTCCAGACTCTTCAAATGTGTTTATTTTTGTGTAAGGCACCACGATACTTAGTAACAGAAATGGTTTAACAGAACTAAAGTGTATCTGCAATTAACAACTCATTAACAACTAATTTATATTCAAGTATTTCACGAATAAAGAAATGCATCTATTCAACCTTTTTAGAGTGCATGAGGATGAGGAAGTTATATCTAGGGACTTTAAGTAACAGCTGCGAAGGGAACGGCTACGTGACCGGAAGTAAGCAATAATGCCGCTTTAGCCGGCCGAAGATAAAAATCATTAAGCAACCGTAAACAACGGTGAACGCTGCATTCGTTCATTATTAATACAAACGATGGATTATGAGGAGATGTTTAGGGCAACAATACCATTGTTCTAGGATGGGCTTTTTGTGCAATTTCTTATTTCGATAATCGATAGGTTTTCAAAACGATTTTAATCAAGTAAACGGGGGGCGGGGTGTGTGGGGGGTGCGGACATAATAAATGGTTCTCAACTTGTCCCGCTTGGCTGAACATCTGCACCAGCAACAGACCGTTCGCAAATGAAAGACGTTTCGTCGCCTGACCTATAGACTGGGCTGTGCGATTTGACGATAATATCAAAGGACGAAATAAAAACCTTATCGTTCATATGTTCTATCATTTATTTTGTGGTGTTGCAAAAATACATTGTTTACGTAATACCTTTTCATCATTTGGTGGGGACCTGCGATCTTTTTTACGCTGCCACACCACGGGCGTGAAGGGAGACAGATGCAGGTAAGGACAAAACGAGGACACCGTTCCTAAACATCTGTATCATGGTCATGCGTTTGTTATGGCACTGCAGTTTAAAACAACCGATTTTAAACGTTGAAACTCAAACAACAGACATTTGCTTGCACCGTCTCTTTCTTCTGTGTGAGAAGAGCACTTTTTGTTTTTGCCAATTTGAACAATTACATAAACACACTTATATCTCAAAACCCTGTCTTTTTCAACACAGGATTTAGTCTTAAAAGAGAGATGCAAACGTCAAAAAGAGAAAACGCTTAATGTAACATAACTTGGCTATATTGGGATCCGATTTCGGTCTTAAAGGTAAGCTGTCATATCGTTCTGTTTTGCCTTCATGTTAATCATAGCTCTGTGCTATAAAATCGTATCACTCCTTGACTAAATCACTTTAGTAACTTTAAATGAGAATACATAAAAAAATAACAATAATAATGATATTTAAATAATATAGAATCACATAAAACACGTGTATAATTATATATTACATACATAGATACAATATAATTAACACAGTGACTAATTAATTTTACACAGATGATGTACTTCTTATGCATAGTATTTTTTCCTAGTGCTTGCAATTAGTTTCTTATCCTTTTTCATCACTGACTGTTTATTTACTTCACCAGAGGTTGGGTTTTTTTATAGATATACATATTTTTTCAAATTTAAGCAATTTACATCATATCTTTTTTTTAAATCTTTTATTTTTGTATTTGCTTGTCAATAAACAATTATACGGTAATAACCGCATGAAAATGTGATCTAAGTCCTTCTCACGGTCGATTCCGATACCCAATAAGTTCATATTTTTATATTATAATTGTCATATAATCTGCAGTTTGTGCACCCCACAAAATTGAAGATGCACTGATGAAACTGACATTTAGTAGCTCTGGCCTAACTATAATAGCAAACATCAGTCCAGACTCTTCAAATGTGTTTATTTTTGTGTAAGGCACCACGATACTTAGTAACAGAAATGGTTTAACAGAACTAAAGTGTATCTGCAATTAACAACTCATTAACAACTAATTTATATTCAAGTATTTCACGAATAAAGAAATGCATCTATTCAACCTTTTTAGTGCATGAGGATGCGGAAGTTATATCTAGGGACTTTAAGTAACAGCTGCGAATGGAACGGCTACGTTGACCAGAAGTAAGCCATTACACTGCCTTAGCCGAGAACATAAAAATCATTAAGCAACCGTAAACAAGACGGTGCAACGCTGCATTCGGTCATTTATTTAAATACAAACGATGGATTATGAGGAGGATGTTTAGGCAATAATACCATTGTTCTAGGGATGGGCATTTTTGGCAATTTCTTATTTCGATAATCGATAGGTTTCAAAAACGATTAATCAAGTAATCGGGGGGCGGGGCGTGTGCGGGGGGTGGGACATGATGAAATGGTTCTCAACTTGTCCGCTTGGCTGAACATCTGCACCAGCAACAGACCGTTCGCCAATGAAAGACGTTCGTGCTGACCTATAGCTAGGGCTGTGCGATTTGACGATATATATCGGATGGACGAAATAAAAAGTTTATCGTTTCATATGTTCTATCATTTATTTTGTGGTGTCGCAAAATACATTGTTTACGGTAATACATTTTCATCATTTGAGTGACTGCGATCTTTTTACGCTGCCCACCACGGGACGTGAAGGGGAGACAGATGCAGGTGGAGGACAAAACGAGGAGCACGTTCCTAAACGAGGGACTACATCTGTATGAGTCATGAGTCATGCGTTTTTATGCACTGCAGTTTTAAAACAACGATTTTAAGCCGTTGAAACTCAAACAACAGACCTATATGCTTGCGCCGTCTCTTTCTGTGTGAGAGGAGCGCACTTTTTCTTTTTTGCCGACTTTGAACAATTACATAAACACACTTATATGCGTCAGAATCCCTGTCTTTTTCACACAGCGATTTAGGTCTTAAGAGAGAGTAAACGTCAGAAAGAGAAAACACTTATGTAACAGTAACTTGGCTATATTGAATCCGGACTTCGGTCTTAAAGGGGAAGCTGTCCAATATTCGTTCATGTTAATCATAGCACACTGCTAGAAAATCTCTCACTGCTCTTGACTAAATCACTTTTGTAACTTTAATGAGAATACATAAAAAATAACAATAATAATGATATATTTATAATATGTATAGAATCCATACATAATACACGTGTTAATTATATATATCATAGATAGATAGATATAATTAACACAGTGAAGACTAATTAATTTACACAATGTATGTAGTGTTTCTTATTTATTGTATTTTTTGTCCTATTGCTTGCAATTCGTTTCTTATCCTTATTTCATCACTGACTGTTTATTTATCTTCAGGGAGGTTGAGTTTTTTTCTCTCTCTCTTTTTAGGCTTGTATTAGTTTGATATTGACATTAGTGACAAGGATTATGAAAATGATATGGTTTTAATCTATTAAAGATTTTAATATAATAAAAAAAAATTTTAAAAGAAAAAAAATCACTATATCGTGATATATATTGTTATCGTGATATACAATTTGTCATATCGTTATATAAGATTTTGGTCATATTGCCCACCCCTACCTATAGCATGCATATATTTCATGAAAAATCTATTATGAGTGCGCTTGCTGCACATCTACATTTAAAATAACGAACTTAAGTGCTCAAAAGACGCGACATGTGAACGGAACCTCTGCTATCACAAGACCGAATGCGATGAATGCGTTTTCTTTCTGTCAACTGTCCCGAGATGCGAGCGAAAGTCTTGGATCAGCGTGCAGTAGCTCTTGTAGTGCAGACGAGATGCGCCGATGTGAAGCCGCTTTGAGAGAGTGAAAGAGAGAAGACGCGGTCCAGCTGAATCGCTCACGTTGTTTTCAAATGACTGATTAAATCTGTGAAATGTAAGTTATGCACCGAGGAAAACGGCACATCTCAAACAGCGTGAGTAGCGGCTCTGTCAGCAGCAGCTCACGCAGCCTTTCTTTCAGAGCATCAGACGGGGCGAGCCATTTTAAACTTTACAAAACTTTAAATACCATCTTACGCTTAAGTTTTTTTTAAGCCTCAAATATAAAGCTCATCACATGTTTAGAACAAATTGGATTGTGCACTTTCTCTGCAGCGACTGAGTCGGTGTCCTCCGCTATATTTTTCAGATGTGCTCGTATCAAACTACTGTATATCGATATAAACGGTATTGCCTCATACCGTATCGCTTATAAAGAATATATCGATATATCATACAAACTACAACAAACCTATGAAAATGAACATTTAGGCCACCCTGGAAGAAAAGAGGAAGAGAAAATGCAGTTTCCAAAACAAGGAGAGCATTTAAATGCATGTTCTGTGAAAATCTATTTGAGGATGGATGGCATCGCCCTCCAAACATTTGATGTCTTTTGATGGTTCAGGCAATGCCCCTAAGTATTGTAATGAAAGAACTGGGTTACGTGTCAGGGGGCTTTTTAAACAGAAATAGGATACAGGTGTGCCTTTTAAGGGACCCTTTAATACACAAACATTTATTTGCCAGTTGTTTTCAAAAAGGTAAGTTGGACTTCTGCACTATTGTATTCAAACAACAACGCTTTCCTTTTGTGAATGATTCCTGATGAACCGGGAATGATACTACTGTCATAGCTTTGTCAATGGCCAAAGAGCTGTAATCAAGAGCTTGATATCACCTCATGTGGCTACGGCTAGTAGGTCAAAGTAGATGTATGTTTTTATGGTAAAATTAACAGGTCAGGGACAAGATTGAATCAGCAGGTCATAAAGGAAAAATAAAACAGAGTGATCAAAATTCAGACAAAGTGTAAATACTTTTAAAGTATAAATGGACATGAATAGAGCTGTGTATCACAAGCTACCTCTGGCTATAGTTTCAGGGTGTATGTTTATTTGACTTGCTTCTTCATTATGTGAAATCTAGAATTAGAACATAAATGAACTACTGATGCAGCATCATACAAAATATTGATAATGTTGTATTGCCACAGCTCTGGACATTAAATATTTAAAATAATATATTATCCACCACAGACTCATACAAGAGACATGAAAGCAGCATAGCAACGTAAAAAAAAATTTTCCTGGAAAACCATGACTGACCAATCAGAATCTAGTACTACAGAGGGGGAAAATATAAAAATTTGGATTTGACAAAATTTGGATTTAGGGCTGTCAAAGTTAACATCATACATTAAACATATTCGATTTATGTATTTTTATTGTTATTAATCACAATTAATAACTGACAGTAAATATTTTCCTCTGTAATAGAAGCAATTAATATTATCTGTGCTGAAGACTAAATATGCTGTCAGTCCAGGATTTCATCATGACAGCTTCCACCAAACAGAATTAATGCCAATAACTGACTCTGTTATCAATAACACATGTTCTTGCACACACAGTCTCTCTATGAGAGATGTTTTACCTCTCACTCTCATTTCAGTCCTTATTCTGTCTATTTTGATTCTCATCTGCCCTCTCCCTCCAAATATGTCCCTCATTTTCTCTCAGGATGATCCAGCATTGGCCTCTGTGATTTACTGTCGGAAGCTGTCTTGGCGTGTCTCTCTCTGCAGTTGAATAAGTAGGATCTTCTTGTGCCGTGCCAGGAGACAGAGGAGGCAGTGAGTGCACCATACCTAATCCAGCGAATGTAGGTCAATACGACCTTTCCGTACCACACATGGAGACAGAGAGAAGAGCCGAACCAGAAACAAAAAAAAAACAATGACAGGGAGAAGGAGAGTTAGAAAAGCATGGAGGTGATCAGTTTGTGGCACTGCTGAGGTGGTATGGAAGCCCAGGTTTCTTTGACAGTGGCCTTCAGCTCATCTGCATTTTTGGTCTCTCTCTTGTTTCTCATTTATGGGGTTCAGGTCTGGTGAGTTTGCTGGCCAGTCAAGCACACCAACACCATGGTCATTTAACCAACTTTTGGTGCTTTTGGCAGTGTGGGCAGGTGCCAAATCCTGCTGGAAAATGAAATCAGCATCTTTAAAAAGCTGGTCAGCAGAAGGAAGCATGAAGTGCTCCAAAATGTCTTGGTAAACGGGTGCAGTGACGTTGGTTTTCATAAAACACAACAATGGACCAACACCAGCAGATGACATTGCACCCCAAATCATCACAGACTGTGGAAACTTAACACTGGACTTCAAGCAACTTGGGCTATGAGCTTCTCCACCCTTCCTCCAGACTCTAGAACCTTGGATTCCAAATGAAATACAAAACTTGCTCTCATCTGAAAAGAGGACTTTGGACCACTGGGCAACAGTCCAGTTCTTCTTCTTCTTAGCCCAGGTAAGACGCCTCTGACGACAACTGTAGCCAAATTCCTTGACACGTCTGTGTGTGGTGGCTCTTGATGCCTTGACCCCAGCCTCAGTCCATTCCTTGTGAAGTTCACCCAAATTCTTGAATCGATTTTGCTTGACAATCCTCATAAGGCTGCGGTTCTCTCGGTTGGTTGTGCATCTTTTTCTTCCACACTTTTTCCTTCCACTCAACTTTCTGTTAACATGCTTGGATACAGCACTCTGTGAACAGTCAGCTTCTTTGGCAATGAATGTTTGTGGCTTACCCTCCTTGTGAAGGGTGTCAATGATTGTCTTCTGGACAACTGTCAGATCAGCAGTCTTCCCCATGATTGTGTAGCCTAGTGAACCAAACTGAGAGACCATTTTGAAGGCTCAGGAAACCTTTGCAGGTGTTTTGAGTTGATTAGCTGATTGGCATGTCACCATATTCTAATTTGTTGAGATAGTGAATTGGTGGGTTTTTGTTAAATGTGAGCCAAAATCATCACAATAAAAAGAACCAAAGACTTAAACTACTTCAGTCTGTGTGCATTGAATTTATTTAATACACAAGTTTCACAATTTTAGTTGAATTACTGAAATAAACTAACTTTTCCACAACATTCTAATTTATTGAGATGCACCTGTATAAGTATATTTTACTTGAAATTGTTATTTTTTAAATATTGTTTAAGTAAATATCAACGTCATGATCCCGTTGTTCCCATCATGCACTTGGGCATGAATAATTAATAAGGTTATTTGTTTTTGCTGTTTTCGAGATGTATTTACACTGTTTTGTGGTTGCTTTTGTTGTTAGGTTAAGTAACTTGCTGTTTTGTGACATCTGGAGTATTTTTTTTTACTTATTCACTGATTGTCACCGCCATTGTGTATCATGTGCCAAGTATTCAGGTTTCTGTGTTCATTCAGTTAATAATTATATTGAGTCAACATGTTACCTCAAAATGAATATTGAGCAGTCTACTTGCTTACATACATGCTTGAAACTTGACCACATGTTTATAGGCATTTTGTTTATCAGTGCTATGTTGTTTGAATAAAGTTTACAAACCGTGACTTGAGTGAAATGTACTAATTATTGTAGAGTAAACTTAAAATAATTAAGTGAAAATTACTCATCAAACTCTGCCTGGCCACGTTAAATTTACTTAATTTTCTTTGCTAATTTCACATAGCTTAATTAGGTAGATTTTACTTAATTCCGTCTTTTCATTTTACTTAAAAATATGCGTGCAAAAACTTGCAAAATAAAAAGTAAATGTAACTCATTTTTTTTCAGTGAGGCCTCCAAAAACTACCAGGGGGCCTATTAGTCAAGGACAAAGGCACCATCAAAATCAACAGAAGAACAATTTAGCACACAATGCAAAGTTCAAAAAGAGTTATACAGGAACGAGAACGAACTATGATTTTAATAATAAGAGTAAGTACTCAAAGAAATGAAAAAAAAAATCTAATTTAACCCTAGGACATTTATAGTGACTTGCAATTAAGTTAAAATACCCTCTTCAGTCCTAGTTTGATACAATATAAATCATTGGGTTTAATTCACAAAGTGTGCGTGAAATCTGCAAGCTGCATTACAGCCTTATTGAACTGCGAGGTTTCTCTCACAACAACACAGATATATAGCTGACTAACGAAAGATGTGTTATCTGGGTCTGTATAAAGGCGTTTATGGTGTTTGAACTGGTTTTGAGGTTGGCACATTTGTCATTGCTTGAGGTTCAGTCTTTGGAGAGTGTCATATTTGCTAAACGTGACGAAAGGCTGTAAAGGAAAGATTTGAGCACATGCTCTCATTTATAATACTCAATTCATAAACATTAAAATGAGATTTAAAACAAATTCATGTGCAACAATACACGCTGGGAATGCAATTATTTAGTGTATGGCAGTGTTTCCCATACATAGACTTTACCTGGGCGGGCCGCCAGTTGGAAGATGTCTCCAGTACTGCCCCGTAGGGTTGTAACGGTATGAGATTTTCACGGTATGATAATCGTCTCAGAAAATATCACGGTTTCAGGGTCATGTTATACGGTATTAAACAATCAAAACAGGGTTTTTTTTGGTTGAACAAATGTTTGGAAGCATGTGCTTATTCAATTTTCATTATTCAAAAACAATCAAGTAAATTTAATCATTGATTATATATTAGTTTAACAACTTATATTCATCATTAATAATTCATAAATTCTGGTTTGACTTATTTTTTCTGGATTCTGTACTTTTATGATATAATACAAATATACTATAAAACATGGTCTTATTGAAATTAATGCATAAAGCTTTAACAATTTTATTAATGTCTTAAAATGTAATCAAATGAAAATAACTATATCCTTTTATGTTTTCGTAAGGAGCTGCACAACAGATTTACTAAATAAAAATGAGGGGGAAATTATATTCTTTAAATGTTTCTATAAATTATTATTATTTTAGAAGTAGGCTACATTATAGTACAATCGTAATTTCTGTTAATTTCTTCGAGTTAAAAAGCGGACTTTTATTTTGACGGGTAGTAGTGAACTGAGGGGGGCAGTAATACGCATTTGAAGCGTCTAAGCTGCCGCAAATCACAGAAGAAGAAGAAGAAGACGGGTAGTAGTGAAGAGCTTTGCGTGTATTTGACAATGGTTTTCTCAAATAAAATGATGAAAGGATTATTAATTGTTCTCTCAGTGTTTGTCCTCAGATAGTGAGACAGCAGGCGCTGTTAAACACTATGAGCGGCGCCAGCGCGCATACTTGAGTATGTAGTACACGACACAACGCCGCTCACTCACAGAGAGAAACGCAAAACAAACAGATTATATTTTTATATAGCAGTGTTTTTTCGCTTTAATAATCACAGACACTAGACCATGTAGTGATTTGACAGCTCTGTTTTTGATTTATTCATCAATCCATCAAACCGCGCGTTTTATGTGACATCTGCATTGTAAATTCATTGTCATGACTGGATTCTGGGATTCACTCCGCATCACGGAAATCATAAGGCTTTAACCTTAAGTTATAAATGGGATATAACTATATCTTCACGGAGGGATGGTGTTCTGAAATATAGGTAAACATTTTCGATGCGTTTCCTCTTTTTGTGGCTGCTTTGCGACCAGTTTTTGTGAACTGTGTCTATCCTCGAGGACAAATAAGCGTTCGTCTTTTCTATATTTAAAGTAACGTTATTCCCATACTACCAATTTTGATTTAGATTTCGACGTGGGATAGAGATTAGAGATAACGGCCTCTGTGTCTGATGTTGTCTCCGCTGCACGTGTGGTGGAGCAAGAGAACAGTTAAGTGGAAAGTTGTTGCCTAGGCGCAGCTGAGATACTGCATTTTTATTTTCTCCAAATACTGTAGATAAGCAAATGTACACGGTATGATAATCGTACGAGTTTATATTGTCGTACACCGTCATACCGGTATATCGTTGCAACCCTAATGGTAACATTAACTTTATTTGTTTAATCTAAATACAAAATACCGAGATATGTATAACACATACCGTAAAAAAGCCAAAAAATACTGAGATATACATTTTTGCTCATATCGCCCAGCCCTAACAAGAAGATTAATTTGTATGGCATGTAGATGGATAATTAAACACGGGATCAAGGTGTTTAGTGAGTACAGGGGTGAGGAGGCGGGGTTAGAGAAACATGGTCTGTATGAGTTCAAACATGATGGTACACTAATATGTGCAAAAACTGAATAAGACAGAACTTACTCATACAGGCAGACAGGACAAATAACAAACATCAAGAGGTTGTAAAATGGGTAATAATATTAAACAGAAATGTAGCCAACAATCCAGCATATGCTGGTTTAAGATTTTGTTTTCTACAGGATAGGACTTTGTGACCTAGTCTTGGACCAAATATTTCCTTAATGCATTCTGCAGAAGCATTAAAATGTTTCTTGTGAATGATTAACAGATAGATCCTGCTATTAAAAAAACAGTAAGATGCGTGTCATTCTCTATATATGTATGATATAACTTATACGCCTGTTTACATCATCATCAGAAAGCTCTCGATTTTTTTTCCTGTATATACCTTATTGCATCTTCACTAACATAAAAGCAATCTAATATTTGATTAAAATTAATAAAATATTCCATAAGCTAGTTCAAGACAAGGTAATTGTGTCATGAATCTTTCTGGAATAGCTTTGCTAACTTAACCAAATGCTACACGATAAATCAGGCTACCGATTAATCCGGTTTCGTAGCTAAATCTAACCAAAATAACCACAATCGTGTCTGCCGATATCTTTTACATTAATAATGGCCGTATAACGTTAAGCGCTGTGGTATTAAATAGTCTTTCACCACATCAATTTATCACACCATGCTAGCTAGTTAGCAGGGAGTTAGAGTGCCACGCCAGGTCATTGTTTACATTGCTGACTACCTTTGATTCTCAGATCCGTCTGATATTTGGTATAATATTGACTGTGTGGCTAACTGATAGCCTTGTGTTTGAAAATAACAGCATTTCATTTATATTCGATGGGTAACAGTTAATTTAAAAATGGCATAAAGGACTGACACTCTGAATTTACTAAATTTGTATGGCTGCCTCTAAATCAAGATATTACAGTATTGAAAATAATACTAAAGATGATAATGGACTATGTTCATGGAGGTTTCTTGGAAAAAAAAATTTTATCTGTGAGTATTAATTTATTTATGCATAAGGTGGCCTGCACAACACTCCAGCTAACCGTATTTCTAGCTACAAGCTCTTTATAAATAAGTTGCACGATTGACCCACATATATTTATCATAATTATCCCTTACGGACTATGCTGATAAAAATCTAATGTTACAAGAAGTGAAAGAGATTTCTGTAAATATCTATCTGAAATCTTTAACCAACGAGAGCTAACGACACAACCAACTGACATTTCTCCAGCTAGGCTGTTATAAACCACATTTTCAACGTAATGCAAGTTGTCAGACCAGCATAGTGGTGATTTTTGAACTTAATGCATTATATGGTACAAAATCAACTGCAAATGTCCAGGTCGATCTAGCTTCCCCACCCACCCTCTACTGGAGCCAGTGCACAAACAATGTCCCACAGCCGCACGGAGCATCGCGCCATTCAACCAGAGCAGCCTCGCGAGCTTCGCTTACCAGATTTGAAGAACGTCGCTATATCAGCCGCGTCCTTAGCCGCCTCCTCGGCCCCTTCCCCCGAGCTCATGGCTGTGGCGAAAAACACAAAAAAACTAATATCCAAATCCTAAAGTTGTTCTTTATTTCCCCCACAGGCAGAAGGATTTAGATAAGATGTCCGCCCCTGTGTCTGAGGAATGATCTGACACGGACGGGAAAAGGATCACTTCTGAGTGCTGGTGAACATCACAAAACCTCCTCCATCTTGAATAACACGAATTAATAGCGCCGGCCGGCGGCTCTCCCAAGCGTAGCTGAGACGGAAAGTCAGGAAAGACGGCAGGGGGCGGGAGTTTGCTTCCGAGCAAGCCTCTTTCCAGCCTTTTCCCTTTCCAGTGGGCCCCATAATGAGTTTTTTTATTAGGTACAATATTATGGATTTTGAAACACAATTTCCATTGACACTTCAGAGCCTCTTTATGGTATATCCTATATTTATTATAAAATACCAATTGATGTACCAAAGATGTCTCCTCTGAATTGATTATCTCTCTCAAACCTAAGATAAAAAAAACGTAAACCCATTTCTGCTGTATTATTTAAACACAACAATGAGGTGACTTAAGCTCCAATGTTTTTTTTAAATGATTGAACTCTCAAATTTTACTCTCATATTTTATTCAGGTCATTTCTGCCCCAGTTTACTAAAGGAACCTTCATTGTAGCAACTCAGCAAATAGCTGTTTTTGTTTGCTTGCTTTTTTGTAGAAAAAGTGTGGATTTTCACAATTTTGAAGTACACAATTTGTTTTATTGCAAGTGAATGAAATAATACATTAATTGTTATGAAACATGATATATTATGAAATGCTAAAAGTAATTATACAGGAAAAGTTTTGTTTTTGTTAATCAGGACATATTATAAATAACATAAAATATAGGTTATATATATATATATATTCATTTATATCTAAGCAGGGAGGTTTCTTGAAGCATTTTGGAAATGTTGACACAGTTCTTCTGGATTTAGTCTGTCTCGTTTGTTCTGTTTCTTCATGTCATTCCAGACAGACTGGATAATGATCAGATCAGATCTCTGTGTGGAGCACTGGCTGTTGGCAGACTCCTTGTGCAAACAAAAATATCACTGGATCATTACAATTAATGGCCAAATAAATGTTTGGAAATGTAAACTGATATCTCCTACTGACACACTACAGCTAAATATAGAAATAATTGACTTAAAACCCATTTTTTTATCTGGTGAAAATACTAGTGTTCTAATAATTTTGGCCACCCCAAATGCTTTAAATTTCCTCTGTTGTTGTTGTTTATTTTATAATTGTATCAATCTTTTAAAAGAGAGGTAGAGCATAAATGATTTGTGTTTGTCAGTGGGATTACTGTATTTTATTTTTCACTGTTGTCTCTAAATGTCATGAAGCCTTCACTTGTTGCATCACACTGACATCTGGTGGGGAAAACTGTATGTGCACCTTTTGGGTAGCATTCATATAACCAATGTGTGCTACGTTTTAACAGAATGCTGTTTCTAGTTCATCTACATAAAACTCAGTAAAAAATCTGTTATCTGTTTTGTCTCAAAACTATTAATTTCTTCGGTGGACCACAAAAGATTATATAAAACACCAAAAGAATGAGTCTCGGTCACCAATCACTTTCAATATGTGCATTTTATTGTGAATGAAATCGTTTTTTGCAGCAAAGAGAATTGTACCACAGAAGCAGTCGAGGACTAAGACGTGGCCAAACGATTTAAAGTATGCATACAGCTATTAAAAAGATGGAAAAATTGAGTATAGAATGGAGTTTTAAAATGTCAACTAGTAAATCATGTTATATGATATTCAGTAGGAAAACAATAATATTATAAGGATAATGATTTATTATTATTGTATGGAAAGCCTTTAGAACAAGTTAAAGTTTTTAAATATTTAGGAATGTGGTTAGATGGGAGGTATATCTGGAAAAAAAACATACAAAAATGCAGGAGGGTCTTAAATGTGATGAGGGCAATAGCTGGGAAAGAATGGGGAGCAGAAAGAGACTCAATGCTAACATATCAAGACTTGATAAGATCTACAATTGATTATGGATGCATGATTTATGGTTTTGAAATGCCATTGAGATTAAGGAGAGTCAAATTGTCTCTGGTATTTTGGACATCTTTAAAGAGTTACACTGGAGAACGTATAGCTAAAGATGTTTTATTTTTTTGGGGGGGGGGGATACTCAAATAGTAAAGGGAGAGGATACGGATGGAAGATAAACCAGTTAGCAAAGAATTATCAGATTGAAAATATAGAATGCAGTGTGTCACCTGTATGGAGAGAGGTTCCGATATGGATCATATCTGAGGTCAAAATTGATTTAGAGATAGAGAGATAGAGATAGAAACGGGAATGGGAGGAAATTGGTATGGTTAATATCATGTACATAAATACATGCAGGAAAGATTATATGCAAGTATGCACATCTATACTGATGGATCTAAAGACCCAAGAGCAGGGTTTACAGGAATAGGAGTGTATATTCCAGAGTTTAAAATATCAATATCAAGGAGTGGTAGCTGAATTCTGCTGGGTGCCAGCGCATGTAGGAGTAGCTGATAATTAATCTGCTGACGAATTAGCAAAAAATGCTTTAAAAAGGGAAGAAATAGATTTGAATGTTCCTTTTAGTAAAGGTGAAGTTAAATTTATTATTAAGTTAAATATTATTAAAGAGTGGCAGGAAAAATGGAATACGCATAATAAGGGGCGGCATTTATATAATATAAAAAATGGTAGATATTAAGAAAAGTATAAGTGGTAGAAATAGAAAAGAAGAGATCATAATTACTAGGATGAGACTTGGTCACTCAGGATTGAATGCATAGCTGTTTGTAACTGGAGTTCATGAGACTGGTTTATGTGAGAATTGTGGGGGGGGGAAGAAGCAGTGGAGCATGTGATATATGATTGTAAAAGGTATGATGAGGAAAGAAGGGAATTAATATAATATTTAAACAAAAGAGGGAAGGTAAATAAGGATTTTGTATATTTGTTAAGTTATGATTTTAATAGAGATGGAGTAGAATACAGAATACTAATAGAATACATATATACTACTGGATTACGTGAAAGGACAGTGGTCGAATTGTAATAAAATTCCAGGGGGGTGTGTGGTGGGGGGGGGGGGGGGGGTGGTTGGGGGGTTTCTGTGGCTAATTTTACACAATTATTACAAAATTGGTCTCGTTTAAAAAAAATATTAAACAATATTTAACTGAATGTGTTTTTCACCAATTGGCTGGTTTAGGCCTGTCGTGGATAAATAAATATGACAATAAACCGCAAAGTAGGTGGCAGCAAGTCCCTGTTTTAATAAATTACTTACTTACTGAATTATTCATATCAAATGATTCGTTCAAAACGACTGATTCAATAGAAACGAAACAAGTGAGACCATATGGACCGTTAAATTAACTGCTGGGTCACCCGCGTCACTCGATTCGTTCAAAAACTGATTAATTCACGGAATGAAACACTGTGTTACTATGCAATGTTGTAAAAAAAACTAATAGCACATTTGTGCGCACGTGTGCTGATATGCAGAAAAGTAGGCCTACATTGCTTGTGCAATGAATATAAAAACGTAAAAACTCATACATTGGTATGTTTTGTTGCTGGAATTATAAGGGCATTCTAACTGTGTTCTAATCATGGGCTTCATCGCGCAGTGAATGCTCTTGGACTCTCAAGACGTGTTTTTATTTTTTTCTCAAAGTTGGATAATATCAGCTCTCCTATCGTCTCTCAGTCCCTCACAGTCACACATACATTATGTCAGGAAAATGTCTTTACATTTAATCAAGTAAAAATCATACCTTCTGTTGTCTTCTTTTTAAAGAACTTCAAAATTTGCGCTTTAACCATTTTACGCGAAAAATGACGAAATTGCTTCTGCCTGTGCGCAGGTTTGTTACAGTACCAAGTTCTGATTGGCCAATCGCCGTTAGTTCGTAAATTATCATAAGTAGATAATTGTAACGTTTCATGTGCATGATAGTTTTACGTAATACACAAAATGAATCATCCAAATCCAATAATACCAAAGGGGGTAATTTTTTTTAAATGGTGGTTTTACAGAGGGGATGATTTTTGTCATTTTTTTCGACCAGGGGGATGCCATCCCCTCGCAACCCCCTCAATTCGAGCCCTGAGAATAAGAATGCTCTGGTCTATTACAGATTTTAGGGTCCAATCTGGAGGATCTGAACACGCAGCGTCAGGTGGGACTTTGATATAGCCTATAATATATGGATGGGTGTGAGAAAGAGGCAAGATCAAAAACAAGGAGAAGCTGATTATAAAAAAATCATGAATGCATAACAGCAACGGTAGGTGGCGATATGTACAAAGAATGCAACGCGCCAAAAAGCGGAAGAAGAAGAAGTGGCCAAACGTATTACAACGCTTTTGTTTCTTTAACGTCGATTTTTTTTTACTTTTCAAAAAGAAACGCGAAAAAGAAGAATACTTTTAACAAAATTGTTTCATGTTGAGTGCATTAAAAGCGTAGATCACTAACGTTAATTCGCTAATCTTGTTCTAATTCTCGCGAGCGAGGCTGTGCAGTAACGTTACGTTAGGTGCAAAAAATATGATTTATTACGTAGATGTAACGTTATTTGATTTGCTAAGTGTAATACGTTTACTTGATTCCTGTTTTCTTTACTGCTTTTTTTCATGGCTTGACCTAGAACATACTGTGGGAATAGCACTCAATAACACAACACTTTGTCTTATTTTAGTTTCGAAAGATGGCCGATTTACTGACGGTGTACGACGATGACCAGGCCAACAGCTTCATTGACTGCATGGTAAATCTGTCTTATTTTCACAAAAACGGATATTAATGTTGATCCTATTTATTAAAACGTCATGTAAATGTATTGACCTAACTCTCTGGGACTTAATATTGATAAATGTTGTTCCTCAGATCTGCGATAAAAGAATACAGGGAGAAACTCATTACAAAATCCACGTGACCACATTACAACATTTGAAGGTAAGGAGAGAAAACCCAGTGTTGTGACTGAAGGAGTACAAATAATAACTGAGCTCCAAATCAGCTTTTCGAATGATTTTTTAAGAATCATGTAACAGTTAACGGGCAGCTGCTGATAATGCAGCTCTGCCATCATATGAATACATTTCATTTTAAAATAATAGTAAATGGAAACGATTCTTTTAAATTGTAGTATTTTTTCACAATATGTTTTATTGTTTTTATTAATCGATCAAATAAATTAATCTTTGGTGAGCATAAAAGGTTTTTAACAACATTGAAAATATTTTATTTTCCCAAACTTTTGACTGTCTGGTAGTACATAAGAATTTAGTATTTCTGTGTTTTGAAGTATAATTTATTGTATATTTTAAGTGTTTTCAAATTATAATAACTCAATGTGTTGTTTTACTAATTTTTCTGCTTCATTCAACTTTAGGATTTCTAAGGAATAGGGATCAACCAGAGAACAACCCTTTTCCTGTTAATTTCTTGTCTTAGACACTGTATACACAGGTTATGACCTTGTATATGGGTTATGTCTGCACTTCTTTACCAGTCCAAAAAAAACAACACATTCTTCTGCTTTTAAAGCAAATTAGGAGGAGCTGTGTGGACACTGGAGTGTTTTGGACTGTTTGATTACAATTGTTTTGTCTTTACTGTACGACAGTGAGATACCAGTCCAATTACATTTCATTTTGAGCACCAAATGCACTTTATCATTTTAGAGGTTTATCTTTTCGCTTTAACAAGGGCTTCAATCCCAAAACCCTTGTATAGATCTGTCATGGAACCCTTGTCATGGATCTTTGATCTCCAGAACAGACGGAGCTGCTTGAAACATCATGTATATTCTTGTACACTTACGTATATTTGAGAAGATTCAAGAGCACTGTCACATATTGCATTGTTTTTTTTTGTGTGTTTTTTTTAGTCTGAGGGCATCCTCACACTACTCATAGTTGAAGAAGAATTTTTTATTTGTCATATACACAATTATACAGAGTATAACCAGCAGTGAAATAAATGTGTTCTCTGCATTTAACCCATCCAAGTGCACACACACGTGGAGCAGTGGGCAGCCGATGGTGTGGCACCCGGGGAGCAGTTGGGGGTTTGGTGCCTTGCTCAAGGGTCTCACCTCAGTCGTGGACAATTCCTGCCGGAGCCGAGATTCGAACCCTCAACCTCGGGTTACAAGTCCGACGCTCTATCCATAGGGACCACGGCTGCCCGTGCAGTTGTCATCTGCATTAAAATGTGCTGTAGTTTGGCAGCCTGTAGCCAATATAGCTGTTGTTGGTGCAGCAAGATGATGTGCTTCTTCACGAGACTGTTAAAGGATGATTGAATGCTGCCTGCTAAAATGGCAGGAGTTGTCAAAATCTACCAGTTCCAGTCTGATTGGCTGACCACCGTGTTTCTGGGAGTCAGTCTGCCCAGCTTTTCTGCAAGTTTCTCAGCTGTTCCTTGTTGCTTTGATTTTCCAAAGCTTGTGAGATTCTTGACATTGAATCTTTGGATGATACTCGAGTGAGTCTCCTCAAGCACAATCATATATTCAGCTTGATTTCAGATTTGTGCATTTGAAATTATTTATACTTATGTTTGGTCAAATGGGAATCCTGACCGTACACATCTTACCATGCTATTTCTGTTTTGTGCATCCTTTGTGGAGACTACTGTGCCATTATAGCTACTTGCTTCAAAGGCCTGGACAGAAAATAAGCCACATTTATTTCTGTTATATCACTTGGTTGTTTTATGAAATGGCACAGGATACTGAGTCCTGCTCAATTCCAGCAACACATTTTCATACTTTTGTTATTTTTAATGACTTGTATCAAGCATGTTCTGACTGGACTCTGAGCATTCTCATTCAGATCTTTTCAGCTCTTACAGTTCTGTCATGACATGTAACTTTTATGAAATGCCTCATTCATCTTATTTCCTCTCATAAACCAGTGCAACCCAACCTTATAGCTTTTTTTCTGGAAAATGTGGGATTCATTTTCCCACACACAATGCTTCCTTCATCATAACCGTTCTTGTGGTTCTTCAAACTTGAACTTTTTATCCAGAATGATGCACAATATGGGTTCTACAGATCACCTGGGGTAAAGTCCTTAATCAAGAGCCCAATGATAAAAGGTCTCCCCCTATTGGGGTTTGGACATCTACCTCTACCGTCACAACACTCTTTGTTGCTTATATGTTATTAACCTCTGTTTACTTTATTTCAGCATTGCAAGTAGGTCCTATGAAGTGCACATAAGTAAAACGTATAATCACCTCTGCCTGTTTTTCCTCCACTGTTTATCTCTTCAAAGAAAGAGGACACCCTAGCTTCACAAGGTAAGTAGTAAGTCACAACTTTATCCAGAATTACTTCTAATGTCTAGACATCTCACGGCCCCTGTTTCCGCTGGATTTATTAAAACAATTTCGTTTATAGTGTTCCTGAGTAAAAAGTCAGATTAAATTTGTTCAGAGTTATCATCAATGTAATAAGATTAGATGAAATGTCCTGAAATCAAATTAATTAGTTTTATTTATTTATTTTGAGATTATATTGAAATGAATTGTGCTAATTAAAAGCACATATACTGTATCAAATCAGGAAATTCAACAGACATCTCGAGGAGTTTGTAAGTATTCAGATTGTCAGGTGTCATCTCATAAGTTCAGAAGGGTTTCCTTAGAGAAGGATGTCCTTCTCTCATCAAAATTTGTGGACATTACAGCTATAAAAGTCACAGGATTCCCCACTGATGATAGGAATCATCACAAGAACTGTTTTTTGTCCTTAAAGTGATATCAAGACATATAAGCTAGAAGACACTTTTTTTGGTCTGTCATGGATTTGAAGACAGAAGAAACATAATCCTTTTGGAATCACACATACATATTTGCAGTAAAACCATGGAAGATTGAAAAAACAGGAGTACATTTTTTTTGTTATTCAAAGAATAAGACCTGGATCTGTTTCAGGATTTTAGGGGGAACATGGGTGAGTTTTTCAACTTTGTGTGTAAGGTTGGCATGCAATGGAAAATGCAGCCTTCTTTTCTTTCCTATTATGCCGTGTATCAGAGTGATACAGCTTATTGAATGAGAACAAAAATGGGACTTGAGTTGATCAGGATTTGATTGGCCCGCTGCGATCGTTTCATGTAGGTGACCGGTTGTTGTGGGGAAGTATTGAAACCTTATTGTCCTGCCTTCTCTTCTCTGATGTGTACATTGATGTTGCAATCGTGTTTTTAATATAAAGGTAATGAGGACGTGTTTAAAAAATAGTAATGATGATTTGCACAGAAATCTTTATTAAATTCTAACTTTCAGGACCTTATGGGTCAATTCATTGTTCGTGCTCTCCAGTATATTTTTATATTTTTCCTTTGTTCAGTGCGAGAAGATTAACTTGTAAATTTGTTCCCCTAAAACATCATACATGCTGTAAATAGCACAATGTCTCCCAGTGTGCGCAGCATATATTTTTTTCCAACTTCAAAGTGTCCCCTTTCAAATTGGTGATTTACCAAAGCAGGCATTGAGAACAACAGAAGCAAGAATGCCATACACATCACGTGTATGGACAGTATCACGGGTGGATAAGTATGAATTTCTATAGCATCTGGACTGGTCACCATTCTGGGGAGGCTGTTTTGCCATAGCAATTTGTTAATGCTAGTACAATCGGTGTACCAGCTCATTACCTGGGCACTATGAAAGATCACTTTGCTATGAAACTACTGGACCTTGATGCTGGAAGATTTTCCTAAAGCTTCTTATATTCTAGAGATCTGGATGCCCATATGGATCCTTAAGTGGATTGGACAGTTTGGTTTTGTTTCAGCGTTATTCCACAATTCGAGTCCAGATTGTCATTCATCAAGTGACGTCTTTCATGATAGCTAAAAATTAGATGGACTCCCTGGATTCTGATGGAGATGTCATGAGGTTTCTGCACAGATATGGTGGAAATAGCTATTATACACTAGTACAATGAATGACTCAAGAACTGCTTTACCTGCCTAAAAGCCTCCGATCTAGATTAACGTGTTTAAGCAGAAACAGTGGAAATGAATTTTGTCTTGTCTGTTTGATAGTATGTCAAATAGAAACGCAATGTTGAAGCAAACACCAACATTTTGTTTTAACACTGAGAGGAGTCTTCACCAGCTAATTTGTGGAAATGTTTCTCAAAGCTTAATGCACTGTGGTTGCAAAAAAATAAAATACATCTGTGATCTGACCTGTTTAAACAGGTAGAAACAGCTTATGTAAACAATGCGTGACCATGCACATTTTGCAACAGTGGGTGTATTTTCAGACATATTTTCCAGATTCTGCTTCAGTTGAAGAATTGTAGGATCTTGCAGACAAAGAATATATTTTTTTGTACATTTGTAAGCTTCTGAAATGATCATGATTTATGAGCTGATTCTGTCCTTACAGGAGAGATTCCGAGACCACCTCCACTGCCAGAATGGACAGACATAAAAGAATATTTGGAATACATGAATCTTGATGAGCCCATCATTGGTAAGATGACTTCATAACCAAAACCATTAACATACAATTAAAATATTTGGGTAAAGTGGTCTTAAAGGGATAGGTAACCCAAAAATAAAGGTTTGTCATCATTTACCCACTAAACATCACGTCACCTACACTGAAAGATGTTTTGTAAACTATTTCAACTGTTTTTTTCCATATACACTGAAAGGCAATGGGATACAAAATAACATTGGAATTTGGACCCCATTGACTTCTATTGTATGGCTGAAAATTTAGACTTTTTCAATTGAAATGCACCACTCACTCTTCCTCCTTTTTTTGTTCAGGTCTCAACTCCCTTATGCAGATTCCAGATCATGTCACTGAAGATGGCAAAACTGTTTTGAAGTACAAGTGCCGAATGTGTGTCGTGGAGATGGATCTTTACCGCATGGTAGCCCATATCGTTGGACGTAAACACAGACAAAAATACTTGGTATGGTGACTTTGTTCCTCGTTATACTTTTACCCTTATACTGTTCAGAATGAAATAAATTGTTTACATTTGATCTGTCTTGGCAGGAGCTGAAAAGACCAGACTTGGTGACATGGCAAGACAACAATCAGAAACAGCCAGGCCTCGTTGCCAGAGCCAAAGCTGCAGTAGTCGAAAAGCAGGAGGGATGGGGAAAGCCAGTGGTATTATATTCTTAGTGGATTTGTTGCTTCTAAAATGTATTATTTTTAATAGTTTTGGATAGAACACAGAAATATTAATTCATATTCATCTGTAATTTCATTTTAGGCACTCAAAAGACCTCAAGAGAAATTCAGAAATGTTTTCCAAGGTGAATTTCTGACCTTTCAAGCACCAGCTGATTTTTCATAGAATATAACTGTTTTTGTGTGAAATTTACGTTTTTTTTTAACCTTTTTGTAATAAGCAGGAAGTGATTTACGGGCCAGTGTTCATGAACAACCCTACTATGGACAAGACTCTCTTAGGAAGCCACCTTTCCCTGAACAGATTCAAAAACAGACATACTTGGATGAAGAACGACAAGGAAGACCCTATTATGCGGGTGATAAGTATGACCAGTACAATAGACCTAATAATCCAAGTCACGCAATCCACCAGCAATTCTATCCAGAAGAAAACCAACATCAAAATCCTTACGAAAGTGCTGACGTTCGAGGAAGACCCTTACAAGGTGATGATTATCCTGAAAGAGAAATGCATACAAGGCCCTATGCAGACCAGCCTGGACGGAGACTTCAAGAAGACTATGAAGGAGAAAGTCCTGGTGAAGGACAGTTCTCAGGAGATAAAATGAACCGATTTAATGACAAAGACCTCCGAATCCTCCAAAGAACCTCAGATTATCAGAAAGAGCAAATGGAAGGTAGGCGGCATGCAGGTTATGAAGAGAGAAATCCTGCCATGAATCCCATGTCAATGCAGGGAAGAAGCTTTAATGAGAGAAAAGGGGGACTGTTAGAGAAATGCACAGTAGGTCTTGGGACAAAGCTAATGAGGTACAAGGTTACACCACTATGCTTAAACCCAGAGATCCAAGAGCATATTCACAAGAAGCAGTTCCAGCTAAAAAGAAAAAGAAGAGCAGATTCTCTGATGCTACCGCAGAGGAAATAGCGCACGCACATACAAGGTGACGTGTTGATCATTTCATAATGTCACATTCAGAAAACTTGTTGCTCAATATTATGAAATTTGATGGGTATATTTTTACACCAATATACATAAGGCTGTTGTCTTTAACGTGTGTCCCCCCCTTGTTTTTTTTTTTTTTCCTTTTTTTTTTACTAAATTCTCTTTCAGACATTCAGATAAATCCACCCTAAAAGAGAAACCAAGAGGAGCACCATTTAGAACAAATCCTCCGGTAAAACTGCAAAGACAGTTATTCTTATTTACACGCAAATCAACTGTGTATAAAATGTTCTATTTTAAGATAACTTGTTTTTTTTAGGTAGGTATTCCTATGATATAATTTGTCATGAATTGCATTTAGATGCATTTCAATTTACATGCATTTAATTGGACTAGTAATTTAGTAGGAATACAGTAGGAATTCACTAATCCTTACCTTAAAGCAAACATATAATGTGATCGTAGCTGTTTCTATTTCTAGCGTGCACTGTATTCACATTAATCAAAATTAGTTTTGTGAAGTCTGATTAATGGTGCTATAATTTACTATGTTCATTTGCACAGGGAATCCATGATCCCAGTAATTTTAGTAGAGTATTTGATCACAGTAGGATTTCACTAATCGTTACCTTAAAGCAACTAACGAAAGTGTTAGTTGCTTTAAGTGTAAGTGTAAGAAACTGTAGTGAAATTATCTTCAGACATATATAAAGTTTCCTTGAGCGAGAGTGGTTTAACGCAAGCGCTAAGAAACTGTTAACACACGTTATCTTTGTCGGCACGTTCTTGTTATCAGACTGAGGAACAAACATTAACCCTAGCATGTGGACATTATTGTTTCTCAGAATTAATACGTGAAACAATTTATACACAAATATAGGCTGACTTGAGTATATGTAGCCTACATTCTGTACGTTAATTGGCACAGTCTGCTTGATTTTTCTCTTTGCTCTGCTTGATCTTGAATGCTTTTTTTATTTAATGTATTTTTTTTTGTTTACACTTTTTCAACTAAAATAAAACCTTGCGATGTAACGTTGTTGTAGAACATGTTTTGTAACGGCTAATCATAAGCTTGTTCAGAAATTGTGACGACAACTTGATAATTAAAAATAACGTCTTTCTCATTAAGCCTAATTTAAATAAATAATATTTGTTTTTATCAGCCCGAATATTCGAATGCAAAAATTTTGGAAAATGCCCATCCCTAATCAAACTACAATTGGGTTCATTGTTGTTTGCATACAAGACAGAGTGATGTACCACATGTATTCAATCTTTCAAATATTAAATCTCACATTGTGTCATATATACTTCAACAGTTAGATGAAGACTGTGGCTAGACTATGCACTAACCCACTTTAGCTCCATTATATTGGTGTGATATAAATGAACTTTTTGTTTGTTGAAACGCTTATTTTTTTATTTTCAGTCGTTAAATAACCAATTTGTGGATTCTGGAAGTACATCCCATCTTAATCCAAAACATGAAAATGTTCTGGACATACTTGTGAGTGCAGAATATTTGACAAACATGGAAAAAGCCTACATGATAAACTGGAGTTTTCATTTGAACATATTCTGTTTAAATTACAGAATGACATCAAGATTGATAATATGGACGAAGCTAGATTTCTTAAAGAAAAGCTGTGCACAGTTTTGAAACAGTTTCAAGAAAACAAATCCGGAAGTACTGGGGTAAGCACAGTGTCCTCTGCTAAGAATGATTCTCATTTAATTCAGTCTAAATAATTATCTATTTGTCGTCCTTCATCTAAAGGGCCATACTTCCCAACCTGTCGGTGATCATAGAGGGGTAAAGCAGATGAGGGATGACCCAGATGGTATGCATTTGGAATGGGCCAGACGATATGACGACGGTCCCAGAAGTTTCCAAGAATCCAGACCATATGGAGATGACCCTAGAATGTTTCAAGAGGTCCGACAAATTGGGGATGACCCCAGAGGTCTTAGAGAGACCAGACGTTATGAAGATGATTACAAAGAGTCAAAACGATTTGATGTTAATCCCAGTGGTCTTCAAGAAGCAAGGCCATATGCCAATGATCCCAGAGGATTTCAAAAGACGATGTTACAAGAGACCCCACGAGATCTTCCAGAGAAGAAACGTTATGATGAAGATCCTAGACAAAAGGAACAACATTTTGAAGAATATTCAAGAGCAGAAGCTCCAAGAAATACTCAAGAGATGAGATATTATGCAGATGATTACAGAGGCTTTGGAAATTTGGATCCTGGAAGAAATTGGGAGCATCAGAAAGGACGTTCTTTAGAGCGTTTTGAGAACCGAGGCCCGGCAGATGTTAAGAGGGGTTTTCAAGGTAATCATACATCCAACTTTTTCAAATGGTTGTAGGGCAAACTAGTCTTCCTGAGGAGCAGATGACAAGGAATAACTTTGTGATTACAGTGTTTTGAAGTGTTACGAATTTGTACCAGTTTTTTTATATAAAATCTTCTATATAAACTCCTGATTGATTCCACATGATTATCTTCATTTCAGAGAGCTTTGGCAAGCCTCCTGTTCACTTTCAACCAACCTCTCTACAAGAAGATGCAAGGATGTATGCTGGGAGAGCACAGCAGAGGTCTCATCAGAGTGACCGTGACCGTTACCCAGGCGATGAACCCTACGACCCGTTCCACCCATCATCCTCGCCCCCTCCAGAAACGTCCAGCTCCACCAGTCTCGACAAGATTGCATCAACTCTTCTTGAGCTTGTGGCTCGTAGATAAAGTTAGGCTTAGCAGTCAGATAGTTCATTATACAAGATGGTTATAGCTTAACAATAGTCTACAGTGATTGATCATCTTTATGTATATTCATAAAAAAAATCCTTTCAGTAAATTGAATACTGTTTTCATCCATACATACTGCTTATCCCCTGCAGGGTCACTGAGGGCTGGAGCATATCCGAGCATCTCTGGGCTCACTCACTCACTCTTTCTCATTCATACGGTTTTCAGTTACAACCTAAATTATCACCGCTTTTAGTTTGTCAAGATTTGTAGCCTGCTTGCTGTTGTTTTCAGTTTGGTTTGTGTTCTATGAAACTTGAATGGGGTTTGTTTAAATGGTTTAATAAGAAAGATGATTGAAAATAATAAACAGTTCAACCCGATTTTAACTGTACTTTTTTATCAACAATTCATTTTTTTAAATAATACAATATAACAATGATATTATTATTATATATATTTTTTTCAAACACCTAGTGCCAAACCCGTGCAAATAAAAAAAATGATTTTTTTTTATCCCAATGTAATATTTTTGTGTGAAAAGCTGAACACAGAACTGCATTCAACTATCATTTAAAAGTAGATTTTTAACGGTTAACTTTGTTTTTTGGACGAGTTTTTTTATAGATATATTTTGTGACTTATGTGTTGTAAACGTATACGGTGTTATATATATATATACACTAAAATATATATTTACTCTTTTAGAATAATGAAATACTGAGGTTAATCTTTTTATTTTGATTCCACAGACAGATAATAAATGATAATAACAGTTAGATTCAAAGCAAATGCTCAACCTCTTACAGAACTGAAAAACGATCACACTCAATGGCGAGTACGTCACAGTTAACGTTACGCTTCTTCCGGTTTAAAAAAAAGTTGTCAAATCATCGGCCATCTTGGTTCCTGTAACAGCCTGAAATAAATTTAATATTACGACGAACCGGACTACGCTACGATTTCATCGCGTAAAGTGAGTATAAAAATGATATACTTTGCTGCATTACTGTTCGATTGCTATCTACAGCATGATTTGGATGAAGCGGGTGTCGTTTTGGGCTCGTGGTCCAATAAAAGTTTTCATCCAATCGACGATTGTTTTGGAGGATGAACATAGGCGCCATTTCCCTCTTCGCTCTCTGAAGCGCTTATTGGTGGCTAGTGGAAGGGAATGGAGGCGGTCAGGAAACTGTTGGTCATAGGTCGCCATTTTGGCTCCTAACGTAAAACACTTCTATTGGCTCACTTGTTCGTTTTGAGCCTAAATGGTGGCAGTTTCTTAACTACCAGAACCCTTAGAAACCTTGATTGGTGGAATCTAGTCCGAGGTTTGATTGGTCTGAAGGACAGATCCAAGCGTACGTTAGTCTTTATTGGTTAGACTGTCTTTACACCGCTTTACAAATATTTTAGAAAAACTTGCTCAAAGACCTCCAAAACCATTACTATTTAACTTCTGCTAATTTGACGGGATTCCCAGTCAATGCGGCCTGCTAACGTAGCGAGCACTGTCTCTACATTTATGTCGCTCTTTTTATAGTCCTTGTCTGTCAATACAATCTTACTGACTGATGTTTTGAGATGTAAATCATTCTCACAATAAAAAATAAATCGGACACTGGGTTTAATCTGTGACAATGTTACACACACACATAGTGAATGATTGCATGGTTTCGGTTAGCATGTCTCCCGGTAACGTAGCCTGCAAAATATGCTTTGTCGACTTCGTTAATGAGAAAAGCATCTGTAATTTGTATCAATAATAGTCTTCATTACGATTTATAAAAGTTATAATAAATACATGTCCGTGTGTATAATTTATTCGCGATGGAATTTATTCCGTGTGTTTTAATTTAGCTAACGTAAATGTGCCATCGTATATATTGCATAAACAAATATGCTTCGAATTTGACACCTATGAATGAATACAGAAAAAAATACTAACGTCATAATTGCTATATTTAGTAAAAGCTGTATTTTAAGACGTAATTAACATGGTTTTTATTTACCAGGTTAAATGGAGGTCAATTCGTTGCACACGAACTCATTATTTACACACGGTTCATCAGTGAGTTTCGATGCAAAATCATTGCTTATTTACCTTGGTTTTTCAAGAATTATAATGGCTTTCACAGCAACTGTTGGCATAATCTTTCAGCACTGCTGCTGTAAATAATTGACCTGTTTTCCAAATGTATTGTAACAACAACAAAGTATAGGGGGCATTGTGCTGCAGTTGTTGATTTGGTTTCCATCTATACTGTGTGAAGCGTAGCCCTCATTTTGATGCTCATTTCTTACAAAGGTAAAAAAGTAAAGTGTCTGTCCTCACTGGATGTCTCGGCAAAGAGTTTGCTCTTTATATATATATATATGTGTATGTATATATATATATATGTGTATATATATGCATGTATAAAAATTTGAAATCTTAAACCTTCTGTGCATTTAGTTTTGGGCGGAAGGTGCGTAGGCCGTTTTGCATGTAGTGGCATGAAGTTTCTGGAAATAGGCCTTAAGAGAACTAATAAAGAATCAAGTGATCTGCAAGTAAAGGTGTGATTGCATTAGCAAAATTTTGTGGGCAAAAAAGTATATTGATGATAGTATGTAGATAGATTAATCTTAAGCAGAAGTGCCTTCAAGCATTGATTCCTATTTAAAATAACGGGATTTCTGGTGAAAATTGAATGTGAATTAGCTTAACAGTGGTAAATATGACTGCACCATTTGTATGATTGTTGTACGAATGATCATAATTGATTTAATTAAAAGTTAACAAATAAGCATCATTTTCAGTCACATGAGATTTTGCTGTATGGTTACACTTATTGAAGGTTAAACCATTTACCATGACCCTTCAGGTCAACTTTATATTCATTTAGAACACAACTAATTATCTTGATGCACTGCATGCATGTTCCTGCACTCAAATGGGTCTGCAAGTCTATGGAGCAAATAATATGACAAAACAATTTGAATTGTGTAAATTTGAATTATTAACAAGTGTCATTTAACAAAACTGAATATTATGTGTCATTTAACATAGTTCTGAATGATAATTTTTTTTTACTTGAATATTGAACATTTGAAATGTAACACAATTGATTTTGTTATGACAGTTTTTTAAAAGACGTATTTTCAAGCAGCGGATTTTTTGTTCTGAATTCTTTGACTTCAAATATCCAATTTTTTTAAATACAGCTTCAAGTTTTCAAGATGAAGAAGAAATTCGGAACATCAAATTATTCAATATTTAAAATTCAAAGAGTAGATTGCAGATCGAACATCCACAGGGAAGAGTAGACGATCTCCGAAAAGTCGAACGAAGCATTTACTGCAAGTCTGTGACCGGGAGGGGACATGTTTGGTTAACCTAGGCTAGTTTTGTCCTGGCCACAACATATTAACTCGTGGAAGTGTGATTATATGTCGTGGCCACGAGAACGTTTTGTCGAGGTAATCCTGGAATCGCCACGCGGCTGCCGCTTTCTCTCGTAGTGGAAGTGTTTTGTGCGGTCCAGGGCCAGACATTCCCATAGTTACATAATATAACATAATGGAATGTGTTATTTGCTATTTCTCATTTCATGGGACTAGCTATAGCGTAGTTTTCATTTCAGACAGTTAACTATGACCTTTTACACGTAATTGTATTTTTACCTGGCAAACCAACTTGTGCATGCCTGCCCTGGATTTGTTTTTTCTTTATTTATATCCCTGTAAAACATTTTTGATGGATCATCTAATGAGAATTCTATTACATTTTAAATTATCTTTATCATGTTTTCAACACTACCTACATGAGCTCAGTGAAATATTCACAGTTCAAATTCAAATAGTTTTGTCATATTATAAGCTCCATACAAGTCTGACCTGAGTGACTTTCCACTTTAAATCATGCGGCTACAGCATGCGGCACCCTCTATGAGACCACCCTGAGCCAATCACTGTTCATAGGCTCATTTGCATCACTGCACGGCCAGCCACTCCGCTACTCCGAGGGGAGGGCTTTAGAGACATTTAGTTTGACATTGTAAATAAGCAATGGACAGTTGTTTGAGAAGTCAGTTGTTCAGTCCAGCCACAGTAGAAAAGACGATCTGCAGGGACAGATGTTCAGAGGCTCACAAACCGTCCTTTATGCAACTTTCTGCTGCTTTTGTCTGGTTGTTTTTTTTTTCTCTCTCTCTCGTTCTTTTCATTCCCTGACCCCTATCCTGCTGCTCAAGGTAACTTAAAACAGGAAGTTGAGTGTCTGTGAAAGGAGGCGGAGTGGAGAGGGTAGCAGGGAGGAGGGGGATGGCACGTCATGCAGACGGCTGGCTAGGCCAATAGCGGCATAGACCGACTCAGGCTCATTTGAAGAATCCAGCGAGGGGGTGGGATCTCGGAAATAGGCGGGCTGAGAGTATCGCTTAGCAAGCTAGATTGATTACAATCGAGTGTTAAAGGGAAAGCAGTCAGGAGATGTTTGTCCCGACTTGTTCTACTGCTCTGCATTGCTCTCACACTTTTGTTTATTTTCATCCTTCCATTTTTCTCCACCTCTCCCTCACTTTCTCGGCTGTTTTTCCGGTCACTCGTGCCGAGGCAGGGGTCAGCTGAAAGACAAACAGTAGGGTTGCCAGGCAGAGGCCAACTCCAGGCGGCTTCAGGGGACTTGGACAGGGGAGAAATGGGAGGGGGTTGTGTATTTAGGAAAGGGGGGAGGGGGTGGCTCAAGAAGATGGGCTAGTGGAAGGGGGAGGGGTCGGATCGGGGGGCGGGGGGGTGTTAGGTGATCGCGCTCCCCTCGGCTCGGGGCTTTGAACGCAGCAGCAGATCGCCTGTCCCACACAGCCTTTTGTCTCCTCCTGGGACAGAGCCTGTGGACTAAAGACAGTTAAGGAGACTTTCGAGATGTCCTCCTGCTCTCCACCGTCCACAGCGCGGCATATGAAGGGCACGGGGTAAGTGTGACTTTACGACTGCAATCAGAGAGTAAAGCTCTCTCTCTCTCTCTCTCTCTCTCTCTCTCTCTCTCTCTCTCTCTGCAGTAATGGGATGCTTCCTCTGTCCTCCGCTGCGCTTCTCTCCTCCTCCTTTCGTCCTCTACACTTTTCCCCTTGCTTGAAATCTGAGTGTACTTCTTTGTGTTTCCTGTCCTGTTCATTTTGAAGTCCTTAACCTGACTACTAATGTCTGACATGATGTAAACATTAACCAGCTGGAAATTTATCTGGTTTTGCTTACGGAATTTTAACTTTCCATCGTTGATCTGCATGGTGTACTCTTTGATCGCAGTTGACCTCTAAGTTCAGTTCATTCAGTTTGACTTTGGACCTCTTGATGGTCCCGTGCTGTTGAGTATCTCTGGTACATCTGTGATGCTTACAGAGACAGAAAGAGATGATGAGGTGATGAGGTTCACCTTTCAAGGCCCAGTTTCGTGGCTTGTTTACACTCTCGTGACAGTGAGGCGTGACTATCTACTGACCATCATGGATTGGAGTTTATATGGGAACTCTTAGCCCCCTAGTTCATCATGTACAGACGGCTGTTCTCACACGATGCCTCGTCACTGAATCCGGTCGGATTAAAGTCCCTTTTTCGCTCGTGTACTAGAAAGTTTCCATTAGTGATGGTATTAAGGTCCTTTTGGGGAAAGGAGTTACTAAAAATCTCTAGGTAGAGCCTTGACTGCTGCGTCTCAGCATGATGTGTTCGGTTAAGATTTTAATATAATTGTAGCTCCTTACTGCATCAGTTTGCAAATATGTTCAAGGGTAAAATGTCACACCTGACTAAGGTTTTTGCACATTCCCTCTCGTTCCCAGGGTTTTGCGCTTGAGGTTGTTTTGAAATGTCAGCGTAGAACCTTTAAAGTTTGCATTTGGCTTTCTGGCACTTGTGTCGACACATCGACGCACCTTGCCGTTGCTAACGGGCCCATCAGTGGATGAAGGTCACAGGAATGTGAGAGCAGCTCCCGCATTCGATCCATCAGTAGGGAGAGTGTGAGACCAAGAGGACAGTGCATCCCTCAGGGGCACACAGACAAGAGGGGGCCATTCACCATCATGCTTCTCTAGGGACAGCATCATTACACACAGTAGGGTTGCCAAGTTGCTGCAGTGAAAGTTGAAAAAACAGTCTCCGTTTTCTTTCTTTCTCTGCTAAAGTGTATCCCTCACTCTCGCTCTCTCCCTCCCCCTAAACAATTTTTTTTTTCTGCTTACTGCCGAATGACCTTGAGAGTTCAGGGACGGCTTCCTGGAGTTGACACGAAGCCGAACCAAGGGCAACTTTGGAATGATTGATCCATGAGATTAGACGCAGATCAAAGTGCTGGTATTGTCCAGCCCCATGTTTTTTGCTCTGAACATTAGAGCAAAACAAGCACGGCTATTTGTCGGTTAATTTGTAATTCATTGTCGGGTGCATTTTGTTGTGCCCGAGTCGATGATTAACCAGTAAACGCAGCAGGTTCAATGTTTTTTATTTTTTCAATGTTTTTATTTATTTTTTATTCCTTTTTTATACCAGCTGTGTGAAAGTTTTGGGTGTTAATTTTGGGTAGTTAGCTTTCCACCTTTCTGTTATGAAGATGTGACCTTTCAGATGACAGATTGTGTTGAAAACATCTTGTGTTGTGTGTACTCTTAATTATTGACTTTTTTGGTTATGGTGTAAGTAATAATGTTTTATGAGATTTAAGGTATGTTGTAATAAAAATAGTAAGTATTTATGTATGTTGTTATTCATACACAGTATGCTTACATGTAGCAGTTATAGTCAGGTGTTTTGCATAATGTATGTAAATTGTCAGTTTTGCATTTGCATGTGCAGTATATGTGCAATGTGCATGTAATAAAAAGAGTGTGTGGATTATTTGAAGATTTAAATCCTTATCATGGGATAAGCAGGTTGTGCACAGTTAATGTATGATTCTCATTATTTGAAGTCACTAAATCCTTATGCAAAACCCAGTTAATGTTTACAGTCTGACCAACCTGAGTTAGACTCTGTATGTTTAAAAATAAACCCAACTGGTTTGATTTCAGTCGACTGATCGACTATAAAGTTAAGTAAATATTTTAAAAATAAACATAAACAGTTTTAGTCTGACTAAAATCGAACTATAAAGTTTATTTTCGTAAATATATTGTTCTTCTGAAAGTAAAATTCCTCCCTTTTCTCACCTGTTCTCAAATGTCCCTCTAATTATGCCCGATGTGCATTCATCGAATTGGTATGCCATGTGCATTCATCGTAAACTGGTATGGAGAGATTTGCTTCCTATAAGGGGTAGGAGAGGCATGCTGGAAATAAGGGGTGTGAGCAAAATGGAGATGTATGACAGGATGTGGAAATACGTATTACATTTTAACAGCGTCTCCAGTGGAAAGCTGTTTCTTCTCAAATGGCAAGCAGTTCTGGGGTTAAGTTCAATATGGGCCTGTCAAACAAAAAATCATTCTAGAGGTGGGCTTCATGTCTGAGAGGGAGCTTGTATCTCAAGTCAACATAATGTCTGGTATCCACAACCCTGGTATTTTCTTATCAGCACAGCTGATTTGAATCTCCCCAGCACGAGGAAGAGATTGTCCTAAATTTATACCTGCATCTTAGAAACAGCCCAAACTGTAATATAAAAGGTAATTGTTTTGCCAGTAATAACTGTATGTGCAGTTCTTCTGTTGTGTTTGTGTCATAGCACTTTCTCCACTTATGACTCCTCCTTGGAGGCCTCAGGCCACACTTTCACTAACCTTTAAATATCTGCTGCACAACCAGCTTAACTCCTCTCTTGTCAAGGGAGTAATTTGCGATATCTCAAGTGTGTGAGAACGCCTTGTCCCCGATCACATTGAAACGTTCGAGCGTTCCTCTGCTGCAGTCCTCCTGCACGGCGAAAGCCATACTGACAGTGATGTTCTCGCTGATTCAGCCTCTGGTAGCGGCCTTGACTTTCTGAGACACAGAGCACCAGCGGTCATTGCCGTCAAGGCAACCGAACAGGTCAGGATAAATCCTACACCAGCGTTGTGTTCTGACTTGCTAAAGGACGATCGTGACTGAGAGTTGAAACACGTGCATCGAGCCTCACTTAATTACCTTTTTTTGTCCGCCTAGAAGTCTTAGTGAAAGTGACACGACATATGGCCAAATATGTTGACCCATACTCGGAATTTGTGCTCTGCAATTATCCCATCCAAAGTGCACACACACAGCAGTGAACACACCTTGAACACACACCCGGAGCAGTGGGCAGCCATTTATGCTTAGCAGTTGGGGGTTCGGTATTGCTCAAGGGCACCTCAGTTGCGGTATTGAAGGTGGAAGAGAGTGCTGGACTTTTACTCCCCCCACCTACAATTATCGCCGGACCTGAGACTCGAACTCGCAACCTTTGGATTACGAGTCCAACTCTCCTTTGGACTATGAGTCCAACTCTCTCCTATAATTAGTCTTCCACACTATAATTAGTGTGAATTATATTGTGATTTATTGTAGTTCCATGGTTGCAGTTGGGTCAATGGCGTTACTCTTTTTGTTTATTCATTTATCATTTCTATTTACTTTAAAATAATAAAAAATTATAAAACGGAATTCATTCGAAGACACATCTTCTACGGTGAACATGTTTTTAACTTCTGAATTAAAATGTAGATATTTTTGGAGGCAGAAATTCAAGAATGTCAGGGTGATGCAAAAAATTTGAAAAATCTTGAAATAACAAAGTCAAGTGCTGTAATCTGATGCAAATCATGGGGAACAATTATATTTTAAGAGTTGCTTCATTGTATCTAGCTTGTTAATATTTGAGAGTAGTCTTTGTTAATTATTATTTTGCTTTAACACAACACAAACCATAACCTCAAAAGACCAAGGATTCTACCCACAACGCTAAACCAGAGGTCTCGCTCCTCCCATCTCAGGTTGTGTCTCGATCTGGTTGAAGGAGTTAAAAATAGCTTCCACTCAAGCAGCTGGTCTAAGTGAGCTTTGATTTAACCTATTTATGTCTCCTTTAATGGCGTGTTATTTCATTTAATTTGCCTCACAATTTCCCAGGTCCATGACAGTAATTGCCGCTGTTATCGCCTGCTAATTATCCAGCTAGTTTTCTTAATGGTCTTACTTTAAGACGTTAAATTATAATTTCTTATCAGGCCGGAGCTGGCACATCCTCACTCACAGACGTATGGCAGAAGACCGTCATAAGAGCGACCTGATGCTGTTTCTTCCCAGCAGCAGAGCGGCCGCCAATGACCTCCGAAGTTTTTCTTATTATAAGCATGCATAATGAATTTGACTGACAGTTGACTGCTTCAATCAAGCCTGAAATCATCTAGAGCTTATCGACATTGGAGTCACATGACCCATTGATTTGTATTGTGCTTGTCCAATGCTACTGATCATGATTATTTTGGAGGCAAATAAAGACTGACACTAAACATGATTTTTACTGTCACAGGGTGATTGTAACCATCCTTAATCTTTGATATACATAAGAGGAGACAGAGATGAAATAAGGTCACCGCTTTTCGCCAGTAATCAAGCACATTTCACTGTGTTGCTCCTCCGTTTGACCCACATAGTGAGGCTGTTCGGCAGTCCGACTGCTCCCCCTCCATTAAGCCCTTGGTGCTTTGTCTTGTTATTGGATTATGGCTGAACTGCATGAGTCGGAGTACTTTTTTACTGCCTCGTTCCTGCACCGGTGGCACCCCATCCTACTATTTCTGGCCCTGTGTTTCCTTCCAGAGAAAGAGAGGTGCTTTGTAGCTTCTGTGGCGGCACATGCTCAGGCAAGCTGCCTGCAGAATTCCTCACATGCCATAGTAACCTGCCAGCTAGGGGTGTCGAAATTAACTGTTTCTACGGTGCATCAAGATGCAGACGAGGACGATTCTGTATCGATTCAGTAATAGACCATAACCGATTATAATGTACTAAAGCTTTTCGGACGTCATTTGTCGCATACATGCTTTGTTGCGGGTTGCATACAATGGTGGAGGGAGGCGAAACGCGAGTGCACGTATAGTTAAAAATGCTCCAACTACGAAGTGGACCTCACAGGATATTCCGCCATGATTCCAGTTCGAAGCGAACGTATTCCATTCAAAGTGCATATAAGTGTGCGAGACGTGAATTCAAATTGTATATATCAGAGGATATATTATGTCACACTCGTCTGTGTTTGAAGACGTTGCGCAAACCATGAATGAATGTTCCGTAGTGAATTAAACTACAACGGATTTCCATGGCTCAGGGAGTAGGGAGCAATGGACACTGTGTATAGGGAGCATGTCAATCGGAACAGTTCATGCACGGAGCCGCACTTCTAACGAGCTGATTATCTGAATCAGGTGTGTTAACAAAGAGAGTCATGCAAAAGGTGCGAGGACTGGAATTGAGAACCGCTGCTGTAAATCATGTCACGCACAAATAAAATATCATTTTCACTTTGCACGGGGTTAGTTTGTTTGATACAACTAAGTAAAATTAAAGGTTCATGAGAAACAAAATTGTATACATGAAGTAAAATTGAAAATGAGGATGCATCAGCCGTTTTCACCCTGTGCTGTTAACCCTGTCAGTGCCAAGTATTTAGTATTTAATTTTGTGTATTTGTTTAAATACTAAGATCAGTTGTTGTCTTCTGTGCCCAGACTTTTCCCACACATAGTTTTTTGATTTTGATGGCGTGTTTTCTTTGACAGGTAAAATTAAAGGTTCAAGTGTTTTCATATATTTGACTGCTTGTAGGTAAAATATTGAAGTTCATATATTTGAAAATTGTGATTTATTGTGAAGTAAATTGAAAATTGAGGATGCACATTCACCGTTTGTGCATTGTATTATTGAACCGAATCGATAACATGATAATCGTAACGAACCGAACCGTCGAACCGAACCGTCAGTGTACAGTGTTTCACTTTTTGGACCGCCCAGTATATATTTGGTGACACATTTTTGTTTTTATTACTATTATTATCTCTTACACTTTTTTTTATCCACCCGAGATAATGAAACCATCCGCGATCGATTAACTATTGGACAATCTCCCCTCGCCCGTACGGCTCGTTCTGTGTGCTCGAGAACTGTCGACACTCCCACAGACAACCTCCAGTGTTTCCCATGCGTTCATTTATTTGTAGCGGGCCGCAACAATATCCACCACCCGCTGCCATCAGCTCCCGCGTCTCTCACACACGAGCGTGACTTTAGCACAATATTTAGCAACTTTCAGAACATTATGGCAGCTTTTTTTCCATAACAGGTACATACTGACAAACCTAGTGACTTTAAAAAAAATATACCTTAGCCTATCGTTCAGTTGGAAGATGTCTCCAGAGCGCGAGGTCTGACTCTCCCGGCATCTGTTCTGAGCAGTGAGCGGCAGAGAAACAGCACTTTCAGCTGGCCGCAACCGACTTGTCGTCAGTAAATCATTTACAAAATAGCGTTTCCAAGCACCTGTCGCTGAATGTTTGAATGTTTTGACCTTTAAATATTAACATAATTCGTCTGTCATATGCGCATAATTTGCTACTCAGACGCAGGCAGTGTGCTGAATGAGACAAAACCGTAATATAGCCAATACCACCGCATATAGTCACTTTTTAGTGTAAGTTAGATGTATATTGATTTTATCAGACAATGTCACGATTATAAATCAGGATTTAAGGAGAATAGTGAGAGTGATTCCTGGTTAACATGCCGTATTAATGGGTCGTAATATTTATACTTGTTTTATATATGACAACAGAAAATATAATGTGAACAGCTTTATTGGGCATTCAGTTGTATTGCAATATGTGACAGTTCATAGAGTAGAACAGATCTGAAGTGCCAAAACTCGTCTGAAAGCAAACTTGACGCAATGACGTCACGAATATGCAAATTAATATGTGACGTCACCAGCTGCCACAAGTCTCACAAAATCCTGTGGGAAACACTGGTGTAGGTTCACACCCCTACTGCCAGCTATGCTCCTCTTGCGTTTTCGATTTGCGTTAGTTTGTGTTTGGTTTGTCTTCATTGCGTCAGTGCCGAGCCATACTGTCAGAACAGCACATTTGGTCCTGTTCCAAAGCTATTTGGGTATCCAGATGTGCACTCCAGGCTTCAGGTCACTGGCACGAAGGAGGACTTTGTTCTCCAGGCTTTACACATATGGATTCCTGGTTTAATTTACACATGGCTGAATTGACCAATTGCACCACTGACAGTTGCGCCCGGCATTTTACTGTACTGACGCATGGCTATCACACACAATTATTCAAACTTCTTCAACCCAAACTAAACAGTGTATAATGTGGTTTATTATCTCAAAGCTCAAGAAGTTTACGTCAATTGTGAGGCTTTCTATGTGAACATTAACCCTGATTTGTCTTGACTTCTCTACCTCTTTATCTCCTAGCAGATCTGGAAATGTCGGCAGACTCATTTGGAGCAGGCGGCAGCGATGCCCAGCAGAGCCTTCAGTCCTTTTGGCCCAGAGTGATGGAAGAAATCAGGAATCTTACAGTGGTACGGGTTTCTCCTTGCTTTTTTTATCTGCTTTCTCACTTGGATACAGTATAAACACTGCCTTTTTCAAAACAAACCCCAAAAAGTATTTAATAGAAAATTGTAGTCAACAATGTAATATCTCCTAAAGAGTCCACCACTGTTCATTAATGGGAATTCTTCATGTTATTACGAGTTCTCCTCTAATGCACTCTCGCACTGTTTCAGAAGGATTTCCGTGTGCAAGAGCTTCCTCTTGCTCGCATCAAGAAAATTATGAAATTGGATGAGGATGTGAAGGTAAGAGCAGCCGTGCTGAATCAACACAATCACTCTAAGCTGATGGCAGTGCACTTCCTGTCTATGATTCTTGAGAAAGCAGCAACCCAACAGTTGTCAACAGTACATCAAGTGGGCAGTTACGTCCATAATTGGTGGAGTTTGCTATGGCAACATTCACTATTACTATTAGGTTTTTTTTCCAAATCCTTACCCATAAGTATTGAAGTTATGTATGTTCTACACCATTTGTTCTATTGCATTTTAAGTGAACTTACTCACTTGCCAAAACAAGAAAGCCAAAAAAATCCCATAGATTTTGATGTAGGGCATAGAGCCATTTCTAGGGACCATATGAGATGGTGATGTACCAGAATCTCTACAACTAAAAGTAATAAAAAGAACATTATTGTTTGTTTCGTCCAGAACATCTCTGATTATGCATTTTGACTGTAGCTGCTTTTCCATTGCTATTCAAATTGCGGAAATTGAAAATACTCCTAGTGGAAAGGCATGAATTTTTCAAAAACTCCCATATATTGCAAAAAAGGTTTTTCGCTTACATGAGGTGGTTTTTCAGGCAATTCGAAACACTTTTTCACATTTACAGGTCACCTGACATACATAAAAATCACAAGATCATTCTTTAATGTATCATAACCTCTAACAAACACCCCATTCATAGCCGTTCTCAAGGATAAGGAGCTGTCCTTGCCATTAATGCTTGAATAACCCCTTATTTACACTACACACGTCTGTTGGCGCATTACGTCTCCAATGCGGCCACTCTAATCAATGCTTGTGTTTGTACAAGGCGTGCCGCAGCACGTTTCAGAAGCGTCCCAGAAGCTGCTTCGCTAAAGATACACTCCTACTTCTCCTCGATTAAAAATTTTGATTGGTGTGGCCGCGATTATACATAAACGTTCCAACATCCGTCGCCATGACTTCTCACCAGAGGACAACATTTTATTTGAGTTTCATAACATCAGTTAATTGAAACGCAGTCATTTCTCAATATTTTTTTCTGTATCTGTAATTGGCTTGCTGCTATAGACGGTGTTGGCGGTGATACCAGTGATAAGCCGCGACACTGGTTACGTCACTTGTGCGGCACCGCCCCTTCTTAGTTTTTTAGTTTGTAATAATAAAATAATTTAGTTCTCACCGTCACAACCAAACGAACGACAGTCCTAATCTTTATTTTATCACGTAATGGAAATTCAGTTTTAAAACAATATATATAAAGTGTCAGTGATAATGGAAGTAAAAAAAACAACAATTTTGCGATTTTTATTTAATTTAAACATTATTTTATTTATGTTTCACAAAGTTGATGCCGTCGTGCCTCCAAACTTTCTTATTTGCTACAACAGTTCTCATTCTTTACTGTAAACATGTCATTATTTTATATTAGCAGCATGTGTATTTTATTCTAGACATATTTTGTTGTTGCATCACCACCTCTAATTTAAAAGACCAAAAATAAACCAAGGAAAGTAGGGAAAGGGAAAACACAAATACTAGAGTAGCGATATGAAATATTTATAGGCAGCCGAAAAACTTTACCATGGCTAATGCTAGTCTATGACCTGTGGACACAACACTCAGTCCTAGAAACCATCAGAGCATGCTAGCAACCGTATATCGACATGCTAGCAACCTTCCACTTCACCTTAGCAAAGATATTTTTTTCATGTACATTTACATTTAGTAATTTTGCAGACGCTTTTATCCAAAGCGACTTACAATTGGGGAATACATAAAGCGATTCATCTTGAAGAGGCAAACAGACAGAGGAAGTGCTCGTCACAGCAAGTCTCAGGCATTGTTCAGATAAATACAAGCTAGCAAGGAAGGAGAGAAAGACATCCAATTTATCAGCACGTACAAATCAAACAATCCAAATATGATTCACAAACTGCCATTAATGACCGCGTGATTATAAAGTTTGGGTTTTCTAGTTGATTTTTAAGGCTTCTAATCAAAATTCAATGTTTTGTGGTCTTCTCCAAATGAAAAGCTAATATTTTCAGTGGCTTCAGCTGCAGTGCGGTTTAATTTGAACCACTACAAAAACAGTAATCTGTTATTTTCTGAGCATTGTGAATAGAGAAACTATTAGATCCAACGGAGTCATCTGACTGTTTTCTGTGAAGCAGCCTGACATCGGGTAGTGTGTAAACATTGAATAGACTTTTTCCGAGAACTAAAAAAACTTCTCTCATAACAACTTCAGTTCAATGTATCACTAGTATTTGCTAAATCCTTTAACAAAGCAACATGCATATAAACAAACCTTCAAGTATAAATAAGAACATGGCATTAGCACTGCTGAAAGAGCTAGAGGTCATTTCAAGAGTGCTGTGAGCCAAGTATTAAATGGCGGTAACACACACTAATGCCCTTGTAGTGCAGTTTCATAGAGTGAGAGAAATAAAACGACCAGACATAAGGTTTGGTGTATTTGCTTGATGGTTTAACCCTTTACAATGAGCTGGATTAACCCTAAAGCAGACAGATATCTCATTTTGTGCTATAAAGATATTGTGATGTTGTAGATGCCACAGGGCATGATCTTCCCACACAGCCTTAGCCGCGTGGGAAGCAGGCATCAGGTCAGGGTGTTGTCCAGATGCTTAAAATAGCCTACAGCTTAGAGTAGGAAGAGAGAAAAGCCAAGGCAATTAAGAGCTCAGGAGCAGCAGCATGGGCAAGACCCTGGGTCAGGTCTTGACGTAGCCTCTTAGGCCACTACGTATGTCTATCTGATGGCAGGCCAAAACATGATGGGCATGGGCTTAGTGAGTGTCCGGATATGATTGTATATTTTTCTTTTATTCCCAATGTATTGACTTGCTTTGATAATCCTCTGTAGATGATCAGTGCCGAGGCACCGGTGCTGTTTGCCAAAGCGGCACAGATCTTCATCACAGAGCTCACTCTCAGAGCCTGGATTCACACTGAGGACAACAAGCGGCGCACACTACAGGTCAGTCATGTTCATTCCTGACTTCCCTTTGACCCCCTCGCCCTAGCTAGCTGAGATCAACTAGTCTCCTCTGTGACAAAATCATATTTTTTGTGTTGGTTCCTTTTTTGAACAGAGATGGTAAAGGAGACAGGAAGAAATGATAGAGAGAAGATGGTGGGTGGGATCTGGAAATGACCCTTAGCTGGTTTTAAATTGGGTTCACTTCCACAAAAGTGCCACCCTGTATTTCAGAGAACTACCCGCTAAACTATGTGTCCAGTGATCTTCATATGTATAGTAGTTCAAACTCAGTTTAATATGAGCTTGGGTTTATTTCCTTATTCCTCCCACCATCTTCCATCTATTGTTTCTTGACTCCTTCACGATCTCTGTCCAAAAAAATTATAATTTTGCATAATTTTTAGTGAATTTGAATTGATGGTAAAGAGTTACATTTGTAGATCACTTGTCAATGTTTAGTACTTTCAAATATGTTCAAACATGTTCGGATAATAATGTTACGGTGCAGTCACGTTTTTGTCACGTTTAGAGTGCCAGTAGCATAACATTTGCCTCTGTGTTAAGACATTGAACTAGCAGTTAACCAATAAAAAAATCAGTCTCAGTTTTTGGATTTAACATATCCTTTGATTTATCCTTGCTTTTATGTAACTTAATTGAAAAAATAATTATGACCATTCTTAAAGAAAGAAATTATTTACTAACTTGTAAGACCAGTCTAAACCCTTTATTTAACTGGCCCCTATTCTCCACATGAATAGGTCCAACCCCAAATCATTATGCCAAAGATAAACTCTACTAATACTACATGTGCTGGAGTCATGACGCAGCTTGCCTGTTTATGGAAAGAGCCCCCCCCCCCCCCCATCTCTGTTCCACTGTAGAGTAGAATCTAAAAGTACATCTCCCATAATCCACTTACTTTTTTTCTCTGATTTTGCCTCCCTGTGCTATTTGAAATACTGCTTTGAACCCTGAATGATACTCATAAAGTGGACCCTTAATGCTTGGTTTGAAAATTACTAATAATGAAATGGGTAAAAATATTATTAATTGAAATGTATATGCATTTGTAATGATTTCATTATTATTATTATAGTGGCAGTTCAGTAGTGTACAATGTAGCAGCCCATGTTAGCATAGCCTTTTTTAGACATGGTGTTCAGCAACAGGTTTTGTCACTGAACAAAGCTGCAAAGACTGTTAGACCGTCTCTTTAATATGTAGATTGTATTTGCGCTCAGCCTGTGAGCTTGTAGCTGGCCCACAGTTACATTGTGAAGGCATCACGCCAATCTGTGTCACCACGACAACAGTCTTCAATGGAATAACTGCATGGATGTGACCCTTCACCACCAGATATTAATCATGCTGCTAAAAATAGCTGCTGATCTGGGGGGTGACAATGGGTGGTCTTTGCAGTCAATATCCAGTGGGAAAAAAACACTATTGGATGGTCTGTGAGGTGAGAACGTTTCACTGTTAACTAAGAACAGTTGATGCAGTGAGTGGGATACATTATCGTATTATATTATCAAATATTGCTGCACAATTTTATTTTGAAAAAATGAACATCATCCTTTTTTGGGATTTGTATGTCACCTCTGTTCCTGTAAATATGTTACATGTGATGTTTTAGTCTTTTTGGATTTGTTTTTGACTGTTTGGGCCCATATTTATCAAGCCTCTAAGAAGTACTCTCAAGAACACTACTAAGAATGTGAAAAATAATTCTTGGCTCAAAGCTGCGCATAAAAGTTAGTTATCAATCATCTCAGTTGTAATTTAAGCGAAAGCGTAGGACTAAATCTTAAGTGTCAGTCTTAGACAAGTCACAGCGGATCAGCTCCGGTGGCCATGTCAGAGCCGTAACGCGCCGCAGACGCCCGTGCAGTGTAAATAAGGGGTAAGGGATTTATTCATCATACAGTGTAGATCGCATAATACTCTCACTAGACGGAAGTCAATTATGATGTTCTTTGGTAATGTAAAGTTATTTGCTCGTCTTGAATAACTGAGGAAATGTAACAGTTTGATTAAGTGCTCGTTGCCAAACATTTCAAGAAGATTCTTCCTCTTGAAAGATTTGCGCACCTCTCTGTCTCTTCAGCGCCATCACAAGCCCCTGCTGGCAGCTGTCTTAAATAACTGGGAGAGTAAGAGTGATTCTTAGCTTTAAGAAATTTGATAACTTGCTTTTATACTTAAGTTTGAAAGTAGGAGTACATTTCATGAATTCTCAGCACTTAAGACTAAAATTGCACTTTGAGAAGCTTGATAAATATGGGCCCTGCTCTTATTTTTTGTTTTCCAGAGGAATGACATCGCCATGGCCATCACTAAGTTTGATCAGTTTGACTTCCTCATTGACATCGTCCCCCGCGATGACCTCAAGCCTCCAAAACGACAGGTGCGGAAAAGAGAGGATCTTCAAGCTGTCAAAATTGATCATTGTCATAGTTATTTTTTTTCCTCAGCATCTGTGAAGAGATGTTGCTGTGTTGTCTTTGGCAGCCTGGGGGCGCTGTAAACATCCTTGACTGGAAGCTGGGTGTAGGGTTTGTGAAGGCTTTCAGTCGGATGTTTGCAGCACCCTGCTTCCTCTATCTCAGCACAACCAGACATCATATTTAATCATTTATTCTATGTTTATTCTACGAACGCGGCTGTAGCACTACATGCCTGACTCCAAAAACAATCATGTGCGGTTATGTCCCACAGCATTGGCAGCAGAACAGTGATTGGCGGGCAAAAATATTAATTTCTAACCCTTCCAATTACAGATTTGACCAGCCACTCGGGTGATTTACCAGCCATTTTAATTCTTTCAGTTGAAATAAGGGACTCACTACATTAAATTATAGAAATGTCACCCTGCGCACTTATCTGAAATTACTTCTGTAGAGCGCATTAGCAGCATAAAGATAAACATCTGAATTGCCTTTCAGGACTTTCTGTTCAAGTCTGTTCTCTGAGATTTATACTTTTTATCATTTTTCTAGTTCATGTGATATAATGTTTGTAGCTACATATATATAGAGAGAGAGATAATAGAGTGTGTGTGCATTTGTGTGTGCTATATAGCTTATATATAGGTTTCCATTTCCAAAATGTTCAAAAAGCTTTGGAATTCAACACAACAAAACAAACATTCCTTAAATTGAACTTTCGTTCTTTCAGGAACGCCAGGGACGAAAAAACTAAACCAAAAAAACCTTGAAATAATGTGAATAGTCAGCACATGTACAAAGAACGAGTTTACCCAATATATCCAATGATGAGCCCTTCTAGCTCAGCAAAGCCGCTGTCTTTGTTCGACCCGATGGCTTTATGGTCCTGTGGTGTTTTTGTGTGTGTGACCAGGTGTGTAAACATCCTACACTCTCAGCTGTGACATCACCAAGCTGGGAGAGGGATGTTTACTCTCTTTGTCACCAATAAATCTTCAGGAATGGATGGAGATGAAATATAAAGATACACTTCTGGGTACAAACGTTTGGGTATTCCAGCTGTTTGTGTGTCAGAATAGCACAGCTGATTGCCTGCCATTACGCTGCGGTTGAGTGTGGGAGTTCAGGCCACATACTGCAGCTAAAGGTCTTGTTCCTTCCAGCTAGGAGATTGCATTACTCACTCTTGTTTTGCCTATAAGTAATTTATCCTCATCCTACATCTAGTGTTACAGAGCGAAAATAATTTATGGAGATGTAACCAGCAGATAGGCCTTATGAACTCTTGATTTCATCTGTGTGTGTGTGTATGGGTTTGTTGGATTCTCTCTTGCATTTATGAAGATCCTGTTGAAGTGTGCTGCAATATAAGGTATATCTTTCTCTATAATTTGCCTGTCTGTGTAGGAGGAAGTGCGTCAGTCGGTCGCCCCGACTGAGCCGGTCCAGTATTACTTCACTCTGGCACAGCAGCCCAGCGCGATGCAGGTCCAAGGTCAACAGCAAGGCCAGCAGATGGCTGCTCCCACCACTACCACACTACAGCCTGGACAGTTTATCATCGCTCAGCCCCAACAGGGCCAGGTAATCATCACACACTCGCCACAAACCCAAGAACACATATATGGAGTATAGCTTTTTAACTATTAACTTTGAGACTGAATCTGAAATCACATAATTCGCTTCCATATAATAGGAGGAAAACAGTATGTGAACAGTAGTGTGTCTGATTTCACTCTATTCATAAAACATTAGACGAAATGTTGACCAAATTACACATCTCATGGACACTGATAGGTCACATGACAATGATATCATGCCGAATATAGTAAGTCAAGAGTGCATTCATACAACACACATTCATACTATATTTTGTTTTTAGCAGTCGCAAAGTACCTGTCTATTCACAAAGCATGTGATTTTGGATGCAGCCATCATTAACATTTAGTAAACATACAAATTTTCCACAGGAAAAACAGCACATATATTGATGACTCACCTTGCGTGACACAGCAAGAAGCAAATTGTGATATATGGCTATGATGTAGCTAAAGCCTCTTGACTTTTTAAAAGACACGGGCTACTTTTTTGAGTGTCTTGCCCAAACGTCCTGTTTTAATAGGAAATATGTCAATATAGGAAAGAAAACTGGCATCTGGAGGAGACTGTTTGCCCTTGTATTTACCCTAGTGTATATTATACTTCGGTCTGTCAGACAAAAGGCTGAAACTTTATCGTACCTACTCTCTCACACAACACTTGAGCCCTGATTACTCGGATCAGCCCATTACTGGATCATTTGAAACATGATTGGTGAAGGTTGAAAGCCCAGAGGTGTCATTCACACGTTGCTATCAGGTGAACAGTAGAGAGTCCAGTCACTCTCTGGTGTCATATCTGTCCAGCATCTTAGCATTAACACAGCAGTCCTCTTTTTTGTTTTTGTATAATTAGCTTTTATTTTGTTAGGTTATACTGGTTTAATTCCACCAGTGTGAGGCTCTTTTTCACTTTCTCACTCTTCTTCTCTGTGGTGAACCTCATTCTCTCTCTAAAGATCAGTGCTGCTTCAGCAAGCTGCAGTTTGCTGACCTGTCAGACTTGGGCAAAGTTGTGCTGCAGTCACCTTAGAGAGCACTTGGGAAAAAACATACAGTGGGGAATGAAAAAAAAATCTAATCTAATTTCATCCTGACAGTTTAAAATTTTTGAAAAATGTAAACCAAAACATTATGATGAAAAATATTTGTTTGTGGACAATTTCATGCGACCTTCATTGTGCAACATTTTTTTTTTTTTTTTCCTTTTGCTGATTAGATTTTTTTTTTTTAAGAATAATATTTTTATACAGCAAGGATTAAAATTGAATAAAAAAAATAAAATGTGACAGTATAGACATTTGTAATGTTGGAATCCTGAAAAAAAATATATATTAATAAGTATGTATAAGTATTTTAGTGCAATTCAAGATTCAGTTTTGCCATCAACTTAAATTACTTTTTTTTTAATATATTGAATTTTCTTTCATTTTAATACGGTTTAACAATATTACAATTTTGCTGAATTTTTTATCAAATAAATGCCTCCTTGGTGAGTGTAAGAGACCTCTTTCAAAAACATAAAAAAAATCTTAAAGCCCTCAAACATTTGAACAGTAGTGTATAAAAGTAGGAAAGAAATAAGGTGAGAAAAATAGTATTGTAGAGAATTTATGCACATGAAAAATGCAACCACGTTTATTGAATAATTTTGTCAAAACATTTATCAGATTGTGACCTGTTCCTTCAAGTGCTCTGCTCAAGCTCTCTTCTGTTTACTCTTTAAGTAAAAATGTATTGTTAGTGTTTTTTTATCTTCATACCTGAGGACAGAGTCGGTTTAGCTTCATCTCGCTGTCTGCTCACTGCTTTGTGCCACTATATGCAGTCACAAATCTTCCATAAACTGACATTAATTTCAAATTTACTGCAGAGCTTGTACTCATCTGTTGTTAATGGATGCTTCATATTTACTGCTGATTTAAACTCTGCTTCAAGTAATGCCTGTTCACACCAAATCTGAAACTACAGAGTGGCACAACGTATCCAATATTCACAGCAATTTTTCACTCTTGAATTATTCACACTCAATCCAATGCAGTAATGTTCCCTCATAAATATTGTTATTTGTAAATTATAAATTGTAAATATATATTATTGCAGTGTGATATTTCAGGCTTGGTGTGAACTCCGGAGTTGTGCATTTATTTTTATAAGCTTTATGCATGTTTTATGTCATTGCAAAATGTGGATATGGTGTCTGTTCATACTGCATGTGACGCATCATGCTTTCATTTCTTTACGCTATTTCTGGCTTTCCAGTGCATTGCCTTTTTTTGTTGCTTTTTATATGACATGTGCTTTGCATGTGCTTGCTTGTATTGTCAATTTCACTCTCTCTTTCTCTTGCATTATTTCCTCCTCTTCCTCAGGTATTGCAAGGAACCACCATGCAGCAGCTGCAGCAGGTGCAGGTTGCTCAATCACAGGCGACCCCTATCACGGTAAACACCTCAAACCCCTCAAAATGGCCCCCTATTTTTCCACCAAAAGCCCTTCTTTGAAACTCAAAGAAGCTTTTTCGTGACCTTTTTTATGACAGTTGAATAAGAATTGCATTTCAAAGCACAATGCATCAGCAAAAATATCCCTATTTCATAAACTATACATTAACCAATGCAGCAAACAAAAGCAGAGGGTATGATAAAAATGTGTTAGTGCCTTAAGGTCAGTCCTGTTATTGGCTGTATGAATTTTGTACTGTGTGTGTGTTTTACTTATTTTTTATATTTATTATTGTTAAGTTACTGGTGGCAGAATTCCCCCCGACAAATTCACCATTGCAAGATTTTTAATCACATTGAATTATAAAAAAAAAAAATGACAGTTTACTTGAACAAGCATTTGAGAAATGCATGTGGGCTCATAAAAATGTAATTAAGTTGTTTAGTATAGTACAGCATGTCACATTGCTGGACTGATCAGGTCAACTATCCTGTTGGTTTTATAGTTTAGTCTGTTTAAATCTTGTAATATAGTCTTAGGTCTATGGCGATGTGACCAAACAAGACCTTGTGTTTATTGATTTGAGCTTCAATCTTGTGGTTACTGAAAATGAGACTTCAAAAGGAACCTTTGAACAGTTTTCTCATTGCAAAATGTAATATATGAAAACCACTTTTTGTTGAAGTTTATATCAATATTCTGGACATTTAGGGTTTAGCCATTCAGCTTTGCCATCACAAGAATAAATGAAATATTTAAATGTATTTAAATAGAAAGGTAATTTTAAATTGGAATAATATTTCAATGTTTTTACTGTATTTTTGATCAACTAAATGCAATCTTAGTGAGAGAGAAAACCTCAAAAACTTTAAGAATCACAGTTGACTGGTATTGTGTCTGATATATGTCAACTGAATGCAGAAGGCACCATTTTCTCCTACGAAAAACCAAAAAGAGGAGAAGATATTATTTACACAGGGCGAAATCTGTAATTCATATGCCCTCTACTTGATGCTACATGAGGTCACTGCACGTCTCAGGCCAGTTAGAGTTGTGCTGCTTAATAAATTGCTGACGCCTATCGGGTGTCAGTTCATGAAGAGGAGCGATCATCTGTCACACCTTTGCAGTCAGCGCCCAGGTTTCTCTGTTCAACACGAGAGGCCCAGGGTCACAGTCTTGCATCTCTCCCCTTTCCTCAAAACGTCTTCAGTTTCACTTTCTCTTGGAGGCCTTCCCAGCCCACTGTACAGTGAGATGTAATGCTAATGCTACTATTCCAGCGTTTGTGCTGAAAGAGACTTGAAAGGCACATACCAGATCGAAACGCTACTTGTATGTAAATTTGAATCCGCAGTCCCATCCTCAGGACTTTCATGCTTCCTCTTTCAGAGCGCCCCGATGACCATGCAGGTGGGTGAAGGCCAGCAGGTGCAGATCGTGCAGGCCACTTCACAGGGACAGGCTCAGGTGCAGGCAGCACAGCAGGCTGGACAGACGATGCAGGTCATGCAGCAGATCATCACCAACACGGGAGAGATACAGCAGATTCCAGTAAGAAACTAGGAGAGATGATTAAAACAATTTGTCTTTTGGCTCTTTCAAAAAGATTATAAATTGATAAAAGAGAAGGCAGCACACCTGTGCTACATGAAGACTAGGCAAACATGCTTGTTAGTCAGAGGTAATGATGTGTGCTCCTCATTGCCTCCTTGTGGTGTCCTGCAGGTGCAGCTCAACACCGGCCAGCTGCAGTATATTCGCTTGGCTCAGCCTGTCTCAGGAACACAGGTTGTTCAAGGACAAATACAGACACTTGCAACAAACACTCAGCAGGTAAATCATCTTAGATGGTTAACAATATTAGCTCAGTTAATGGGCACAAGTTATGGATACTTTAAAAAATCATTTTCATTTGGTGACACTAATGGTGCAGATGTTACACAATTGTAAATTTCATATAATATACATTTCCTTCATTTGATGAATTGAATGAAATTGATGGGTGTCATTTTGTTGAATTGTTCTTTCACAGACAGAAATACAACAGGGTCAGCAACAGTTCAGCCAGTTTACTGATGGGCAGGTAATTACTAATCTTTTTTTTAAGCTTTTAAACACATTCACTGTTGTTCAATACGTTTGGGGTCAGTAAGATAAAATGTTCATAGCTGCATTTATTTGGTAAAATGTTCAGTAAAATTGTATTACAATTATTATAATAACCTATTTTCTCAAATAATAATGTTTTCTATTTGAATGTGTTTTTTATTTAATGATGGTAAAGCTTCAGCTTCATTACTCGTCTTCAGTGTCACATGATCCTTCAGAAATAATTATAATATGCTGATTTTCTTCTCAGGAAAATGTATTATTATCATCAATGTTGAAAACAGTTTTTCTGCTTAATATTTTGGCAAAAACTGTGATATGTTTTCTTTTCAGGATTCTGCGATGAAAGATAAGAAAGCAAGATAAAAAAAGAACAGCATATATTTGAAATAGAAATTGTTCTTTGCGGTCACTTTTGATCATTTTAATGCACCATTGCTGAATACAAGTATGAATTAATTTCAACAAAAGTTACTGACCCCAAACTTTTGTGCTTGGCCTTAAAATATGAAACCATATTATATGTTATGTTAAAATATGATATAGAATACTCTAATATAGAACACCGTGTTTTATGATACTATTCTATATGTTATAATTACATGCTCTTCTGTCTTAACACACCAAGTTTCTGTTAGCCTTATTACCACAGCTATAGTTTCAATGCAGATTTTTATCACTTCATATTTAACACGCATCCCTCCCTTTCTTCCTGTGACTCTACAGCAGTTGTATCAGATCCAGCAGGTGACGATGCCGGCAGGACAGGAACTGTCCCAGCCCATGTTCATTCAGTCCACCAACCAGACGGCTGACGGGCAGGTCACCACGCAGGTCAGTGCGGACTGAGGCTGCCCGTCCAAATCCTCACTGGTCCACAGAGCTCCCGACATCACCAACCACAAAGAAGGAGAGGAGCCGCCACACACCAACACCCAGTCCTTCCACTTCCCTTCATCTCATGCCATACTTTGATCAAGTTCTCCGACTTAATTAAGTTGAATTAAGTTATCTTAATTCAGCTATCAAATAATAAACTTCAAATTTATGCTTCATAATTTACCGTCCAAAATACATGTATTGCTGTTTTATTAACAGAGTTTGGGTCTCTTTACTACAGTGCTGGAAGGATCAATGTGTAGTGGCAGAGATTTGATTTCTGACACATTTATTTCAACTGTATGTCTTCTGCAATATGGCTATGAACCCACTGTCTTCCTTGCAGTATAGGTAGAATATGTCCTTGTTTCATAGTTTAAAGAGATTATGCTTTCAGATCTGTTCAGTGATAGTGATATTAGGGTGAGGCTTGTGAAACCTGAGCTGGAGGGAACTTCTTTTGTGGGGAAAAAAATCAACCTTTTTTTTTAAGCCCTCATCCATTTTGACCAGATTATGCCATCTCATGATGTATAGAGTTCTAAACTTGATAAAAGCCATAATCTACACATTCTGCATCTCCGTATGTAGTTTCTGTAATTCTAACGTAATTGTATTAGTTCAGTTATAGTGTCCTGTATAGTTTTGAAATTGATAGCATTGTATTTGTTAAAGGGCTTCTTATAGTTGGGTTTTCTACATGCAGAATGGTCCTCTTTGTGTGAATGTGTAATTGACGTGCTTTTCTTGCGTGTCTTTGTGGACCAGTTTTAAAGAGACTTCCTTTACCCCTTGAAAGTGAACTGCTCCACTGTTACCTACTTGAAAAAACAACACCTTAATTAAATAAAAACCCTTTTATATAAACATTTTTAATACCAGTTGTAACCTTTTCATTATTATTGGCCTCTTGTTTTTATTGTTGATCATGTTGTTTTGCATGTTGTTATGACTGCCAGCATGATATGCAATACCAAGGTCAAATTTTTATTTTTGTTCTTTTTTTTGTAAACAGACCTTGGTTTGTGAGAAAATAAAAACTCCCAAAAAAACTCCCGTTTTTTATATATATCACAATAAACAAAGTCTTGAGTGGACGTGGTTTGAGTTGAAGGTTTTAAGTCATCTCGTGTCATGTCTTAGTGTCGTTATACCAAACGAATGCTATTTAGAATTGTTTTCATTAGGTTGTTAACTTTGAGTACATTAGATTTACCTCTAGGTTAGAACGTTCTGTTCCTGTACTGCTGTAGAGTGGCGGTGTTTATTTTGAACACACGGTGGCGCCATTTCAACCTGACTAGTGCTCAATCACTATGGACCATTTCAACGTTAACGGCTGCATCTGAAAAATGCTGCCTTCGGAGGTAGGAAGGCATCAAGGCATGTCCGAATCCAAAGTTAGCTTCACTTCCTGTCTCATGAGATACCTTCATCTGATCGATTTTTGAAGGCAGCATAGATGTATCCTTCGCTGCCTTTGATATCCCAAAATCATGTGCGTTCAATTCCGTGAAAAAAGATGGCGTCTAAAAGTTGCGTTTGGTGGTCAGTTTGTGTAAATGAATATTTCTGATTAACTTTTTGCACTTTTGATGTTATTTATAGTGAGAAATTAGTATTATAGCAATTAAATATTCGTTTAGTTATCACCAAAACTCGTTATATTTTGTTGTAGATCATTAAACCCTTGAGCTGCCTCAGAAGCCTGTCCGAAATCAGTTCTGTGAGGTGCTTAACGTTACGTGCAAAAAACGCTGCCTGCAAAGTCATTAGGCGCGTTCGACTTTAAGCGGCGCTGGATAGAATGGTCAGTGTATGACATCAAAGTACAGCGAGAACTGTAAAAGAGCAGGTGGTTACTATGCTTTCGAATGGCTCTCGCGGTACTTCGATGTCATACACTGACCATTCTGCGCAGCGCCGCTTAAAGTCGAACGCGCCTATTGCCTCATGAGCAGGGCCGGATTATCCAATGGGCATTGTGGGCACGGGGCCTAGGGGCGCATGTGCACTTGGGGCCCAAGCGAGGGGGATTTTTGTATCGAATCATAGACTGTAAAAAACATGGACGTAGTGTTCGTGACGTCACCCGTAGGTTTTTTGTTTCTTTTTTTTAATGCCAAGGTACCAAAGATAAAAGTACAGAGAAGAACAGCATTATGTACAAACAGGTGACATTAAAGCAGTGCATGTAACGTTAACAAAAATAATCCAAAACAAAGCTTTAACAGAATAAGTTAAAAAGACCAAATAAATTAACTGTTTTAAGTGCTTTAAGATTCTTGGAAGATGAAATAGTTTGGATATACTGTTGAACCTCTTTTTTTTTTGCTTGTAAGGACTCATGTACCCCTCCTGCTTCCTTTGTGGCTGGGAGTAATGGAATTCTGGCAGTAGTTGAAGAGGTGAGTGCTTGTTCTGGAATAACCAACTAGATTTGACATCTATACCTCCTGAATACTATGATTTGAGAGAGGTTTTTAGCAAACAAGGTGCTACTAGTTTACCACCTCATAGACCAGGGGCGCCGTTAGGGGGGGAAAGGTTAGGACGATTCTAAATCGGGCCCGACGATGGGAGGGGCCCCTGAGGGAGAAACGTTCATGATTTCTACCGAGGGGAACGCTAGAGCCCTGCATTTCAGCCCGGCCTGTGTACCGACTCGGGCTTCGATCGGGCCAATTTTCACGTCATAGTTCAGACGCGGGCCGGGCCTCGGGCCTGTTTTAGTGCTTCTCCTTATGTTTATATTTTAGACATCCATCAATTAGTGATGAAAAAAAATTGCCGCGCTGGTGGAAACAACACGAGACCGTGCTGCCGCGGCAGTCAAGAGCGGCTCGACGGTGTTTAGTGTCCAGTAAGCGCAGCTGAAGAGTTCTGCGTTCAAATACACGCAATAAAGCATTGCCATAAAGCCCCAGCAAAAGTAATTACCATGAATGTGTCAGGGGAAATAGTAAGTCGTGAGATATTTGAATTATTTACTAATAAACTGCAGTGTTTTCTGTGTCGGATGAAGAATCAGATGAAGATCCTGATTCGCCATCCCCTCATTAGACGCGCCTTTAGAGAGAAGCACATCTTCACGGATTATAATGAAAGAGTTTTTGTTTTCGATTTGGTTTATTTCGTTAAGTAGTAATTTAAAGCTTTCTATTCCTCAGATATATGTTATCATGTCTGTGAGTCATGTATTCGCTGACTTTTGGTTAATTTTTGTCGAAGTGCTCCTGTTCAAAAGATGAGATGGCTCATCCTTGTTTTCTTTATTTTATAAAATTATTTTATATATTCAGGGCTCTAGACTGCGACCAAAATGCGAAAAAATTTTGAGAGTGTGCGAGTAAAAATTTGATGTGGTCGCACTTGTGCTAGTGCATGGTCTGCCTGCTCCAAAGCGCGAGTGCTGCCAGCCGCAGCACATTGTAGCAGGAGAAAGATTTCACTGATCAGGTGCAAGCGCTTAAGTAGAGCCTGGTTTCACACCGCACGCGTAAAAGCAGAGCAGAGGGAGCGCAGATAGCGGCGCGTAAAATGCAGAGCAAGAGCAGCGCGCGCCCATTGTGCTTTCACTCGGCGTGTCAGCACGAGCGCGAAGGTGCGCGCAGCGGAGGATTTGGTTTTCAAACTAAAGTAAAAGACCGCTTCTTAAACCAGAGAAGGTGAACATGTTGGTTTTCTTGTAGAGAAAACATGCAAGTCCTGTCAGCGACAGACAGTTTAGTTTGACTTTTTGTTTTCGTTTTGAAAAGCTTGTTATCTTTACCTCATGTTAAGGTATGGAGGCTTTCCTTATTTTTTATATTATTATTATTTGATTCCTGTGTTTGCTAAACATTCTGTTATGTATTAGTCTGTATAATACAGCATGTGATGTGTCCTATGCCATACCTCCTCTTATTCGTTTTTGTTAATAAATGTTATGCTAGTTTGTCATTGTAAAGTACTGTTTTATTGTTGTTGTGCTTTTTAATTAAGAATAACAATGAATCCATCTTTTGTTTTAGTCTTAAAAAGTGAAAGGTGTATAGATATAAGCAAAACAGACAATTTTTCTTTTTACTTGTAAAGTGAACCCTAGTGATCTTCTTTTCACTTTCAAGATCGTGAAAGTGAAAGCAAAAAGAGGAATTCCTGTCACAAAATTTAAATCACAAATAATACTGATGAAAAAGAACGGGTTGAATGTTAAACAATTTCGTTACCATATAACTATAAACTATGATAAAAGTTCATCAGCATGCATTGATTAATCAAATGTTGTATAAAAAAATTAAATAATTGCGACCTGTCTGCCGCTGGCCGCTTGGTCGTTACTTTAAGAAAAAAATATTTAACTAACAAAAAAAAATGCTCCAAACGTTTTTCTAAATTAACTTTATAAAAAAGCAAAACGAAATATTATCACTTTGCCATTTCATACAAACTGAACAATTTTAATAGCTGAAACAGTATAATCTGATTTGGGAGAAGGGGAAAAAAGACGGGCTCGAGAACGCAATCGCGATATCTCCTGGTATCCCCAGCCATAACCCCCCCCCCCCCCGGAAGGTGCAGGAGGGCCGAGTGAATATGCTGTCCAGGGGGCCCAGAATCCGTAGCGGCGCCCCTGCATAGACCATACGATTGTGCTATTGAACTTCTTTCTGGCACACTCCCTCCTAGAGGTCATTTATATTCCCTCTCTTCACACCTACCGTATAATGTTTCGCGCTGTAGGTTTTGATAGATCTGAGATTTAAAATTGCGCTGCCGGAAATGCTTCAGCACCAGACATGTGCAATAGCGTTCCAATGACTTTGTTATTGTTTATGTCCTTGAAATGGTCCATAGGCACATTTGTGATTAGGAGAACTCATTTCCGCGAATCAAATCTAGTTTTCAAAGAACCACTTCTAAATACATATTAAGCCGTTGTGTTATTAATAAAGATTTTATTGTAATTTGTGTCTCTTGTGTCCTACTTCATCTTTTGTTATATTTTTTACACTGTCATCATTTGTAAAGTGTATATATATATATATTTTACTTTCCTTTACCTTTACCAAATTTACCTGACTTTAAAAAATAGGATACTTTTGAGGGTGGTTCTAGAGATTTTCTGAGGGAGGGGTTTGGCAACACTGAGTGGGAGATTGTCACTTAGTTATGACACGTGGATCTGTCAATGGTGTGAGTGCTTACATTTGTAACAGCATATCGCACAAAATCACAGAAACAAACTTTACATTTTCCATCTCGGTTTTTTTAATGCCAAAAAAATGTTAACGGTTGAGTCACGGGTTTGTGAATGAGTGCTAAGCTTTGGGAGGTCAGGTGGCATTCCTTATCCGGCCTAAATCTTAAAAGGAAGGCTTGATTAGAAGGCCACAAAGAAAGTAGGAGAAAGAGTCAGATGTGTAACATTAGTCAGAGTAATGGCTAGAAACTCATCCGAAATGTTCAGCTTTTGAGAATACAAGTGGTTTACTAACTCTTTTTTAAATTAACACACACACACACACACAAAAAGGGATCAGGGCAGCTGCTGGTTGTGTTATTCTTTCTTTTCTTTTCTTTTCTTTTATTACTATTTATCTATTTAAACAAAGTTTCTGAAAGCCTTCATAGAGTATAAATAAGACTACACTTCCTGTTCCTGTAAGTGGTGTGAGGCCAGGACTTAACTTGTGGACATGCTTAATCGTCTTATACGGTGAACAATTACTGCATTAATGAGTGAGGATTGGATCTTAATATTTGAGATATGAGGTCTGGTGAATATCTGTACCTAATCCTGGCATGACTTGGATTTATTAACTCTGTTTGTCTTGGATGTTGAGTTTCTTCATGTCAGGAATCTTCCAAAAGATTAGCTGAAACCGGTCATGAGAGAGCATGAGAGATTTGCTAATTTAATACCACCACCAAAATCATGTACAATAAGTAATCTGATGTAAGACATTGCAATGAGCATTACACAGTTGTTTTTGTTTTTTATTGTAGCCTGTCGCCTTGTGCCAGCCTATTGTTGTCATCGAGAAAGCACTTCTAGCTGTTTGCTTGGCACAGCCGTTGTGTTGATAGTTTAGACACCTCATCATATCAAAGGGGAAACCCAGCGGCTCAGGCTTCAACTTTGGACGTGGTTCTAAATTCCCTTACATGACCCTCAGTTACTGATCTCTCATACTGATTTAGTACTGTTCAGCCTACCTTAAAGGTATAAACAGTCTTTATTCAATTCATTTGAAGAATACTTTATTTATACAACAGCTTTACAGCAAAAAAAATAAAAGTGTACTGGCATTTTTAAAGCCATATTTATATGCATACATATGCAAACGTTAGAGCAGATGGCACTAGAAAGACATCGCTAGTATTTTATATAAACTGGGCTTTTTGTTGATTTTACAAAGTATAACCAATAAATGACTGATTCTATACAATTTTGTCTGAATAATGTTTTTAAAATTTTAATAAAATAAGTTGTTTTATCTTCTAAAGTGAATTTAGGCATCAAAACATTATAATTTTCAGTAAAAAGTGGATATTAATTTTGAGATTTAACTATTTTTAGTGTTTTTAAAAATTTAATTTAAGTGAACATTAAATGATTGCAATGATAATTTAAATGTAAAAATATAGCATGCATAATTAAATATCTAATAATATCACCCATATACTGACTGATAAATAAAAGAAAATCTTGAATTTTTGTTGATAACCGTCATAATACTGATATATCATTCTTTCACCATGCTGGGTTTTCTGACTCTGTGCGAAACGTTGCATTGTAAAGGGAGAGGTATTGGTCTAAGAGTTTTGTGCATTTATTTTCAGCAAACTAAAGTAAATAACTGTTGGATTAAACAGTTGGACTCTGAACAGGAATTACTGTGTTATATTAAGGATAATCCATGTTTTCCTTGTGCTACGTTCTGTTTTGGAATCTGTAAATGATTGACCCATTTGTTTTGAGACAAAGCTTTAGGAATTTGGCTCCTTACGATATACCAATGTATGTACCAGTAATTTCAGAGAGTCTGGAGCTACAAAACCCTTGTCCACACTCTTGTGGACATGCCTGAGCCCTGAGCTGTTCAGGTGCCCTATTGTTTGGGTGATTGACGTGACAAAAGTGGGCAAGAACTTAGACTCTGGGTCCACCAATGCATTTTAAGCCAGCTGAAAATTTCAGGTACTTTTTTGACAACACCCAGCTGTGAGTGCTTGAGAGCTCTTATGGGTAACGAAATGTAACTCCAAGCATTTTTCATGTTAGTGTCGTTGTAGTCTGGAAATGCACATTTCAGAAATATGCTATAGCCTCAGGGAAAAAAACTCTTTGGTGGACACTGCCTTACAGATGTGCTCTATGGTAGGTCAAGGAGTTTCGATACAAAAAGGCATTGTATTTGGGTGGGAAAAAGGTGTCTCAGCCTTCACAGGTCTTTCAAAAGGTCTCTTTCATTCAAGGCACTGGAGCCACACCAGTTCGTCCTGCTCAGCAGAAGAAACAACCATGCTTCTGTTCCAGCCTCTGGGCTGCATGTGAGTCATGACATCATTTAGGAAAAGGAAGAAATGGATTTGGAAGTTAGTTTAAGAGAGGCAGGTTCTAGTCTAGCCACAGACTGCACAAACTGTTTGTTTTGGGCTTGTCTGACCCACAGAGTATAATTTGATGTAGAAATAATTTCTGTAAAAAAAATATTTTCTAGTCACTATCCGAATGATCTCAAATTACACATACTTAGTTCTGCAAAGGTTTTAGGTCTTTGTATCATTATTATTGTATGTTTCATTTCATTATTTATTATCTCTCTTTTTCCTGTCATTAACTGAATAAGGAATAGCACAGTTTCTCTTACTATTGTGAAATATGATATGCTATTCCGAATTTAGCCATTGTTGAAGTTTCCTCTTCCTCTTCTATTGATTTATTCTTTAGTCCTGTCTTGTTTTTAGTTGCTGTTCATCAGTCCTGTTTTGTCTTTGTGCAGTAGATGTGTCTTTTGAGCTTTTTTCCCATGTACTTGTAAAAATTATCATGCCTTGTCTTTGGTCTTGTGTTGTTGGTCTTGTGTTGTTTTAGAATAGCTTGGTTCTTTTGTGAGTTGAATATGTTTTGTGCTGTTTTTGCTTAATTTCATGTTTTTTTATTATTTAATTATTAATGGTTCTGAACTGTTCTTGAACTTCTTGTGATTATTTTTGGGTTCCTGTTTCATTACAGAACAGTTAATAAAGTGCATTGGGGTTTACTGGTGGTAGGAGAAAGGAGGCTTTTAAACAACTTCTAATAAATATAAGCTATTGCTTTGCAAAATTACTTAAAAGTTCTCAAAATGCCGCAAAATTAGCACATATGCTAGATGTAATTGAGTTGAAATTTGGAGAAATATAAATAAATAAAGGTTTTGACTATCTGATCTCATGGGAAAACAACTAGGCTATTTTACAAGGTGCATATTTCACATTAATTATTGTAATGTAATTCGTATGGGAATGGATGATTTTGAAAAATAATAATAGTAAAGAGTATGGAAAGGTGTCTAAGCTCCTAAGCATCAGTGGGGTGTAAGCAGATCACACAAATGCAATTGTACAAACTCATATGATTGCAATTGATCTTACCTGACAAGACCAGGAAAGGAGGTTTCAGAAAGGAGGTTAAGTGAAAACTCTGAGTATGTTGAACCTGAAATGAGGGAAACTCTGGGTTTTCCGTTTCAAAATGGGAGGTTTGTCAAACCCGAGAAAGCAGGGTAAGTCAAGCCCGTTTCTGAAAGAGAGGTAACTTTTATACTCAGATTCAGGTACCGCGGTAACTTACTCTGTGAACCTAACCTGGACGGGAGCAGGTTTTCTTCGGTAAACCCGGAGTTTCTTTCGGTCTCCTCCACCTTTTTATAGTATAAGCGAATTTTAAATACCTTATTCATTCACACTGCAAAATGTATTTACTTACTGAGTATTTTTTGTCTTATTTAAAGTACAAATATCTAAAAATGTCTAATTATATATGAAAAAAATTGTCTATATTTAATCTTGTTTCCTGGGGGATTTTCCTTTTAAGTGCATTTTACATAAAATAAGTAAAATTGTCCGCCATAGGGTAAGAAATCATCTTAATGCAAACGGAAACAAGAATATGTTTAATGTCTTACTTCATTGGAAGATAATTTGCAAAATAAGAAAAATGCACTTTAAAACATCTGAGATGAAGAGCACATTTTAAGTCCGCTGTATGCAGATTTTAAGGAAAGTGTGCATCCCTCTCTCACTCATTCTGATAATTTTTCCTGGGTACAAATCTGTTAAAGAGGAGTATCACAGCACTGTAGGTAAGTGGTGTAAAAATCTGTTTAAATGAGACTAATCTGATAAATGACGTTCACTTGATAACATCTTTCTGTGACGTCTGGAAGTAACCCAATAATCCGAATTTCCTTCAGGATTTCCAGTGTGGTTGGATGCATTGATGACAAGCATATCTCCACCATCGCACCCTCTAAAAATGAAACTAATTACTTGCCTGAAATACTTTTAGAACTGCATTTCATGACACAATAACAGTAATATTTTAAACATTTTGCGGATTTTCCCCTCCACCATTAATGCTCGCTGATTGGTGCGAAATGCATTCTGGGATACCTGGCTGCCTCATGTTCGCACAAGTCACCTGTTGATGCGTCATTGATAAAGGGGGTGGAGCAAGAACACATCTTGGGATTTTAACTGTACTTGGCTAGATGTGAACTTTGAATTGGAACAGTACTTGGGCGAAGACTGATGACATTTCACAAGTCCACAAGTACAGACAAGGGCCCTGTCCCAACTGGAACACTTCATGTGCACTTGCGGTCTTACAGACTTACAAAGGCCGCCGCTTGCGCGTGTCCGTTAAGTCCACGAGACCGTAGGGTGTCCCATTCCTCATTTTAGCACCCTCGATCCGCACTTCTGCCGAGCCCGCACTGGGGCGAGCTCCGCAGCAGACTTCTACCCGACAGTCAAAGTGGCATTATGTCATGAAAGTGTGGACTCAGAGGAAGACCGCGAGGGTTAAGGGTGCCATTTGGGACAGATAGACCCTTTATAGACCCTTTTTCTGTTAGTAAACATTGTGACGTTTTTCTGTGGGCGGAGCTTAGATGGAGGCAGACAGATTCCCCTGACCGCTTCACGCTAGCGTACGCTAGCTATGAAGTTTGCTAGCTTGTTTTTTTTTTACAATAACTGGAGAAATTCGGATTTAACCTGCATATGTAAGGTCACTCACTGTCCGAGACCGCGATTGTTATTTGAAAATGTTAACTTTAACGGATGAAACCAGATTGGCCGACTCGCACACCCTTTTACTCAAAGGATGGACAATCTGACAGGATTACGTTAACGTTACCTCCCGTAATCATGGCTCGTAATCATAGGGGAACCACTTTTGGTGCTGTATAGCACCAAATCTTGGTGCTTCAGTGGTTCTTCGCCGGTTCTTTGGTATGACTGAGGGGCTATATAGCACCGCTACCATATACAGAACCTGTTAAGCTCCTGTATGGTTCTTCAGCGGTTCTTCAGTGGTTCTTTGGTGTATAAGGTGCTATATAGCACCACTGCCATACAAAGAACCTGTTAAGCTACTTTAAAGGTTCTTTATGAGCCAAATAACCACTTTTGGTGCTGTTTAGCACCATTTTTGTTGAAGAAATACAGTGCTATATGGCACCTCTTTTGGTTCTACATAGCACCATTTTACAAAGGTGCTGAATAGCACCAAAAGTGGTTCCCCTATGATAACGAGTTAAGAACCACTTTTAGTGCTGTATAGCACCATTTGTTTAGAGTGAACATCTGTTGTTTTTTGTTGACTGTAAAAAAGGATGTATTGATGAAGTCAATGAAAAAGAAACAATTTAATAAGCCAAACAATATTTTTGGTGTGGGAAACATTGCTGAGCAGTCGTGTTCAACAGAGCACAGCGGAAGTGAGGGCCTGAGGTCTTACCAGTCCTGCTGATATGTGTGTATTTTTAAATTCTCCTAATGTCCCTCTGTGGGCGTTCAGTTTTGGATAACACAGTGCTTTCTGGGACGTGAGTGAATGTGTCCTGTGAGTGTGAGTATTTATGTGTTAAGAGCTCTTATAGTTTTCCCATATTGCCTCATCAGATTTGTTGTCTATTTGCACCCATGTGCCAAAGGAAGGCGAGAAGGTGTTTATGTCTTTCAGTAGATTTGTCTCAGCAGTGACATTTGGCCCTCAAAGAAACAGGTACATTTCTCCCGTGTCCACTGACCTTGCACAGCTGCTGTGTGTCATCAGAATTCTGGGCTAGAGGTTTGGGACTTGTATCAGTCGGTTTTCGTGTTAATTGCTGGTGTTAAGAGGGGACCCTGTTCGTTTATGAGTAGGTGGACCATGACTGATTGATTCTCTCTTGTGAAACGTTTGAAGTTAATCCTATGAGGTTGCTATGGGTCACCTACTCTTACATAAGCACTAAACAGATTAGAATTTAAGAAATGATATGTGATTAAGTAAAACCGAGCTCGTCTTGTCATGTCACATGCAGTTGTCCTTATTGGTTTCTTCAAGAACCTATCTCATGTTCAAGAGAAGCCTAGAAACTCCATGTTCAATGTTAACCCATATGACATGAAAATAATTAATCATATCTGCACTGATATTGATTACATTTCAATTGCTATTATTGTTTATTTAGTTATTATTTAAAGTTGACAGGATATAATTACTTTTACATTCATACATTTGGCAAATTACATTGCATTTAAGGTGTACATGTTATCAATTCATGCATTCTGTTGGAATCGAACCCATGACTTTGGCGTTGCTAGTGCCATATTCTGTTTGAGTGTGTCCAGACTAGCTTTTTCCCATGTGAAAATTTCACCTGATGTGGAAAGTATCCATTAACATTTTTAGACACAAGTATCATCGTAAACTTTTACTTTTAAATGTTTTCACTTCTTTCATCACTTAATGGATGGATGCATTTAAAAGTTAAACAAATGAATAGCATTTCATTTTTTTCACTCTCGCCAATTTGCACACAACATTTCATTCCAAAGCTTTAAAAAATAAGCACACAATGTGCACTGAAACGTCATTAAGTTTAAAAACAAAAACAGGGGGTTCACAATGAAAGAATGTTGCCAACTTGCACAAGAGTGCATGCAGGAAATAAAGCATAGGGCTTAAGAGGCAAAGGACTAATGCATTCCACGATTGCTCTAAAGCAGCAGCAGACGAAACCATTAGGACGGTCTGCATAAAATCACATAAACTAAATGCAAGGTATTGATTGTTGATGTCCCTCTTCTTCACTCCATCATCAGCCATCAACACCACATAACTTGGGCATTAATTCTCTATCTTTTATAACCATAGTTTACTGCAATATAACAGAGTGATGAGAGACTACTATTCTTATTTTACTATTTTCCTTAGGTGACACATGCAGACAATATTGGCATTTACTGAAGCACATGTCCAGAGCTTAGAATACTGTACAGCACATCCCCAGCACCTGTTTCAGAGGGTTAATCTTGGCCTTGACATCAACAAAATGGCCTTTTGATTGATTCTCTGGATATGACTGAGTGCATGTTTACTCAGAAGTACATTGATCCAGCATATATTTGGATAAATGTTTGATGTTTGCACAGTGTGTGAATTACACCCACTACAACTTAGTGGGAGAATTATATTTTTATTTTCTATTATACTTTCTTGTAGTTTTAAGGGTGCAAAATTGTTGAGGTTAGTCTAGTGCAGAAATCTGTCATTTGGCGTCACAGTAAGTTAACGTAAATCATTTTACCTTTTAACAAACGCACTATATTTTTTTTAGAAGTTAATTACATAAATCTATAATATCGAAGGATATATCAACATCATCAGCTATACGTGCCATGACTGACTTTTTGGTACAGTAAGTTTTATTTAAAACGTTTGTTAATTTCTTTTAGTAGGTTCGAGTCTTTATTAGAGGAGCCAGACCTCCCAAACCCCCACAATACGCACGCTGTGTTGAGAAAGCAACTCTGTTTGGACCGTTGACTCACTGAGGTAACGTTTGCACAAGGGTCATGCGCTTTATTGTTGTTAAAGCATGTCTCTGAACCAAACTCCGGCGTAGCATCTACATTCGTCGTGCCGAACACCTCAATGGAAATTTCGGGAAAGATGTGACTTGGCCCTGAGGGAAAACAGAAAACATAATCCGTTCATCTAAATTTGGTGGCGGTGCCAGGCATCCCTCCCTCTCCTCGCGTCTATTTGCTCTCACTTTCATCAACATCGCGCTGCGCGCAGCACGTGCCGGTTACGCACTCTCTCCGTCTACACCGCTGAGCGTCTTGGACTCTATAATATGTCACGGACTTTTGGGACAGTCTTGAAATGACCGAACTACGGGCACGACTTTGAATTCATCTCTCACGGACCGGCTCCGCTCCTCCCCAAAGAACTGGAATGAGCGTCGCGCTCCGGAGGGGGAAACCCGGGCATGTCCTTTCATTCTAAACATTTATTGTGTTTGCTTAGACAGGAAAACTTGAGTTATGGGATGCCTTGGGCTTTTTTGTGCCACTGGATGTATTCCAAAACTTTTGAGTAATTAATTCGCACGTTAGCATCTCACCATGAAGTGCTCATTGTCCAGTTACGATTTCAGATGAAAATTGAGCTGAAATATTTATATCAATGTGGAGTCAGGGCTTTAATGAACGTGTCTTTGTGATAGTGATAGTGATAGTGATCTTAAATTAACAGTAATAGCATGTAGACGCGCTCTATGAGGCTTTTGAACTATTTCACCTGCGTACGCCACGTTTAGCCTATTCACTTGCAGATTGGTAGAATGAGCATTTTGTCTTTTAAATTGATTAAATGCCTTTAAGTTTAATTAGTAATTGACTTAAATGTCCTAATACGTTATTTTTTTATTTTGCTGATTACAACAATAATTTTTAACTAAACTAAACTTAAGGAAGCGTATTATTGTTAATAATAATACAAAATCACAGTATGAATTATTATTGATTATATTATTAAAAATAATGTATTTTTATTGTAGTATGATAATTATTTAGCTACCATTGTGTTCAGAAATTTAAAAAAAAAAAGTTCTCACAGTTCTGTGAATCAGCTGTAGGACACTTAAACAAATACAAATAATCGTTTTCAGTCATTGGGGAAAAACAATATTGGTTAAGCTGTAAATGGTGCACTAGTTTGCTTGTGTCAACACAATAATGTTGGGTAGCCCTTCAAATAACGGAGGCATTAGGATGCTGGCCTCCCCTGCACCCAATGATGACAGGCGGGTTGAGTTTGTGGCTCTCACGGCTGTTCACACTGAAAGAAGCGAGCCGTCGACCCCAGAGCGCGGACACCCGTCTCACCACACTGGCTTACTGGGCACACCATTGTCGGTGCCACCGGGCCAAAGGGCAACCCCTTCTGCCTCCAGCAAACGCTACAGAAAGTTACAGAACTGCCTGTACAATGTGCTGGAGAGACCCAGAGGATGGGCGTTCATCTACCATGCCTTCATGTAAGTTTCTCACAATTTTGGGATGCACTTTTTTGTTTCCCATTCAGTTTTTGTTTTTCAAAGTCTTAAGCTAAGCAAGAAGCATGTTGATAAATGACCTCAGAGAAACAGCTAATGAGTGCAACGTAATTTTCTCACACAAATGGCCCACCTGCCATGCGCTCACCTGGAGTCAGTGGCAGTCTCTAATTCTGAACAAGCTGAGTCTAGATATTTTCCTATTATGTGACCCTTTCAATAGACCATATCATTTCAGCATCAGCCAAGATTGATTTTAATCTCTCTCAATTGGATTAAATTCCCATGCTGCATTCTTTCAACAAATCAAGTTTGCTTGAATGGGAGAGCGCCCGTTTGACATTTACAGATGCATTGTATATGGCGTTAACTTGGTTGAAATCGTAAAATGCTTCAGGATGCTCTAATACAGAACATTATTAATGTTTTATTCATTGTTGCTCATTGTGTTGCCAACTTAAAGGGCCGAGTATTTAGTAAGAGATGTAGAGCAAGTGCTCCAACGTGCTAACTTTGACATTAGTTTATTCAAAGTTAGTTATTAGACCACTTCTCTTTGGTTGAGAGTCTTGAATGGTCCCTATTCTAAAATAATCCACTATATCATTGTATTTGACTGGTCAGAAGTTGTTCCCTGCAGGCAGGCACGTCAGAGGTCATTTATAGATGTCTATGACTGTGACTGTAGTTTTAGCCCTGTGCAAAGTAGGCAGGTGTTTGATGTCTTTGTGTTGAACATTCTTATGTATTTCTTTTTTGTAGTCTGATTTTTTATAAGAAGGCCCTTTTGAGTGTTTTTTATCCTCTGAATGAGTATTAAACCCATAGTGAGCCATTATAGCGGAGAGATAGACATCGCTTCCATTCTCTTACAGTTTGAAAGCAGAAGGGAGCTTATCAGAGTCTCTCAAACCTCTGCCTGTCATTCATCTTCCTCACTTAAAACCACAACACAGAATTAATTCACCGATCTCCTATTGAGTGCTTTTTGTTTTCAGGCCCAATCTAATTGCAAATACCAAAATAACTTGTAATTGCACAGCTTCAGGGTAAACAATTCAAGTTTGATTTAAATATATGTATATTTTGATTATTTGAACAAGTATGGGGTGCAAATAACATTATTCATCTTTTTGCACTTTAAAGTCAACATGATTTGCTGGTCTTTTTTTCACTTTTACTACTAACGTGATGTACTTCCAAGTGAAACAGGATATTCAATGAGAAAAAATGTAGGTTGGGACGACTTTATCCACCATGATTAGCAGACGGAAAGTGGGTGTTGGATATCAGAATGGAGCCAGACAGAATGTGATTTTCCTAAAACAAGACCAGGGGGCAGGTTCACAAAAAAATATATATGTATAAGATAAATATTGAGAAGTTTGTAAGGTGCAGTTTCTGAGAACATCTGTATTTATTTTTTATATTTATAAAATTATAGATTTTGACTTACTTATGAGGTTATGAGGTTGACTTTAATACAGTAAAATTGAAAATTTACATAGGTCAAATTTATAGACATTTTACCATCTATGAACACTTTTTTGAAGTAGGACACACCTGACGGCCATTTTTAAATGTAAAGTATGTGAAGTGTGAGTCAGAAGGTCACTAAAGTTCCAATGCTAAATCTAGGCTCAGCAACTGTTTCTGTAAGTGTTACGTGAAGTACCTTTATTAATTGGTAAATCACTTTTAGTCAACCTGCTAAAAGAGCCTTCCCTTTGTCCATGAAAAGAAGATGTCTGGTCTGGCGTGTTTCACCCCAGTGTAGTTTAAACAAGTATAGCGGTCTCTAAGCCACTGCCACTATTTGTTTACACCATCTATGTTGAGCACTCTCTCCCTCTCCCTCTTCCTCTCTCTCTCACTCTTTCACTTTTTCCCTCTCTCACCCGCACACTCATACTAAATGCATATAGAGTCCATATATATATATATTATAGGTCATATTAAAGGGGTTATAGGATGCTTTTTTGTCTTGTGTATTTGGTGTAACATAATGTGTTGACATGCTTTAATGTTCAAAAAACACATAATTTTTTAAATACTGTACATTGTTGTAGGTCCTCTATGCCCCGCCTCTCTCAAACGCTTCATTTTCTACAAAGTCCCTCCTTCCGACAAGCACAGTCTGCTCTGATTGGCTAACTGAACCAGTGCATTGTGATTGGTCGAACACCACAAGCCACGTCGGAAATGTAACGCCTCTTTCCATAATCGCTAGCTTCAGCTTTCAAAACTAAAGTAAAGACAGTTAATAATATCCTTAGTTTTACCATCAGTTCAAGCCCGAAAGGGGAACAGAGTTGCGTGACAGACACAGTAATGAAGCTCGTATGTGTTTGCACACAAGCCGAGGTTGTGTGACGTTGTCTCCCTCTCTCACACACGCGAGCACACACACACACACACACACACACACACACACACACACACACACACACACACACACACACACACACACACACACACACACACACTCACACACACACACACACACAACGCGCAAAACTCCACATTTGAACAGTCAATAGCAAATACTTAAACTAATAACAAAATATTCAGTCGCTGATTCAGAAGCGCCAGATTGTCATAGCAAAGTCCGAATTACCTCCTCTCCTAGGTTCACGAAACTGTCATCCATACAATGCATTGCTGTTCTGTTGTAAGTAATCTTATTGATTCCTACACTGACCAAAATTATAAACGCAACACTTTTGTTTTTGCCCCCATTTTTCATGAGCTGAACTCAAAGATCTAAGACTTTTTCTATGTCCACAAAAGGCCTATTTCTCTCAAATATTGTTCACAAATCTGTCTAAATCTGTGTTAGTGAGCACTTCTCCTTTGCCGAGATAATCCATCCACCTCACTGGTGTGGCATTTCAAGATGCTTATTAGACAGCATGATTATTGCTTAGGCTGGCCACAATAAAAGGCCACTCTAAAATGTGCAGTTTTATCACACAGCACAATGTCACAGATGTCGCAAGATTTGAGGGAGCATGCAATTGGCATGCTGACTGCAGGAATGTCCACCAGAGCTGTTGCCCGTGCATTTAATGTTCATTTCTCTACAATAAGCCACCTCCAAAGGTGTTTCAGAGAATTTGGCAGTACATCCAACCGGCCTCACAACCGCAGACCACGTGTAACCACACCAGCCCAGGACCTCCAAGATCATCTGAGACCAGCCACACGGACAACTGCTGCAACAATCGGTTTGCATAACCAAAGAATTTCTGCCCAAACTGTCAGAAACTGACTGCAGTTCGTCGTCATAACCGACTTGTGTGAGCAAATGCTCACATTCAATGGCGCCTGGCACTTTGGAGAGGTGTTCTCTTCACAGATGAATCCTGGTTTTCACTGTACAGGGCAGATGGTAGACAGTGTGTATGGCGTCCTGTGGGTGAGCGGTTTGCCGATGTCACGTTGTGGATCAAGTGGCCCAAGGTGGCGGTGGGGTTATGGTATGGGCAGGCGTATGTTATGGACAACGAACACAGGTGCATTTTATTGATGGCATTTTGAATGCACAGAGATACCGTGACGAGATCCTGAGGCCCATTCTTGTGCCATTCATCCACGACCATCACCTCATGTTGCAGCATGATAATGCACGGCCCCATGTTGCAAGGATCTGTACACAATTCCTGGAAGCTGAAAACATCCCAGTTCTTGCATGGCCAACATACTCACCGGACATGTCACCCATTGAGCATGTATATTTGAGAGAAATAGGCCTTTTGTGTACATAGAAAATCTTAGAACTTTGAGTTCAGCTCATGAAAAATGGGGGCAAAAACAAAAGGGTTGCGTTTATAATTTTGGTCAGTGTAAATGCATCTACTTTCGGAAGGCCAAATAAAGTGCTTTTGCTTTCGCCTAGAAACACACAGCTTCTCCCTGACACGCTCAACACTACTGCGGTTACTGAAACCACGCCTTCTTTCTTTGCGTGAACATTTGGCGGCATTACGCAAGTACTTCCACATTGTGACATAGACATGTGGGGGCATGTTTGAATGAGATTCATCTAGGGGGGTGTGGCAGAATCTTAACTTTGATTACAATATTGGTTTTGAGACTCTTTGGTTTTGAGTCTTTGTTCACTTTTGTTTTGCAATTCAGTCTTATCTATGGAAACTATCCAAAGAGAGAGAAAACTTGCTTTATTTTACTTTATATTAAGGTACATTTTTAGCAGTTCATTAATAACCTTTGTCTGAATTTATTTTGGAAATAACAATTATTTTATTAAACTGTAATTTGCTTTCTATAAAACACAAAATAGTGGAAAGTAAATCCAGAATTAATATTTCTATTTTTCACTGTATAAATGGGTCTTTATACATGAAAATATTGATTAGTCTTTATAGTTTAGAAGGATCATAATTGGGGCTCCATATAATTGTATCTGTCCTCTGACAGGTTTGGCGCAGCTACGCTTCGATACAGAGAAAATTGAGAAATACATACAAAACCTTTTTTTCTTACATTTGGAATTGGCGTAGTTACTTAATTTGCATTTACAGCAGATCAGTTGACAAATGTCAAGGTTTAGGAAAATATTTTGGCACTCAGATCATCTGCATAAGAGCTCTTGAAACTGAAAACTTTGGAGCAACACAGTCAAAATGTAGATGAGCATTCTTATAATAATACATTGGCTCTCTGTCCAATGAAAGAAGTACAGTGAGGAGTTATTAACAGTACCTGACGTGTCAAGGTTATGTCTCTCAAGTTTCAGACACCTAGTGTCCAATTTTCTGTTTCTATTAACGCCTGGCCATGTGGCATTTGGGTGATGTAAATTCTGTTAATGTATGGCACTGGTTTCTGAATATCCCATCCAAGGACAACTATCATGACATGGGTATCAATGTAAGTAGATGTCCGATTAATTATTTGTGACCCTCTCTGTGAAATCCAGGCTAAAGTCTCAATATCTAATTATGAGATAACGAGCATCAAAATTTGATTTCTACCATTAGTTTCACTATAATTTCAATCTTTGACATAACCTTACTAAGTCAATATTAAAGATATAAAGGTTACATTTTCACAGAATGTTCTTTACCATATGAAGGAGGATTTTTTTTATAGAAAACAGCAAATCACAAAAAAATTACATTAGCTGGGTTTTCACAGAGAGGGTCACATTTAGTGTCTATACACTTCTTTGACAAATTCCAGTTAATTGCTATAGTGTACTTCAGCCAGAGTCTCTTAAATGTCTGAATTAGCCTGCAAATATATCCCTGTGATAATGGGAACTTTAACTGTAGATTAGAACCATACTGCGGCTTAGGGAAATGAAGTAGCACAATGATCATTAAATTGAGACTGCGATGAAGCAAGGGGTGTAATGTCTTGATCACTTAATTAGCTCTGCCCCGTGAGGCTGCTGCGGCAATGTGTTTCTCTCATGGTACCTTGTTTTTGGCACAACTGTTGTGAAGAGCTTCTCAAACACGCTTTTTCATTCTGATCTCATGCTGAGCACCCTCTCTCTATCTAAAACCCAGCAGTTAGATTGTTTTGTTTTTTTCAAACAGATTTTAAACATGCCTTCTAAATTAAATGATAGGGAATAATGTACAATATTACAGAATGGTAATTAGATTAGATAGTAGATAGATAGATAATAGAAACTTGATATTTTGACTCAGAAATGGAAAAGTTCTTTGGGCGGCTGTGAAAATTTTCTCATAATTCATCGACAATTTGGATGGAGTTGGCTTTCTAACCAACAGTTGACTTTCACTTATTAACAGAGGATATATATTATTCAGACATACATACTGTATACATTATTCATATATATATTATTCAGAGATAGAATGGATGTAGATGTTTGACAGGATTTGGACCTCCAGTTTTTATTATATTTATTATTATATTTTTCTTGGGTGGGTAGTAGATTAAGATTGATAAATTATAATACTGATAGATAGATAGATAGATAGATAGATAGATAGATAGATAGATAGATAGATAGATAGATAATCTATATATTCAATATAATTTAGATAGATAGATAATATAGATAGATAGATAGATAGAGAGATGTATATATAGATATTATAGATAGAATAGATATAGATATAGATAGATAGATAGATGTGTATATAATATTATAAATTATTATATTATATATTAAATATTTTTTTATCAGAGATAATATAGATGATATAATAATGAGTTAAGTTGAATATTATAATGTGAATATTATACTTTGCACTGACACTACAGTGACAGTTGTGAGCATCTATGGTTTTATTTATTTATTTATTTATTCATTTATTTAATTTATTTAATACAAATATATAAAACACATTTTATTTTAATACAATTGATGGTATTGGCATTATTACTTGAACCACCAACTTATTTTACCCAGAAGGATGAAGGTTCGCAAGGCAGCACAATAAGAAGACAATTTTTAGATATTTAAATCTAGATTAGGTTGGAAAAATATAGGTAATCTGCTCTGTGACTTTTACTGAGGCTGTGTGAAAAACAAACATACATCTTTTGATTTGGACCGGATTTAAATCACAAATCTGTGAAAATGCATTTTCTCCACTCAGTTGGGTGAAAAATGGAGCATTACATGCAAATCAGACCGAAAGGACACCTGCTGGTGATACTGACACAAATTCCTTCGGTTGTGACACTGAGTCATTGCTAAGACACGAGAGGAACCACTGACACTGTTAGAAGTTCTACACAAATGACTGGAAGCCTGTGAAATGTTTATGCATGGGACAGGATTCTTTTTTCTATCACCCCTGCTCTTAGATTAAGATGTCTTGTCAGAGGCTAAACTTACAAGCTATCAGAGTGTTGATGTGACGTTTGTAAGAGATGGGGGTCAAAGGTGAATATATGTAATGTACATGAGCGGATGCCAAGGACGCAGCTGTAGTTTTATTAGGCCGAAGCTGACCTTTATCAGTTTTCCACAGCACCACATAAAGAAAATCCGCATGCTGTTTTCAACAGGCCCTGAGCAAACACAAGGGCTTTCAGAGCTTCACAAAGGTTCTTGGACTGTAAATGAGGGCAACAATTCCAGGAGTTGTTAAACAGTCTCAAACTGAAGAGTTGAACAGCAGTTATTACAGTGGAAAACATCTTCATTCCTTGAACAGCCCCCGAGTCACGCTTCAACCTCACCCTACAAATTAAGCAATAAATGAGCTCTCATTTTGTTAAATAACTTCCCTATTTATGAATGACTTTATTTCTTTATTTTTTTCTTTTTTTCTTCTTTCGGATTAATGGAAACAGCTTTGCAGCTTAATATAATAAAAATGCATTGGTAGTTGGCTGCTTAAGCAAAAAAGAAATGGACGTAGCCAAATAAGAAGGAAAATATGGAGGTGAGAGAAGGGAAAAGTGAACAGGCCTGCACTTTTATCTCCTTTAGGATTCAGTATGTTTTGCAGTTTTACCCATTCTTTAAATTTAAGTAGTCAGCCAGAAATAACAGCTTGTCCAGAACTGGTGCACGGTCCCTCAAAGTGCTGTACACTTGAGTTTGAGAAAATAAATATATAAAAAACTTGCACTCCCTCGGCACAAACATGTAGCCTTGCGCAGTGGAATTGCGTGTGTAAGAAATGCTTTTGTGCTCATAGTGCTGTTACGCTGTTCAATAATGCATTTTTGTGCTTTTAAAGAAATTACGCAGTGATCATAAATCCAACGGGGATAGGACCCTCCTCTCCCGGGAAGGTCATTGATTTTTCTTCTGTGGTGGCCGTGACCTTGTTAAGTCTAGCTGCTGACCAGAGGGGCCACCAGGAGGTTTAGAATATGCAGCATTAAGGATGCCAGATTTACAACGAGAGATTTGCAGCAAAAAGATTTGTAGGCCCCAGACAAACCACAGATAGTTGGTTCTGTCCACCTCCGGATGACAAGGCAATGATTTATACACATGCTTTAGTAAGCTTTTAAACATGATGATGGCAGACACTTTTCCAGTAAGCAGGGCGGTTATGATGAAGTGTGTTGAGTGATACCTTGAATTGTATTTCCAGCTTTGAGTTGCCTTTTTTAGTGTTGTTTAGTGAGATGTTTCAGTTGGATTTTATTTCATTTTAGTTTTTGATTTGGTTTGATATGTTTAGTATTTCCTTTTTATTTAATATTTTTTTTTATTTAGATTTAGTTGTTTAGATTTTTTTGTTGTTTTATTTTCATTTAGTTGTTGGTTTGTTTGTTTGTTTGTTTGTTTGTTTTTTAAATACTCTCTTTGTGTCTTCAGGACTTCAATATTGACCTTCCATAACCAACTTTGATCTTTTATTTTATTTAAACCGTTTTCAACCTAATTTTTCATTTTACTCACCATGCCTTTTTAATATATAGGCCTTTATATACAGTAGTCAGCATTTGCAGTGGATCAAATCCTTTCATCAAAGTTGTCGTAAAACCTAAAAACAAAATGCGTTCTTGTCTTAGGACAACTTTGATTCACTTTTTTGATCCACTTCAAATGTTGACTACTGTATATATATCCAGTGAATAAATATCAATCATATTTAAGATTTTTACAACATGGGCTAAGACAATATGTTTAAATCCTCATTATTTATAGATGAATGATTGAGATGGATGCAACTTTCATAGTACAGTTCCTTTACACAAATCAGGAGATGAATGAAAATTTGCCCAAGACTGTTTTTGCTCAGAATGGAAGCTAGTTATGCTATTTTAATGAATTTGAATGCTTGCTTCTGGACCCGTATTTTATATTGAAAATCATGTGGGTGATCCAGCACAGTACCAAAATTGTTTATTGGATATAACATTCTGCTCAGAATTTTCATTTATCCTGCTTATGACTGCAGTGTTGCTTGTTTCCCATTAGCCTGTTTTTATTGGTTAGCGTCAGTGGAGTGTGTAAATTCTGCCCCATTAAAAACACCCAATATTTATTTAGCTATCACTCTCCATTCCATGATATGCTTCAGCAGGGTATTATCTCTTTTTCTCACACCACCTTTAATTTCCGCTCAAGCTACGGCTCTCCCTCTCATGCCCATAATACTCCACTGCAGTGGCTATCCACTCATTTGACTAGTGGTAATAAGGTAAATTAGGTGGGAGAAGAGGAAATGCCTTTTGAGTCTTTCTGCTAAGTGCTAGTTGAGGGCACATTTAGAATTGATTGTTAAGTACTTGGAAGTGGACGATGGGTCAGGTCTTTGGCTTCACTTAAGTATCAATATGATAGTCCAGTCATTCCAGGATGAAACATAGATGTACTTCTGTTTTGTATTAAATTTGCTTTTTTCTGAGGTGTTTCATAATGACTTGTTTGTTTGTTTGTTTGTTTGTTTGTTTGTTTGTTTGTTGTTTGTTTTTGCAGTCATTTTGTTTGTAGACATTTTTGTGTTTTGATTTTGTTCATTTTTGTATCTTTTTTTGTTTTATTATTGTATTTTGTCTTTTTTTGGACTTGTTTCATCTAGTTTTTTTTGTATTTTTTTTTTTTATTGAATAAGTTGGATTTTGAGTCATGTTTTTTGTTTGAATTTTTTGTTAAGTTTGTTTTTTTGTTTAGTTCTGTTTTTACAAAACGTTTAACTCTCACTCTCACAAGGTGGTGCCCTGTTTTACGGTGGTGCTGTTATTTTCTCAGTCAAGGACTGAAGGCTGTTGCTCAGCAGATTGGGTTAAATGAGGTGTGTGTAGGGAATGCTCTCTTTATCTGCATTAGTTCACATTGTTTATTAAGGCTTTGAGTGACTTCATTATGTCTCATTCTCAGAGGAAATACTTACAGAGTAGGCTGAAGGTTACTGGTCCTATGAAAGATGTGCTTATTTCTCTCTCTCTTTTTTCCTGGGGAAAAAAACAATAATTAAGCAAAAAATTAGATTAGCTTCAAGGTAATTAGATTTTATTAGAATGGAGGAGGTGAATATGCAGCAATCACTCTCCACACCTTTAGATGTTTGGGTGGTGGGTCACTGTGGTCCAATTCAGGAAATGTGAGAGAAATTTGCCATTTCCAGTCAAGACCAAACATACATGGGGAGTTTTGTTCTCCGGCCTCCTTCAATGAATGTTGCATCCCTAGATTTCACGCAGTCACTCCTCACATCTGTGACAGTGCCTGCTGACAGTAAACTGATATCTCATTCAATACCCTCTCACATTCTGTACATGGCGAAGAATTCAGCTGCACTACCGGCTTTACTCAGGTTCCTGATAAATTTATACCATGTGAAGGTTATTCAGTGTAAATGTTAAGTACGTGAGTGGAGAGAGAGAGAGGGGTGTTTTTTTATTTTGTGTATCCATGCTATGGCAGCTGCCAACATGCCATCCTTTTCTAAAGGTGATTGACAAACAGACTAAAACAAGATTTTTTTTTTTGGCAACACTTTATGGTAAGATTGTATAGTTAAATAGATAATATTAACACATTAGTTAAAAGGGAATAATGATAAACATTTTTATTTTTCATAATTTTGTTTAAGAATTTTAATAAAAACATTGTAGTAATTTATACATACATTACTGTTCAAACGTTTAGGTCTTTTTAATGTTTTTTATGTTTTTGAAATTAGTCTTTTATGCTGACTGGGGCTGCATTCGTTAGATTTTTTTTAAGTTTAAAAATAAAAAAAGGAAAAACATAATAATCTTGTTAAATAGTAGAATTTGAAATAAATGATATCTATTTACCTATATTTTAAAATGCATTTTGATCATGTGATGGCAAAGCTGATTACTCCAGTCTTCAGTGTCACATGATCTTTCAATATTTTTTTCATCAAACACAAGTTCATTCTGCTCTTGTCCATACCATCAAAGTTCAAAACACAATTTTTTACAAACACCAAGTTATTATTTTTATTAACTCTCTACTGCAGTTCTCAAATCTCATTCATGTTTACACATATCCAAATATATGACTTCATGCTGACAACCATTGTTGGTTCTCATGTGCCTTGTAGGCAATTGTGATACACCAAAATTTAATATGTGCATTTTCAAACTGTGTAAAAGATGAAAATAAAGAAAAATTATTGTGAGAGCTGTTTCAGTAAAAGGTAGCATGGTGCGGTGGTTCGTCCTTGTGACAGAGCGCTGGAGAAGAAGTCCTGATGCGGTGTATTAATTTCTCCTTTCAGAGCAGAAATGTTTCCCGCAGGACGACATGTCTCTCCTAGGATGAGCCGTTTTAAGTTTCCAGGATAATGACGAACAGGAGCTTGGACTGTTCTCCAGTTGATAGTCTAGTGTTCGCACTGTAATTTACAAACGCTGACTCAGGGTTAAGATTGTGTGTATTCTGCGCTTTGTTAGTGTGATTTTTTCCCCAATGAATCATAGTGATTAATTGCCATGTTAATCTAGCAAGTGCATAACTGCCAGTCAAATCACTGCTTTCGCAAAGTCGGCCATGCTTAACAGATTTCCTAGAGCGGGTAAATGGTAAAGCAACCATGTGTGATCACAAATCTGTATTTGGGCAACTTTCGTCATGTTTATCATGCAAGGAATGCAGGAACACTCTTGATTTATTGACGTAATTCGGTATCCATCTGAATCTGTGAGTCACAACACCCCCTCCCGTGGAGATCAGGCGGTTGATCTGCGTTTGAAAGCACAGAGTGAGACGGAAAGACCAAAGGCCCAAAAGTGCATAACCGTCATAGCGTGTAACATGACCCAGATCAGTGTTGATACCCCTTTAATCTGCTGTAATCTCTGTTTATGTAATGTTATTTTTGCCAGGCTAGTCTCAGATTCTGGTGCAAGCCTTTGACCGAAGCTTATTTTAAGTAGATGTAACCATCTACTGCACTCAGGTGGTTTTTACAACTCCAGACATCAAAGTTCATCACCAGAGATTTAAGCATGATAGGGATGCTTTAAATACTTCTGCCTTTAGAACATTGTCTTTTATAAGTATAGCTGAGAGACATTTCTGGCATTTGATCCTGCTTTCATAAACACCTTAAAAGTGAATATCAGTCGTTTGATGTTTTCATTGTTGAGGGGTTTATGTTGTGGTCCTGAATTAATTTTGGGGTTAGCCACTCCTCGTTTGCAGTGGCATCATGAATTATTCATTTTATTGTTTGCCAACTAACATAGACATTTTTCTCTGGCGCAGCTCCGGCCCACACGATCAGCTTTTGCTTGGCCCACATATTGCAATAAATTACAGGGGGTTTATATGTGTATTATTAATGGTTAAAGCACCATTAACTTAAAAGGTCTGAAAGTCACACTCACAGTATAAAATGCTATTTTTATCAAGTGCATGTGACCTACAAGCTGTTTTAACCTTATATCTGTATATAGGTGCATGTTTGTGTACTTGTGTGCATGTGTATGTGCACAGACAATAACCACTCGCACTTTTTATTTAAAAGGGCTCTGAAAATTACCTGTTTGTTTGACTTACAATAGATAGTAGATAGTTCAGACAAAAAAAATGCAATTCTGTCATCAATTACACCACTATCATGCTGTTCCAAGCCCATAAACTTTGGTTAATCTTTGGGATTACAAATTAAGATATCTTGAAACCTGAGAGGTTCCCTCCATCTGAAGTCCAGGTAACCAATGTTACAATTACCAGCTGGAGTGCCCGTGAGCTCTGAGGGCACTCTACCCCATTCCCTTGCCACTCCACCCCGGACTCTATTTCCCATATACCCTCTGCCTATGAACCAATTATCTGTTGTCACCCGTTTCAAATCAGGAGGACTATAAAAGATGCGCTCACAGACACACACAGGGATGAGTATTGTTTGTTAGCCTTTAGCGTATTCCTAGTTTCCATGTTTCTTCCTGTGTTTTCCTAGATTAGTTTGCCCTGCCTGTGTTTTGACCCTGGATCCTTGCTTTGCCTCGGATATCGTTGTTTGCCATTGCTTGACCATGCCTGTCTGACTACGCTCTTACGTGGCTGCAAACCTTCATACATTTAGATGAGAATCAGCAGCATCAGTGTCTTAAATGACAGTGATTCTCAACTCAATAAAGCCTTGCATTTGGAACTTCAACTCCGTTGTCATGTCCCCACGCTACAACTAGGGTTGTTCCGATTCCGATACTAGTATCGGAAATTCCTCCCATACCACATCAAATTCTGGCATCGGTATCGGCGAGTACTTGAACCCACGTTCTGATCCGATTCCATGTTCTTACATGAGACCTATAGTTATGCCCGCTAGCTTTGCTGAACCCTGCAAATCGTTGTGCTGAGTTGCCACAAGCAACCACTATTTAGAGCAGCAAAGAAAAATACAAAAGTGATGGCACATTGCCAGTAAATCACTCGCATATGCGACGAAATCTTCACCCTGAGTAACTAAATGAGGTCTAATATTAGCCACTGGCTAATAAGTGCTCAGATATTACTCGCCAGTGTATGAGTTGGAGGCTGTGTATAAGTTTAGCACAGATATATTTTCATCAACTCTGACGCATCGGAGTTTCACTCTCCGTCAAGCGATCTGTGCTATTATTCAGTTCATCTGAATGGATGCGCAGCACAGCGCACCTGTATTTGACATACCGTAAGCTTGAGTGTGAGAGAGACTCTCTTACATGTAGCGCATCACTTCTGTATGGTATGTAAACTATATTCTTTGTTGTATTTTCCTGTCAAAATAACGGAGTTCGTTTGGAATTCTTCAGATTTTAAGAACTGCCGGTGTTGTGCCGAATTCTGCACCCCTGCCAGATTATGCACCCTTACAACCCATACCTTAAAGTTTTAACTAAAAAAGCGCTATTGTGCATGAAAAAGATTCTATGCATTGACTTTCGTGAAAACGTGCCCAATTGGTGGAGAAAACATACTTGTGTAATAAGTATATCATTATGACTTATGATTCTTAAAATTCTGATTCTTAATGTAATTCTGTGTTTTAATTTGCATAGAATGATTAGAAATGGAGATTTTAGTAAATAAGGAACCCATGTGAAAGTCTTTACTGATAAATGGACAGAGCTAACCTCCCACTCCCACCTCCCTGCTGGTTGCCGGTCGGCAGCTGATGTCTTGTGTAAGTCCACTTAAGTGTTGTTAAGGCTCTTTAATTTATAATGGCAGGTTCTATAAACATGTCGGGAAACCTCGCCATAGCAACATGACTAAAACAAATTCATAATATAGAGAGGTATTTATAAGGGCTAGCATCCTGACGACTCTCACAAAGTGGTTTGGTGTTTGTGTATCTGATGTGAATGAACATTTTAGTGCACTAATAACTACAAACTTTGTTGCTAGTACCAACAACTGTTTAAAAAATGCTATTAGTGAAAATCAGTGATGTTTTTATTGAATGTTAATAATTAATAGTGTTTTTTTTTCTGTGATCATAGATTTTAGTTGTTATTTCCATGAAAGAATAGTTTTTATTTTGGATAATTTTTGATGTTTTCCGTGTTGTTAGTTATGGATACAGCTGCACTGAGTATGTACTTGGATATGTAGCAATGAGGTAATGTTTTTACAAGTTATTTATTAGGCCTGACAGATCCGAGTAGGTGTGTGTACAGTATACGTGTGCGTGTTTATCTGTGTATGTGTGATACTGTGCATGTTTTTCTCTGTGAAGCTACAAAAGCTTCCTAGCATCTGCTGGCCTGGATGCTCTTATCTTGGCTCTGTTTCCTACAAGATGTCATATGATGAATGAGAAGAATTCACAGATGATCTTGGAAACGCACCCCAGATCAGCATTTTCTCTTCAGCCTCACTTTTTCTCCATAACCTTGCTTCCTCTTTATATATTTTTTTATATAAACTATATAGAAATTGTATTTTTTATAAATGGATTTTTGAATTTCTTTTAGGAATTTAAAACAAATGTACTTTGCTTATTTAGCTATTAAACAAAATAAATTATTTTCTTGGCAATTATAGATTTTTTTCTAACAAATGATCAATTAGCAACTTTTAAATTGTAAATTTTATTTTTTATTTTATTTCATTTTTTATTTATTTAGTAAAGCAGAATTGTCAGCCTTTACATCAGTCCTTCTACTTTAGTCATGCTAATTTCTTAATATTTATTTCTCAATATAAATGTTGAAAACAGTTATGCTGCTTGATATTTTTGTGGAAACCATGGTAATTTATTTTAGGATGCTTATATGCTCCTTATAAGCCATAAAAAAAAATCATCGAAATGGAAAACAATGCAAACGTCACTTTTTTAATTAATTTATCCTTTTTAATAAATGTTCTAAAAAAAGAAATCTTACTTTCCTACTTTGTTGAGACATCTCTGTTAGGATTCGATGGAAGAATATTATATATCTAACATGTGTTTTCGGCATCAACTGTAACTGTATCAGTAACTCTAGGTTAAACCTCAGTAGTGATGAGACAGCAGTGGTGGAGTCTCTGTACTGTGTTTTGTGTCAGTTTCAGCAGTGTTGACAAGGTGCTGCACCCTTGATTACACTCTTGCGTGCCACTGCAGTCGTTTAGAAGGACCATGTTTGAAGTCTTGGTCAAAGATGGTAGCCTGCTGATCTTGTAAATAGTACTTTGAATGATAAGCGTAATGGTGAGATAGCATTTGGCGTGCTCTATAAACGTCTTCTCTTTGCAGCCAGATTGTCTGTTAATAAGGCTGCCTTCAAAAGAACGTTCCCACCCGAGGGTCAGAGGGACCATTCTGTGGCACCTCAGCCAAACAGACACTGACACCGCGTGATCAGGCTTGTGTAACTTTGATTGGCTAAATCTTTTTACATAATTCAGGGGCACTTATTTCTAGGTCTTGTTTTAGGGTTGTTGTTTTTTCACCCACAGTGTTATGCACATTTTAGGATACTGTATAAGTGTGTGTGTCTGTGTGTTTGTGCACATATTTCTAGTACACACACAAATGTATACACTCAAATTGAGGTAGATACATTTTTTTTGACAAGAAGACATGTACATAAACTACTATGGAAACACATTTACCAAATAAATGTATATATGTGCATTCAAAAAGTATTGGTAAAAACCTAAACTGTATACTGAAAGTTTAAACATCTAAATCAGATCCTTAAAAGATATTTTAACAATTCAGGGTTGGGATGTTACTTTCTAAACAATTGTTGGTGCCCTTTGACCCTTACCTATAATTCTATTTGTCTTTCTATGTTGTTGTGTCTTTTTAAGACACACACTACCCTTCAAAAGTCACCTATGTTCACCAAGGCTGCATTTATTTGATAATAAAATGCTGTAAAAACAGTCATATTGTAAAATATTTTTGAATGTAAGTGCATTAGTTTTTGATTTGGATATATTTTTATATATTTAATATATTTATAACATTCTAATGTGAATGAATGAATGAATTAATGATGCATTTATATAGTGCTTTATTGTGTATTGCTGTACACCCAAAGCGCTTTACAATCATATGGGGGGTCTCTTCTCAACCAGCACATTGATGTGCTGATTTGGTGTTCAACATTTTGTCTTATTTTGAAAATTAAAAATAGTTGGGCTGCCTAATATTTTTGTGTAAACCATGTTACATTTTTTTCTCTGAAAAATAAAGTTCAGAAGAACAGCATTTATTTGAAATATAAATAGTTTGTAACATTATAATGTCTAACATTATACATATCAAAAAGTAACTTTTGGTTCAACACTCTTCAGCAATAAACAAAACAAAACAATGAAGCACAATTGTTAGTTTATCTAAGTTGTTAGTTTAAGTCATTTTTGCTTATTATGGTTGAACTGGATCATCAAAAGGTCAGCAACAAACACATTGGTTAATAAAATTAGATTAGATATATTTGTGTTGTTTAACATATTTAATTATTGCAGGTTTGCGTCATATTCTGAGTTTGCATTTCACTGTTTTAATTAATTTTGATGAATACTGAATCTGTTTTTTGCGAGTGGGATGAATTAATACACATTCACATTTAGTCTAGATTAGAACTACAGTAAGATCATGTTCACACAGCGCACTGTCAGTCAATAAATGGAAAAAAGTAACTGCCGTTACTTTTTTGAAAATGTAACTCAGATATTTTCTAATAAATTAAAAATGTATGCGTTACTTTACTAGTTACTTGAAAAAAGTATATTATTACGTAACTCGCGTTACTTGTAATGCGTTACCCCAACACTGATCAAGTCTATTATTATTATTGTTGTTAGTATTATTATTATCTGGCTAGTAATATTATGTATGTAATATTAGGGCTTATTTGTTCTTTTTTCACATTTTTAGAGTGTTGCGCATTATAACCAATCACACACGATTGTGTTGAACTTATGAATGCAATGGCCAATCAGAGGCATTCAGATGTGTCATCGCTGAAAGCGCCTCGCTGACTGCATTCAGCTCTCTTGCATATTCTCTCATCATAAACAACAAAGTTCAGATATACGTTCAATGTAAGTAATAGAGATTTATTTATTATAGATTGTAGACAGCTTCACTGATTATAACGGACGTGTTTTTTAAAGTGCATAAACTTGCATTAGACTGAAGTCAGTTATGATGTTCTCTGGTAATGTACATGTTCTTTGCTTGTTTGCTGTTGCTGCTGTTTGAATAACTGAGGAAATGTAAGCCTTATCAATTATAATTAGTAATTTACAATGTTTCTATTAAATTGTTATCATGTTAAATACAAATTTAGTCCTATTAAAATATTAGGCTGCGTTTAGCATTATGCTGGAGTTGGTTCTCATTCCGGTGTTGTGCTGAATTCTTAGGTGTGGTGGAGGGGTTATGATTAGGCAATCAGGTAGCGATTTCAACGAGAGGGGGTAATCATTTGGTAGGGGTCGAAAATGGGCACAACACTGGCACTGAAACTAAATTAGCACGATAATATTGGCAATCTTACAGGCTGACAATAGGATGATATGATAATACAGCATGTCACCCAACAACGCATGATAGGGTTAAAGTTATTATATGCCACATAAAGGCTTTGCCGCTGACCACGGAAGATGTGTAACCCTTTCCTTTTTCTCACACCCTTGAATTCCTAAACATCTTAATCCAGTCAGTCTCAGGTCAAATGTTAAAGCCACTTCTTTCTTTTGTTGTTGTTCAATCCACTGGCCAGTTCCTGTTAATCTCATAATCCACTAAAGAAAATTCCCACTAAATGAACAGAAGTTCTGTCTATTTCTGACAATTTAATTGCAGTTTCACTTCTCTATCTAAACAAAGACCTCGGCTTGACTGTGCACCTATTAAACAATTATCCGTGCTCCAAGCAGAACATGTTACTCTTAATCAAAAGAAAGTTTAGTGGTTCTTATCCATACAACGTGGATTAAAGTAATGAAAAATTAGCAGAAATAAGTCGAAATATATGTTTGTCCCATACATGTAATATTTTTATTTATAAATAATTAGTGCTGTCAAACGATTAATTAATTGCATCCATAATTAAAGTTTTTGTTTACATAAAATATGTATGTGTACGGTGTTTATTGATCGTGTATATATATATAAATACACAGACACACAGTATATATTTAGAAAATATTATATACATTGATTTATTTATATTATAATATTTTCTATTATATACTGTATAAATATATTTAATATATAAACATAACATATTTTTCTTAAATATATACATGCATGTGTTTGTATTTATATATACATAATAATTATACACAGTACACACTGATATATTATGTAAACAAAACCTTTTATTTTGGATGCGATTAATCGCGATTAATCGTTTGACAGATCTATAAATAATACATAATGCAATGCAATGAGCATGCATTGTATATCCAATGCGATCAAATAATAGTAACTTAAAAGAGTAGATTTTAAACTTATCAATCATTGTTTGAATCAGAAAGCATCCAGTTTGGAGTTTAAAATGAATATATGAAGGAAATATATTGTGTGAGAGCTGTTTATTTTGATCAATGGGGCTGTTTTAGATTCATTGTTGTAACCTGTCCTGATATATGTCTTCGGTATGGCTTGATGCACTACATTCTTACAATCTGATCAATAATCAGAACATAAAAGTGTGCAGGTAAATGGACTCTGCTGGCTGTCCCAGTGCTGCAGTATAATGACAGGGGAAAAAGGATACATTTATAAACAAGTCTGCATTAAATCAAAGCTTCTTTGACAGAGCTGTGGGCCACATGCACCAGCTTCTCCTCACCTCGTGTGTAAATAAAGGCATTGTATTTTGCAAGGGTTTGAGCTTTTAGGAGTGACGTTAGCAGTGCATTGAGCGGTAAAATGTCAGCACATAAATACTGGAAATCTGGGCAAAGAACTGTGCACGTGAAAGAGTGCAAGGTGTGTGTGTGTTTTGAAAGCACTGCTTCAAATCCTTTGCAACTGTGCAAGTTTGCGTATATTTGTGCGATATTGAATGTGGTGTAGGGCACATTTCAGTAAAAATTTGATATTTTCACAAAATATATATTCAACTTGGTTTGTTTTTTATTCAACTTTATATTTAAAATATTTCCTAATTAAATATGTAATTAATCATTAATATTTGATTGATATTTTATGACTATTCAAATATTTTAGTTACATTTTTTCTTTGCTGTTAGATTGTCTCTATCTGTAATACCGTTCAAAAGTTTAGGGTCATAAAAGTTTTTTTTTTAAGAAATTTATATTTGTATTCAGCAAGGATGCAATAAATTCATTGAAAGTGACAGTGATGACTTTTCAATCTTACAAAACAAAGAAACTTTTTTAAATAGCCTAATTCATCCAAGAATCCTGGACAAATAGTGGAAACTGTGGAATACACACACACACACACACACATTTGTCTGAGGGGTTGATTTAAAAATGCTTCCACTATAAAACATTTTTTAACAAAAATAAAATGTTTTAAATCAACCCCTCTGACATAAATGTGTGCATAGTTAAAGAAAATAAAATCTCTTTATGTTCCACATCTGATATTTACCATTAACATGCAGTAGCTTGTGTTTCAATATAAAATTGCAAATGTGGTAACATGGAAGGTTAGAAGTTTTTGCATGTGACATCCTGTTTGTTTAGGATACGGAGAGGATTCTCTAATTGTCTGCTCATGGTAACAGTATTGTCTGTAAATGTCAAGCCTCTCATCATCCTTCTGCCGTCCAATTAACATCTTTCACTGCTCTTCTGCTTTTCCTCTCAGCAAGCTCAGCATATATCCCACTCACAATACAGCGACTCAGTGGCCTGTGATTGTGCCCTTTCAAACTGTAATGTGAATGAGAGTTTCCAGATAGCTGAGTGTGTTCAGAAGGCCACAGGGTGTGTGTGCGCTGGTGAAAAGATGTGTGACATGAATGAATAGTGGAGACGCACCGATAGATGTCATTTGCAGTTGGCACAACAGTATATGAGTGATCTGATTAAAAAGAAGTAATTTATGATCTTCCGCTTACATAAAGTCTGCAGAAGAGATGGTATTCTCACAGCTGAATTTGCACTAAAAAACACTACAGCAGCATAAAAGTGTTATAATAGTTGTCTGGATGCGAGCCTCAGCAAAAGTGAATAACACCTTTTTTATGGTGTTCTCCTCACTCAAAGTTATGGAAATCTGCTTGTGCCTAAGAATTTAAACAAAAAAAAGTAATTGCAACTTTTATCTCACAATTATGACTTTTCTTCCTCGTAATTCTGAGTTTATATCTGTCACAGATCGGCCAGGCTCCCACGTCAGCCAATCACAACACACACCCTCACCTGAATACTAATGGAACACACCTGCTCTCTATCAGCACCTCATCACCACACACCTTATAAGCTCACACCTCAGTCAGATGTCCGATCTCGTACCTACGAAGTGGACTCATTCCAAACTCTCCAAGCTACTTACCTGTTCCCTACCTGATATTATTAACAGGCTTTTTTATTTTGCTTTTGAAATGGATCAATTTTATATGTAAAAATTTGCCTTTAAGAATCACCTCCAGCAGTGTGTCTTCCTGTCTCCGTCTTCCTGTTCCCTCCAACGATCTCCAGCAGTATTCCTGTCTCCTCACGAGGTGTGAGCTACTCTCCATTCCACGGGTTCCTGGAAAGGCAAAGACATGTCACCATCATCATCCCATCTCAACAGTTAGATCTATTCTGAAGTTCTACTCATCTTTGCTTTACTCTGCTCTTCAAATAAACACCTGTTTTTGTACTTACCCTCTGTGTGAGCTCTGCTTCCATAACAATATCTTGAATTGCGAGAAATAAACTCACAATTGTGAGATGTGAACACGATTCTGAGAATAAAAGTCAGAATTGTGAGATATAAACTGTAAATTGCGATAATAAAAGTATGAACTGTCAGATTAAGCAACTGCCTTATTTATATTTTATTCCGTGGTGGAAGCAAAAACATAATTACGACATGAAAAGAATTGCAAAATGTAAACTTGGAATTGCAAGAAAAAAGTAATCTCTATTTTACAGAACTGCAAGAAACGAAGTCTGAATTACGAGATAAAAAGTCAGTTATCTTTTTTTTCATGGTGGAAACAGGCTTTTGTACAAAGCTGTTGTATACTATTTGGTTCTTTCAGTTGTTCTTTGTCCGTTTTGGACTTGACATCGCATGTTTACTATGATCTTAGATTATGTGGTAAAATTAAAAGGTTACTTTCGTGCTCCTCTGATAAAATGATACAGGAACGACTTGATGGTAAGTAAATACTGACAGTAAATTAATTTTGGTTGAACTATTGCTTTAAGTCAAGCAAAACATAAAATTGAACCAAACAACTTTGAGGACTTGAGCAATAACTAGTATTTCCTTTCCAGATGTGAAGAGTGCTTTTAAAAATATTTAAATGACCTCATAATAACCTCATTCCACATGCAGGGCAGTTTTTCATGATTCAGCAGCTGGAGCCTGTGCCTTCTTCTGGGAAGTGTCTGTGCTCATTTTCACTGATATTATTTCTGTTTGTATGATATGGTATCAGTGTTAGCCCTGTTTCGCTGACATTAAGGATTTATGCTTTCCAGACTGGTTGCAGCTTTACTTCCTGCTCTTGTGTTGTCTGCTCCTGCTTCTTCTTGTCGACATCTTTCACAACTGTACAGTGTATTAAACAACACTGACTTCCAATTCCACTTTACAATTAAATGAATTATTATGAACTTAGCAGGCGGCTCTTACTTTACTTTACTTTTACTTTTTAGTCATTTAGCAGACGCTTTTATCCAAAGCGACTTACAAATAAGAAAAAGTAACTAAAACTATAAGTTACAAGTCTATAAATACTATATATACACACACATTTAAGAAAATTGAGAAATTAAATAAAATGACAAATGCATACAACAACATTTCAAAACTTAACATTTAAATGAAAACAAAAAATAAAGCTAAAAACATTTAAAAATATAAAAAAACCAAAGGTATGAGTATAAAAATGATTCTAACATGACACTAAGCCAAACACCCATACATATATATATGGTATTTCATTTCCATGCAGTATGTTGAAGTAACGTTACTAAAATAAATACAATGTATTAAAACTAAAACTAAAGTAAATACCTATAAAGACATATGAAATTCATACATAATTTATGTAAAATTAAAATAGATAAATCAAACGGCAGTAGTTATCAGTAATCCTAAAAAAAGAACACTGTCAAAAACACATGCTAACAAACAACAACTTACACATAGTAAGAATTAGTTATAAAAACTAAAACAGAAGTGAAACAAGCAGTAAGAAAGAGGATAAATAAAAAGCGATACTTATATCCCTTGCCGGTGTCCCTGCCCGGTGGAGTCGCACGGTAGAGTCGATGGTCTTTACACTCTTCGGTCTTCTCACGAGGAGGGCTTCACACAACGGCTGCCGCGACCGCGGTAAACTAAGCTTTTTATACCCATCTAACAAAATACTACTCCAATTCAGCTGAACACAATTTCCTGTTAATCACAATAAATGGCCAAGCAAGCGCCGACACTGACAAGGGACGCGATACAGTACGAGACCAAACGCGATTTCAGCACGTCTCCACACAGTAAACAAAACAAGCGTTTCCTAGCAACAACAACTGCGCTAAACACTAATGAGACAAGTAAATACACTTACTTACTATAGGCTCTCTAGACTGTGGATAACAGATTTGTGTTATGGATGGATTGTTTGGTTTTACACAGTGTTTCCCAGCAGAGATTGTGTTGGCAAACCTGTGTCTTGTTTTATTTATGCTTCAGCAATATATTTCCCCTCATTAGAACAGTTATTAAAAATTTTCTATTCTTGGAATGTGAAGACGGCCGCATAACCCACCATACTTTTGCAGTAATACCGTTATTTTGTTATATTTGTTCATTTAAAAAATAAAGCCAACAGTTTGTATGGCTTTAAGTTTAATTATAAAATAAATCAAATTCTTTCACACTATTACGTTACCTTTACTCGTTTTAAGTAAATTAATGTTGATATGCCATCCAAAGTGTTATATGCAGACAAATGACAAAATCACCAATAACAATGTAAATAAAATGGAAAATGGTGAAACATCCATTTATCCATCCATTCTTCAACACACTTTTCCTATATAGGGTCATTCAAAATGTGAATTATTCATGCCCCAGTGTATGCTGGGAAGAGTTGAATGGGATCGAAGCGCAAAATCAGTTTTTCCTAGTAGTCCTATTTGGAAAATCCATGCAAAATCACAGTTTATTGTTATAGCAAAGCTGCATTAAAATACACTGCTTGGATTCCTGAAAGCTGTATATTGTTAGGACTCCACATTACCAAGTAAGCCAAAATGAAAAAATGAAAAAAAAATGATGGTATTGTATCAATATTTGCTTGAGGTAATAATTTTTAACAGTGACTCAGACAGATGTTTAGATGTTCTTTCTTTTGTTCAGGTTACCATGCACACGTAATTGCACTATATAAAGCCTTGTACAGTATCAAGGCATTCATCTTTTTTGCGTCTTCAGCCTTTTTTTCCTTTTTTTATATTCCCCATAGACACCTCGCAGCATTAACAATGTGGTTGTGTGAACTGGACAATTTTGCAGGCTGTCACAATTCAGGGCATGTGGATATTTATAGAGCTTTCCACTGCTGCCACCTTTGTCCTCTGCTTAGAGATACAATCTTTTTCTCTTCTTTCTCTGATTTGCTGTACTATTTGTTTTCTGGATTTTTAACCCATCTACATATTATTCTGTGTGCGTGTTGTCATAAAGAAATCAAAGGTTAATCACATGACACCTTCCACTTTTCCATTTCCAAACATTTATCCTTCTTCCACTCTCAGCGTAGCTTAATGTTTATCTCTCTCATTGTGTAACTGATACCTGGTCCATCAGCCTGCCCTGATTGAATTAGGGTCAGAGACTCTGCCTTTATGCACAGATGTTTTGTGGCGTATAGTCTACAGAGTCCAGCTCAGCAATGTGTAAAGCCCTCACTATTCATCATCTCCTCTGTTTACCCACATGGCCCATATCTATGCCCTCATGCTTTCATCTCACTGTGGCTTTTATGGCATATTAACAGTCCAAGTGATGAATTTAGCCTAAGATTTAGTCTAATGAGGGCCACAGCAGGGTCCATTACACCATACTTCATCTTAATGTATCGCAGAGAATGAGAAGAGAGTAACGGGTCATACTGCGTTATTGCGAGGATTATTTCATAACCCACATTAATTTTATAAAACTAGAAAAGATGTTACTAAGCGTTACTAGGCCTTCTTAGTTTTACCTATGATTTCTTGTTCTTTGTGGATTGTTTGTTTGGATTCTGTATGAAATGTCTGAGGATGAATAAATTGTTGGTCAAATTGAGCAGCTTACCTGGAATTAAAAGGATAGTTATTCATATATATTATATTTTAATATAATAGAAGAGCACAAAAGCTACAAAAAAACTCTTTAAATCACAATTTAAAGGCAGTTTGAAGGAGAGTCAGTAAGTTTTTTTCTTGCATTTACAAGGCCCATTTGATATCTGTGAATTTGTTGATTTCACATGGGTTAGCTTCTGAAAATTATTTTACCTACACTGTAAAATGTTTCTTGATTAAACTTTTTTGCACTGTAAATTTTGTATTATTAATTTAAGATTGATGTAGTACATTTTGAAAGAAAAGAGAGTTTTAGACTTTCTGTACTTAATAATTTCATGTTTAGTTCAATGTGTATTTACCTTTTCTGAAATGTAATAGCAATTTAAGAGTAAAAAATATTTTGCTGCCCTTTTTTTCAGTGTAAAATTCAACCTGGACCAACTGTCAACACAGGCACACCATCAGAGAATGGTATCGACATGATTTACAGCCAAATCATGTGCTTACCAGGAAATATAAGCACACGTGGAACTGCATTGTTTTCACCTCACGAGACTATAATTTCTGCTGATTTGAGGATTTGATTTCTGCTTTTGGCAGATTGACTTTGGGCTTGGAGGTTGGGTTCAAAACTTGCTTCTCAGCTGAAATGCTAGCCGCACATGGTCTTCGCATGCTCTAGTGTATCTATTTCTTACTGCGTTCATCGTTTTTTGATGGAAACCTATCTAAGCTAAGCAGTTTCTGGGCATTTTCTTCCTCTGTTCATTCAGTCAGATTGTTGATGATTCAGGACTGGGAAACTGGGCCTTGGCTTTCAGTGCTTTTGGCCTTTTTTCAGTCTGTTGTTATATGAGGGATCGTTTTACCTACAGTACATTACTTTGGCAGTAATGAGACACACTCAGCAGAAACTGTTCTGGGATGACGTGACCTTTTAGTCTTCTGAGGTTTTCCAAAATATTATATATGCATAATGTTTGGAGAGCATGTTTAAAATTAATTGACATCAGATCAATGCCCTAATAGTTCCTATAATCTTTGATATATTTTTATTAGACCCATCATTCTCTCAATCTACATATATACTTTTAACGATACTAATCTCTAAAAAAATACTCTTTTAATTGTTGATCTTAGTCATAATTCTTTTCTTGTTGTCCGAACTGCAAACAGATACTGCAAATGGGGGACATTTCAACCTTTCAGAAACCGCTTAAACGTAAAACTTTGGAAAATGCCTCAAGAAACCAAGTCCATTAAATTTGTTTGTGCATGTTAAATTTGCACTAAAATCCATGTATTATTAATCCTGTTTGTTTACTTTAAACAACAGGTGTTTCCACTCACCCATGATTTGCAGAATAGATTTTTTTCTGCTGCTTTTCCATCCAACACACATGGATTAAAGATTAATCTTTGGTACCCTTGCTAAAAAAAAAAATATTTGCTTTTTTTTTGGACTCATTCTTTGGGATGGTAAATACTGTAAACTTTGGAAAGTGTATTATTATCCTTGGCCTTTTTTAAGTGTTTATAGGCTCTTCTGGTGTCAGCAGATGATCAGTGCTGTACTTGGAGGACGACGTGGCTGTTTGCCAGTCTTTGTCTTCTTCCTCTTTTCTGAGGGAATCAGTGTACAGCTGCCCATTAAGATCTGTCAGTCTCACAACGCTCTTCATTCCTTAGTGTTATTAGCAACCTACTGTTTCTATCAATAATTGATTGTGAAAAAATCCCCAGGAGTTGAATTTCAATTGTCCTTATGGACCTCATGAAAGAGTTAGTTCTCGCATAAATCAACATTCTGTCATTAATTACTCACCCACATGTCGTTCCAAAACCGTAAGACCTTCGTTCATATTCAGAACACAAATATATTGAATGAAATCCGAGAGCTTTCTGACCCTGCGTTGACCGCAACGCAACATTCAAGGCCCAGAAAAGTAGACAGTACATAGTTTACAAAATTAAGGTTGAACCACTGATGTCACATGGACTATTTTAAAGATGTCCTTACTACATTTCTGGACCTTGAATGTGGTAGTTGCGTTGCTGCCTATGGGAGGGACAGAAAGCTCTTGGATTTCATCAAAAATATCTTAATTTGTGTTCGGAAGATGAACGAAGGTCTTACGAGTTTGAAACGCCATGAGGTTGAGTAATTAATGACATGATTTTTCATTTTTGGGTGAACTGTCCCTTTTAAGCAACAAGGTTCCTTTGTTGTGACTATTTGAATCATCTTACTTGTCCTCACAACCAAAACGCTGTTGTTCCTAACCGTCACATTACACCCAAGAACAACGCTGCAAAATTTCATTCTGTTCTCGTACAGTAAGATCACAGAGCTGAGAAGTAAGGCAGCGGGTATGAGTGAGGGGACCAGATGTGTCCGGTTTGGCATTATCCCCAGCAGCAGCTGCTTGCGCATAGCCAGTCGGACTCCAAGAGCTTCTCTGAGAACCGTGGGGCGAATCCAGCTTTTATTTTACAAAGCTTCAGCTGGGAGCACCTGGATCCGTCTGGGAGCCCCAGTTCTTGCGAAAGGGCCCTTTTTTTCCAAAGAGTCTGAGTGCTCCCAGGAAATAGCAGGAAGTAGGGCTGTAAATTCTGCTTTTATCCACTCCATTTTGAGTGGGCATGCAAGGCTTTCCAAGCGGGGTCTGTGACAGCAGTGATTAAGAGCATCTGTGTGTATGAGCTGAATGCCAGCTTGGATTATGGGGTGTCATGGCGAGTTTCTCTGTCCACCAGAGGCCAATAGTCCTCAGTACGTGTAGAACACATGTTTGTTTTTGAGTTTTTGGTCAGTCTTTGCTGTGTTGATGTGATATTTGTGGTTTTGTTTGTTGATTTGTTTATTTTTAGTTTTGCTGTTGTTTCCTGAGATGTTGAGGTCTAGATTAAAAAATAATAATCAAGTAATAAATCTGCTTTCATTTAATTATTTTACATGATAAAGAATTACTTAAAAAAATAAAACATACTGACCCTAGTTCTGTATTGTATTTTGACCTGTTAGTTTGTGTGTGTTTTTGTGTTTCAGTTTTATCCTCGTGTTGAGCTGTCTGGTGCTCTCTGTTTTCTCCACCATCCCAGACCATCAAATATTTGCCAACGAGGCGCTCTTCATCCTGGTAAGGGGTTAAAATGACACAAACTATACCTTAAACAGTAACAATACTAATCACTTTAGATGGAAACTATATAATAAGAATGCTGATTGGTTCATGATACCACAAGAACATGCACAGTCCCAAACCATTCACTAGCAGCTTTCCTTAGCAAGAGCATCAAAGCCAGCAGACAGGGAAAAAGTTACTATAAACAAATATTAACAATGTATATGTTGATTAGTTTTTCAGAATGCACAGCTACTTTTAAATGGCCAGGCTCTTTTCGTACCTAGATGGTACAATTCCAACACCAGCAGGGCCAGAAGCAGCCACTTTGCATGTTTATTTATTAAATATTTTGGCTAATTTTATAGCTATCAACTACGAATTAAAGTGTAAGTACTCTCAGATCCATTTAACCCATTTGACCATATTTAAATACTGAAATACACTGAAAAGTGCATAGTTCACCCAAAAATGAAATTTCTGTCTTTATTTACTCACCCTCATGTCCTTCCAAATCAATCTCTTTTATGAAAAATGTATTTTATATTTTAAGAAGATATTTAGAAGAATTTCGGTAACCAAACAGTTGACTTTAGTAATTCACTTCCATTGTATGGAGAAACAAAGAAAACTGTGTAAAGTCAATGGTTACCGGTTTGGGATGATATAAGGGTGAGTAAATGATGACAGAATTTGATTTTTTGGATGAACTAAGCCCGTAGCTATGCAAGTGTAACAGTTATTTTTTTTTTTTTATAAAATGGAATAATCACAAAAGTCTTCTTTCTGTTTCTTAATTATTGAATGAATCTACCTCATCCCTCATCTCCAGACAGGTATAAGTCTGCCACAGTATACATTGTTTCATATCTATTGAATTGCATTCAAATGAATCCACTGACTCTCTCTTACCTGTAGAGCAAATGGTTTGACTTCCTTCCTGTGTTTTATATCCAAAAATGTAGTTAAAAGAGAATTCAAAGTTGGCAGCCGTGGACTGTCTGATCTGTCTAAGTAGCTTCACCAAACAGCATCCACATTGTCTGCGCATCTCTAAAAACATTCATAATAGCACATCATCTGAATAATTAATCGCACAGGGCTTTCTCTGTGGCTGTTAGTCCATCCAATCGCAGTCTGTATATCTTTTTTGAGGTGTTTTTTGAGGTGTGTCTTCAAAAAAGGTGAATCGTGTCTTTTTTTCTGTTTGCCAGCATTATGGATCAAATGTGCCGTGTTTGCAAGCCTGTTTTGCTGTCTATTGTGTTACTAAGAAGTTTATTTTATTAGTCCAGCCGTTACTGTTCTGAAATCATAAACACGTACATATGCAGTAGAGAGTTTAATAACTACAAATTATTATTAATTCATTATAAGGCTTTTTTCTAGGGATTGCAAACTTTATTTAGTATGATAAACCTTTATCAGTGTTGTGCATACGGCTCCATTATAACACATGAGGGGAGCGTTTGCTCACTTTATAACTGCAAGGAAACACATTTTGAAAATTATTAGGCCTTATTTTCATTACCGTTTTAGCAGCATCTCAGGCCGGATTCATTTCTCATCTGATTGGCACATGGTAAGCATTCTTGTACGGTCTCATGTCTCCCTGTGGCTGCGTTAAGTGTGCATTGTGTTTTCCGCTGGGATCTTTGCTCTGGGAAATGGCAGTGTAAGCACACGGCAGGATTCAGGTGTTGTCGAGTATGCAAGAAGTAGCCGACTCCATCCAATAATCTTAGCTGCAATTCTATAATCACTCATTCAATATGAAGTGCTTTCCCTCTTACACCGACTTTCTCTCCCAATTTTTTCCATTTAATGGTCTCCTTCAGGAAAGGACTATGTTGTCTATCATGCAAGTTCTGGTATTGACTGTACACTCAGTCTGTAATGTGTTTGTTCACATTGAGAGCGCGGGTGCCACTACATAATCTGTAATCAATACAAGCATTTAGCACAGGCCTCTGTGAATCCAAGCCGTCTGTGGCATCTTCAGCAGGAAGAGAAGCAGTCATTTGAGTTAGCGTAAATTAGAGGTATTTGACCAGTCTAGTACTTTAGTCTTTACTGCCAGATAGTTTATTTTTATATTTATAGATTACTGGCAGAACATCTGTCATCAGTGTTTTTTTTATTGCTATTTTGATTTATTTGTTACCATATTCAAAGTACAAGACGGACATTAATTAAAAGGAATGACTTTGATTTCATGTTGTTTGACTTGCAGGAGTTTGTGATGATCGTGGTTTTTGGGCTGGAGTACTTTGTGAGGATCTGGGCAGCCGGATGCTGCTGCCGGTACAGAGGATGGCAGGGCCGGCTACGGTTCGCCAGAAAGCCCTTCTGCGTCATAGGTAAAGACATGGAGTCTGAGATCAAAAGCACCATGTCTATTTAAAGTGAAGGGGAATAAATGTTGTTAGATAAAGATAGCTAGATAAAGAACTATGGTAGAAAATATCATTCACATGTCTAAATATAGTCAGGTTTCTTCTAAATATTCTGTCATAGTCTACCCACAATCATTTTTATCAAGACATATATGACTTTTTTTACTTTGGAGCACAAAAGGAATTATTATTTAAAGGTCAAAGCTTTTATATTCAACAAATGTACACTACTGATAAGATTGTATTCATATATGTTGAAAAGTACTCTCATGCGCACCAAAGCTGCATTTATTTGATCAAAATACAGTTAAACTGTAAAAAATATTTAAATATTTTCAAATGTAATTTATTCATGTGATGGCAAATCTGAATTTTCAGCATCATTACTCCAGTCTTGAGTCACATGATCCTTCAGAAATCATTATAATATGCTGATCTGGTGTTTAATAAACATTTCTATCCAATGTTAACAACAGTTGAGCTGCTTAATGTATTTGTGGAAACTGTAATATTTTTTTTTCCAGGATACTTTGATACTTCAAAAAGTATCAATTTATTAATTAATTATTATTAATTAGTAATTAATTTATTAATTAACTAATTATTAATTAGTATTAATTTATTTGAAGGAAGAAATATGTTATTGACCCCACACTTTTTAACAGTAATGTGTATAGATATAAATGTACAATAGGTTGAGATTTTAACCCATTGCACAATAAACATAAATTACATCAGTAGATGTCTTACAAAAAAATATATTGTTTGTTGCCCCATATTATTGGAATAAGATTCATTTAAATACGTTTTAAATATACTCATTTAAATATCCTATTTTCTTTGTTTCTCTTCTGTTTTTCGTTCTTTTCATCTGTTTTTTTTTTCATTTTGTAGACTTCATTGTCTTTGTGGCGTCTCTGGCAGTGATAGCAGCGGGCACACAGGGAAACATCTTCGCCACATCTGCTCTGCGCAGCATGCGTTTTCTGCAGATCTTGCGCATGTTGCGCATGGACCGCCGGGGAGGAACCTGGAAGCTGCTGGGCTCCGTGGTGTACGCTCACAGCAAGGTGATGCTAATCCATCACAGGATGATTCAATATAATGCCACTGTGACATTTGTTTAAATCATGTTTTAACTTATAAAACATATAGGCTACATAATCCAATACAATACAAAGTTCTCCAATTAAGTCTTATAAAATCTTCTGAAATACTCTTTTATAGATTTCCATTGTCCACTTTTTATTTTTAAACTTTCCTCTCTGTTTCAGGAGCTGATCACAGCCTGGTACATTGGCTTCCTGGTACTGATCTTTGCCTCCTTCTTGGTCTATTTGGCTGAGAAAGAGGATAACCCAGAATTTTCCACTTATGCTGACTCCCTCTGGTGGGGAACAGTAAGTACTGCCCTCGACTGAACTAATGACCCGTGTCGCTGCTGTCAGAAGTGTTCTCTCAGTCAGTTCCCTGGCTCAGAATAGCTTTGTGGGAATTGATGTTGCAGCTATTTTGTTTGATTTCTACTGGGATTATAATTCTGCCTCTAATAGACTGATTTCGGAATAATACCCTGAATCTGCTGAGTTAGAAATGATTTTTAGAGGCATCACGCCTACATGCACACAGTGGGCCTTAAGTCAGGGGTATTATAGTTTTTTTTTAAATGTATTCATATTTAAATTTTCATACCTTTCAGAAATATAAACTTCATATTTTTTCAGTTTTTTGCATTAAATGTAAATGTGTTAATTTTTTATGGTTCATATTCAAAGTTCTAATGTTATTGCTGTGAAGTAGAATTTTCATGTTCAATGCAGTTGAATGCAGGTTGTAAAGGTTTTATCAATCTAATAAAAAGCTGTATAATAGCTGTCGTTTTATTATATTTTAGTTTAGTTTTGGAGTCATTCATTTTAAAAGTATTTTTATTATTTAAGTTTTTATTCATAGTTTTATTTCAGTTGATAAAATATTTTATATTTTAGTTTTTTGTTACTGCCACTGCCTTAAGCTTTTTTTCAGCAAATAACAGTTCATTTTTACACAGATTTAGCTAATTGTGTTTTACTTGTTCATTTTCCTGACCTTGCAATGCACTTCAAACTGATTAACCATTGACATGTTTTGTGATTTAGACATTTAGAAATTAGATGGAAAAAGCATTATTTGTATTATATGTTATTTATACCTCCACTGTTTTTACCCAGATCACCCTCACTACGATCGGCTATGGTGACAAGACGCCACACACCTGGCAAGGTCGGCTTTTAGCGGCTTGTTTTGCCCTGCTGGGAGTGTCCTTCTTTGCCCTGCCGGCTGTAAGTACTGCCGTCGATTTTTAAGCCAGTGACATTTCTTTTCCCACCGATCCCAAACCATCTAATGGTCCACTGTCCTTTCTTTAAGGGCATCCTGGGCTCAGGTTTTGCTCTGAAAGTGCAGGAGCAGCACCGGCAGAAACACTTTGAGAAGAGAAGGACTCCCGCTGCCAACCTGATACAGGTAACTGCTCAGTCAGCAGCACACCTGGTGCGGATACAATCAGGATTTCTATTTCCACGGCCAAATACGTGTATGTTGTGTGTATTGTGTACATGTACGTCTGTGCGTGTCATCTTGTGCCGTGCTGTATCGTGTTGTCTCCCCAGGCTGCATGGCGTCTCTACTCTACAGATGCTCAGCACTCATATCTCACAGCAACCTGGTATTTCTATGACAGTATGCTGCCGTCCTTCAGGTAAGTATGACATATAACGGAGCCCTCTGTGGAGATGCTTATCTGTGCCGTGCAAGTTGAACTGGCCTTGTGTGTAACTGATATGACTGACAGGTGGCTTTGCCGTTTCGAGGTCATGATTTCAAATTGAAAGGGTTCCAAATATTCCAAATAGCATTAGTCAAACTGATTTATAATCGAGTGTCTGAGAAAACAATATTTTATTCATGATAAACACACAGTCAATGAATCCTCCCTGCACACACACACATTATTATTATGAAATCCCTTTCACTTTAATTAAAAGTGGTACTTTGAACCAGAAATCATGATTTAATTGATAGTTTTGCAGTTCCTTTTATAGTTTTGCTTTATTCATCAGCAACATACATTTTTGCATGTACTGAAAGCAAAGATTATGACATGAGTTTTCATGAGTTACGTGAGATTTCATTTTGGTCCCAGTTAATGTGGGATGAAAAATGTGGAGAAATAGAAATTGTAACCAGCATTTTATACTTTCTCTGGAAACAGTTATTATATCTTCATTTGTTTTAGAGATTTATACATATTTGTAGACATAACACTAATTAAACAATAAGAAGTCATTTTACAGTGCATAAATATATTTTTGAAACTCACAATTTTTTTCCACAATTTTACAATGTTTTTTGGTTCAATAATTGGTATTCAATATATGATTTAATTCCTTTATAAAGCATCTCAGTGTTCCACATTTTTTGGATTGTTCATAATATATTTCTATTTTTCGCTTAAATGGGTCATATGATGCGATTTCAAGTTTTGCTTTGTCTCAAGTCTCAAAACCAAAGAGAAAAAAAAAAGTTAAGATTCTGCCACGCCCCCCTAAAACGGCTCATTCAAACACACCCCCACATGTCTATGTCACGATGTGGAAATATTTGCATAATGCCGCCCAAATGTTCACACAAAGAAAGAATGGGTGGTTTCAGTAACCGCAGTAGTGTTGAAGCAGCCATGACAGGGAGACGCTGTGTGTTTCTAGGTGAAAGCAAAAAAGCGTGCGTGTGCACGCACACGTTTGACAGAGAGAGAGAGAGAGAAACAGGGCCGCATCCAGTTTATGGTCCCATCTTAATCTTAATCTTAATCTTAATCGCGGCTTGTGTGTGTGTGTGTGTGTGTGTGTGTGTGTGTGTGTGTGTGTGTGTGTGTGTGTGTGTGTGTGTGTGTGTGTGTGTGTGTGTGTGTGTGTGTGTGTGTGTGTGTGTGTGTGTGTGTGTGTGTGTGTGTGTGTGTGTGTGTGTGTGTGTGTGTGTGTGTGTGAGAGAGAGAGAGAGAGAGAGAGAGAGAGATAGGGTCACATCACAGCGGAGTGTACAGCCCATCAGAAATTGTCTTAATCGCGGCTTGTTTGCAAACACATACAAGCTTTATTACTGTGTCTGTCATGTGACTATGCTCCTCTCTTGGACTTGAAGTGATGGAAAACTAAGGACATTATTAACTGTCTTTAATTTTGAAAGCTGAAGCTCGCGATTATGGAAACGGGCGTTACATTTCTGACGTGGCTTGTGGTGTTCGGCCAATCACAATGCACTGGGTCAGCTGGCCAATCAGAGCAGACTGTGCTTGTCGGAAGGAGGGACTTTGTAGAAAACGAAGCGTTTGAGAGAGGCGGGGCATAGAGGACCTACAATAATGTACAGTATTTGAAAAATTATGTGTTTTTTTAACATTAAAGCATTTCAACATATTATGTTACAGCAAATAGACAAAATAATGATCTTTAAAAAAGCATCATATGACCCCTTTAATAATATTTATCCCACATGCATTCTTCTTTGTATGAATTCATCTGACTAATTGTCATTCATTTAAAATGACAGGGAAGTTTGTATTTCTGTTTAACATTGCTTAGAGGTAAAATCTAAATATTTTTAAACTGAATTGTCCCTGTCTTTTTAAAGTGTTTAATGGTTAATTTGCCATTTTGCTTTTAGTCTTTTGTTTGTTTGGCTTCTGTTTTCTTTTTTGTTTTGTTTTGTTTCTTTATCATGTTTTATTATTTTTATGTTTTGCTTGTGGGTCAGAGAACTGACATTACTGTTCAGTCACCTCCAACGGCAGCGTAGCACCAAGAAGGTTCTTCACAACTCCTACCACACCTTGCTGTCGGGGCTCCGGCCGTATAGCTCCCCCTACCTGTCCGGGGACAGGTATGACACTGTCCTGTTGAACTCTCTTCCTAGAGGACACTAACTCTTCCCTGAAATTTACAATAATACAGTTAAATTCACATACTAGCATACCATAGTGTAGTCTCAGGTCATTACTTAAAGCATTTGTCAGTATGTAAGTTGTTTACAGGAAGTTCAACACCCGGCACTCCAAAAAGCTGCAGTTAATGCTGCTGCAGTTATACTTGTTGTGTTTTCTGTGTGCTTTTCTGTGTTTGCTTGTCTTGTTTTTTGTGCTGATACTAATACACATCTATACTGGGACATTGAAAGATTTATCAGATATGTGATGAAGTTGTACTCTTTGATTTATAGTAGATTGTTTTGAATTTTGAGGGTAAAAAAGTTAAATAGTAGTTAAATATAACTGAAAACCTCCATGGTTAATCACATATCTGATGCTAGTCTTTGGTACAATGGCCTGTGTGTGTGTGTGTGTGTGTGTGTGTGTGTGTGTGTGTGTGTGTGTGTGTGTGTGTGTGTGTGTGTGTGTGTGTGTGTGTGTGTGTGTGTGTGTGTGTGTGTGTGTGTGTGTGTGTGTGTGTGTGTGTGTGTGTGTGTGTGTGTGTGTGTGTGTGTGTGTGTGTGTGTGTGTGTGTGTGTGTGTGTGTGTGTGTGTGTGTGTGTGTGTGTGTGTGTGTGTGTGTGTGTGTGTGTGTGTGTGTGTTAATACCTGCACACATTATCTCTTTGACCTTTCAGTGTGTCTCACAACCCATCTCCATACCCCTTCGTTCAACTTCTCCATTCTCCTCCTCTCCTCCTCATCTCTCTGCCATCACTCCATCCATTCACATTTCAGAAGGACAGATGTTCCATGCAGGTTTGTGGTAGGCTTTTGAGAGGACTTTATTTTGCCCAATAGGAAGTGTCGTTGGCCGTGCTGTGTTTACAGTTTGAGGTGCTTTTTGTTTAGAGTGACGATGATACAAATTAACCGGGTCTAATATGCAACGATGATCCGGCTGCATTCAGATGCATTGGAATCTAATCGAATAACCTCACATGCCAGTATCTGCATGCCACCTCCTCCCTGCCTGCCCCGACTTTCTCACTCTACTTTTCCTGAATTACCTTTCACCCCTATAAGTTGCACATGTCGTAGCTCTTTCAACTGATCCTGGGGCAGTTTTTCATTTCAGTACAAAAAAAAATGCTGAGATGTGCTGAAAGGCTGCAAGTGCTGATCCTGAATCCTGAATGTATGTGAATGTGACCCTTGTTCAAGAAACACTTATTTCTCCACTTATTACTGAGTTACACTTTGTTTTGAAGTGCACGTTATTGTCCACAACTAATAGTGAGCTTGATGTTGCTCCAAACCGGTGTTATTTTCATTCATCTGTGGAGCAAAGAAAGAGATATTAAGCAATATTTACAATAAGAGTAAATGGGGCTGGAGCTGTCAAGAAAACAAAGTCAAAGCATTATAACATTGGTTCATACAACTTATGTGCTATATTCCAAGTCTTCTTAGGCTGTGCAGTATATTTTAGAAATAGATGAAATTGTAAGTCATTATGAGATTTGAATACATCCATGAAAATAAATATTTAAGTAGGTAGCGGCTTAATTTTTTGCCTGTTCCTCACACAAAGTTGTATATTATGGTTTGAAATATAACATATTAGGCTACTTTAATGCAATTTTTTATGTGTTTTGTCATTTTTAGAGCTTGAGCACACAGCCCTGTTGAAAAAAACAGCATATGCTGGTTAGGTATGTTTTGAACCATCGCTGCTGGTTTAAGCTGGTCCTTAGCTGGTCATGAACTGGTTTTAGCTGGTCATAAGCTGGTCCTGAACTGGAGCTAGTTGCTTAGGACAAGCACAGCTAAGGACCAGCTTAAACCAGCTCAAACCAGCAGGCATGCTTCAAAACATACCTAACCAGCAATTCCACATTTACTTTAATTGTATAGGGAAAAAGTAGCAAGGACATTTATCAAAACATCTCCTTATTGTGTTCCACAGAAGAAAGAAAGTCATGCTAGTTATGAATTTAAGAGGAATGAATTAGCATTTTTGGATTAATTATTTAAATTTAAAATCTGAATTTAAGTTTTTATGTTAAACTATGCTAACAGAGAGAGATGAATCCATTTTCGCTTACAAGAAGTTGTACACATAGTACTTCCATATTAAATTTATATGTCTGCCCGCAATCTCTAGCAAATGCACTCTAAAAACAAATGTAACACGTGTGTCCTGGCACAGACGACTAACCCTCACGACCCCTCACAAATCCCTCCCTCTGCCTTGTGTGTCTCTTCAGTCAGCTCATATCTAAAAAGAAGGGTTTCTTCCGGATTCATACTGGCAGTAAACAGAGGTATCCATGTGTGATGTGCCTGTGCACACTGGGCACGATCCGTCCCACCCCTGATGCCTGAAACTCTCTGAGACTTACTGATCCAGTGCAGCTCGACCCATTCTGGGAGATTCGTAATGCCTTGTGTGAGGAGAAATTAATATTCATCGTGACAGGAGTACATTCCTTGTAAGATGTGAAAGACAAAGGCTGCACTAGCTCAATAATCTCAGTAATCTGCCCTTTAATCTGTGAGAGGCTGACCAGAGAACAGAGTACTGTATATCTCTGCTGAATGCACACAGATGAGGCCTGCATGAGCTCACAGGGGAAATATAAACCATACCGTCGGGTGTAATTAAAAACCTGAATAACTTTTCTTCATGGTTTATTTCAATATGCATGTCACTTTTACTTAATGAGGCTAAATCACTAATGGCATGTTGTAGCATTTGGATGCAGGAATATCAAAAATTCTTCAGAGCTGTTAAACATTTTGTAGAAGAGGTCTGCATGTACGAGTCATGCTTAGACTGAGATATTTCTATATTTTAATCTGTGTAAGCATGTGTTTGTATGCTAAAAGTAGCCTAGTCTTATGTAGATTTGTGGGTTGCTAAATTCTGCTCTTGACAAAGTAAGTGCAGTGTGCATGAGGTTTGTGACCTCTATGTGCATGAGATTGAAACAATATTTGAATTCAAGGCTTTTCACACTTGAAATAATTAACCCTGGGTTATTCTAAACCTGTGGTTATGTTGCTTCATGTTTCACACTGCTCATAATTTACCTGGGGTTAACAATTAATCATAGGTATTCATAAAGTGAGGTTTCACACTGTCCATAAACCCTAGTATAATGTTCTTATTTGCTGTGTCAGTGTCATTTATTAAACGAACGCAGCACGTGATCCAGTTTATGTAAATGCTCTAGAATTGCGCATCCTCAATAGGCAGATTACTATCAATTTTTATTTTGAATGCACCTTTCAGACTATAAAGGTAAGAATAGAATAGTCTCTTGCTCTTTCAATATTTTCCCCTTAAACTCTGAGACGGCTGTTTATACTGCGCACAATATTTTCATGACTGTCCAAAGTGCGTGAAAATGAGGCACAAGATTGGCTGTCATAATATTCTAACACTGAATTGTTTCACACTGTGCATGTTTGCCAAACCTGCTCCGGAACATGGGGTTCATACGGGTAAAAGTGGTGCTGACACCGCGTCTAAATTTCAAGTGTGAAACGTTAAAAGTTGGTTTTAGAATGACAATATGTTGGGGTTAAGCGCCTTGTGAAAAGATAAAATGATGACTGTAGAAAATATTACTTTCTAACATGTTTTCATCAATTACTAGAATTTCTTTGAAATGTCATTATTAGTTTGGTTAACAAAATGTTTCAGCTATAAATACCCACTTCAGCATGCTTGTGCTTGGTTCCATGGAGTGTTCTTGCATTTCTACCGTTGCTCCTTTTGATGGCATGCTACAGGTTAATGCACAGGTTTGAAAGACCCATCATTTTATGGAAAGTGATGCACTGAAAAAAACATGAATTTTGTCTTGAAAATATGTTTGAAACAAGAAAAAACTTTGTAAATGGAGTAAGAAAAGGGCCTTGGAGATCTTGAAAAATCTTGTTTCAGAGATATTTATTTTTTTGTGGAAAAAATACTTTAGTCTTTTCCAGTTAGCACAAGCTGTCCTGACAACATTTAAATGCTGAGATATTGTCTGAAATGTAGATAAATCTGGACTTCTTTTTCTTGTAAACCATGAAATTATGTGATGCTCACACAGGGAAACATATCTTCGATTAGCCATTTTCTTTCTATGTGGCGTCAGAATTACCATGTAAATTAAACTAATCACTTGTTGATATATTTGTCTGTTTTCTAACCTTTTTGTTTTTGTTTGTCTTCGTTGAAATGTATTCTTACATAAGCAAACATAGTCTCTGAATAAAATGTTTTACATTATGGAACATGTTGGGAAAAGATTAATTCCCTGGTTTGTCACCAAATCAGATCATTCCTCTAATTTTCTTGCCAGTGGGAAGATGGGCTTCCGTGACCGCATTAGGATGAACAATTCACGCTCCTCTCAGGCTATCCGGAGCAAGGCTTCTCCCTTACCCCCAGGTAATGTTCGGCGCTCCCCCAGCACGGAGAACATTCCTGAAGCCACCAGCCCCGGCAAGGTCCAGAAGAGCTGGAGCTTCAATGATCGGACTCGATTCCGTACCTCTCTCCGCCTAAAACCACGTCCGGCTGCAGATGGTAGCTATCTCTGTCCATATGTTTAACTTTATACAAATACATATTTACAAACATGTTCAAAAGTTCAAGGTCGGAAAGATTTTCAGTGTTGTATCAAAGTCTTTTATGCTCACCAAGACTGCATTTAATTGATCAAAAATACAGTAAAAACTGCAACATTGTGAAAATATTATTGCAATTTAAAATAACTGTATTCAGTTTTAATATTTTTGAAAATACAATTTATTCCTTTAATTGGAAAGTGAATTTTTAGCAGCCGTTACTCTAGTCTTTAGTGTCCCGTGATCCTATTGAGTTGGTTCTCAAAAAACATATCTTAATATTATCAATGTTTAAAACAGCTGTATTTTTGTGGAAAATGTGATACATTTTTTAACATTCTTTAATTAATAGAATATTCAAAAGAACATAATTTATTTGCCATGTAATTTTGAAAACTTTTGATCATTTTAATGAATCTTTGCTAAACAGAAGTATACATTTTTTTCTGATCACAAACTTTTAAATGGTAGTGTTGCTCTTCTCATTGTGGACTGATCTCTCATAGTGGAGGGAGTCGGAGAGGAGCACACAGAGGACAATTCTTACTCTGATGTTGCCATGGAGGATGTGATACCAGCAGTGAAGACCCTAATTCGTGCTGTTAGGTGAGTCAGGGGTCGAAAACAACCACATAGCTCTACAGAGTCCTATAGTTCACTTAATGGCCAAGTCTTCTCAGATGCATGCCGTTCAGTTTGAATGAACAGTTGGTCTTTTGCAAAAGGGACCTCAGTATAGAATCTGCTCTGTCAGCCATGACCTTTTCACAGTGCGATTACATCAGTTGACCATTATGGAGACAAAGCGGGGGTTAGACTCATAGAGGGCATGGCAACCTTCAGTTGTGGTTCCTACTTCTTGCTTAAACAAGCAGAAAGTAATAGAAGATGTTCTAAAAATATTGTCAAGTTCTTACAGAGAAGCGAGTGGCCTCTTTATGATTGGTCAGTGCAGCAAGCTGCTAGTTCAGCGAGTACAGGATGTTATGGGTGATTCTTCAGGGGGACATTGGTGTCCACGTGGATGAATTTAAAGAAAAACAGCTTTTAAAAAAAACTGTCATTCTGTTTTAAAAATGGAAAGAGCTTAGAGCATTTTTGTCTCATTTTTAAGGGTTTTGAAATATTATATTTAGGCAGCATCTATTTGCATTAAGTGTAAATAGCGATAGAGGCTATTTACACTAAGTGCAAATAGTAATGGATTCTATTCATACTATGTGAAAATAGCAGTGATTTTAGTGATATGCTATTTACTCTAAGTGTGAAAGCTATAGATTCTAGTTACACTGTTAAAATAGCAGAATTTTCTGCTATTTATACTTCTTACAAATGTTGGCAATTACCTGCACCTCAGTATTATAGTACATTATAAAACAGTACGCAGTAATAACATGTTGAGTGTAAATTATAGTTTTAATTCAAAGTATTAAATGGATGCTACCTTATTGGGACAATAAAGCCATCCCTACACCTACCTTAACCCTACCCAATACTTTATTTTCAACTTTTTGATTACTTCCTAAATTTTATCGATAATAAATGCCTCTCCAAAACAAAACTCTGAACAAAAGTTCGGCAAAAGGCGGGTTCGAACCCTGGTCGATCACATCAAACAGAAGTTAAAGGTTCAGGCCGTTATCAGATCTTTATAACAGGACATGTGATAAACGTTTTAACAAAAAAAGAAACAGTTTAAAGAAGTTTCATTTTTCAGGATTTTGAGGAGTCAAAAACGTGCATATATTTGAAGGATCACCCATATGTAGAAATGCATAAATCTCATATTTTACCATACTGCACCCGTATATGTCACACTTTCTGAGAGCAATCTCATCTTCTAGCCTTTCGTCCTGACCAGTATACCATGGGTGATTAGGTCGCATTGCCCAACAGATTCTCAAAGCAGAGCTCCAGGTGTGTACATACTCACAGGTGTATCCTTTCCTGTTATCTGGGCAAGATCCTGTGTTTTACATAAGAGCCCTCGATAAGATTGATGTCCTTGAGGAACAGGCCAATTTTAGCTTCACCACAGTGCTGAGGTTTCACTTTTGTGGAAGACCCACAGTTTATCAATGTTCTTCTGCACAAATGTGTACAGCGTACTATTCAGGCTTAGGACAGACGAATGAAGAATGCTCTAAAACCAGATTTCCCCCAAATAAACTTTGAGTTACTTTCTGCACAGTTTTAAAATGTAAGAATTATTTAAAATTGAGTATTTTATTTTATTTAATGTATTTTCCTGGTTTTGGGTGTGCTTGGATTGCCATGAATTAGGTCTGCTTGATCATAAAAAAAAGAATATTTCTATTCTCAAATATTTCATTTAAAGATTACTGTGTGTTTGAATGTTATTTTGCATTTATCCCTGCCTCTGATAAATTATGAAGGCTGATATTTGTTCATGCACCTATTCTTAGAGATTCCGTCTCAAATGCTTCTGCGGACTGGGGTATTCTAAAGCTGACCATATAATGATATACACCCATACAGTGCATTGCCATCAAGTGAGCTAGTCAGCATTTTAAGGAAACCCTTGGAGGATGGAAATAAATGGGATTTATTTTTCCATTCCCTCTCTCCTTCTCTTTTTCCTTACCCTCTCTTTTATCCACACCTGAGACCTGCCCCGCAAAATATGCAGCTACCTGCAAAAATTAAAAGACGAAAAAAATACATATACAGACAGCAAAAAGCCTAAACTCTAGAGTCATCAATAAACGTGTTTGTTCTGTGGGGGAGGTTGACGTGTGCCGTTGATTCTTCTGAGATCCGACTGAAACTGCACCATCACCCGGGCAGAGATGCACAGCTCAACGTTTGCTGTTGCACAGACAAGCTGTTCCTGCAGGCAGGGGGGGGGGGGTTCCTCTTTAAAAAAAAAAAAAAAAAAAGAAAAAACAAGTCCTCCTCAGTATGTAGATTTAACCAGCACTAGAAGACTTCTGTCCAAGCTCGGTTTCCCCCCCTGCTGGTTGCTAAGGAATCTGGAGGATGAGGAAGAACGGTTCTCCTGCATGTGTTCTGACTGAGAACAGATACTCTCTGTAACTGAAGCTTATCCCAACATAAAATGCCTCTTTACTAAAGACAGGATATCCTCTTTGCTTTGATGGATAACCACAGTGAGGTAGATTAGAAAATCACTGGAGTATGACAGTTTGAGTGGATCTATTTGCCCATGTTCTGTTTTCTGTTGAGCCAGCAGGGCTTTATAGTGCACTGTGACAATAATAAGAGGGATCAGTGCTGATTTAGAGAGGGCTAACCTGTCTCTGACTAACAACTGGGAAAAACGCTTTAGGAGAAAAATTAAGCACTGTGGTGGTCAAGGGCATCTATGCTCATACTCGGGTGCATACAGTGATGTCTAGTACATTCTCAGCCGCTTTGTGCCTACAAACAGTTTCAGAGATTTACTGAATTAACACAAGAGTGCATATTTTTTTTTTTGTACTGGAGAAAAAAAATGTGTTGTTCTTGAATCTCTGACACCACAGATGCCACTGTCCTGATGAATCGTAAAGAGAAATCTTGGATCATGACAATTTCCTCTCCTCACATCACAAAAACCCTAAATAAATAAATGGAACATTAACCGTCGATCTATTATATTGGAGATATTTGGAATTTGTGTTCGATTGGTGTGTCAAGTTATTTATTGTAAATAAGCATTTTAGGAATATTTAGGTGACATTTCAAAAGTATATTTTATAAAAAAAAAAAAAAACATTAACTTACATTATCTGCAGGGGACATCGCAGCTATTTTGCATGGGTTTTGACCTTTAAGTGAGACACTACAAAATTACTGTGAAATATGAGAATATTAAAAAACATTCATTTTTGTTTTACATGTTGCCTACAAATTGGACAGTTTGTATCACATAGGCAATACCCATTTTAAATTGTATAATAAACAGAAAAAAATTATGATGTAGGAAAATTAGTGTTCATACAAAATAGTTTGTTTTATTTTAAACCTGAGTTTTAGAGGAGACAGTAAGAAAGAAAATTAGCTTAAATTGATTTGTGAAAAAGCATAATTTGAAAATAAATAATAATAAAAATGAATAACTGTACAATTGTCTTTTTTCTTCATTTTCTAAATAATTGTCTTGATTGTCCTCTAGAGAGTACACACAAGAAGGCATAAATCTGTTTTTTAAGATTGTTGTTTATCTTATGCTTCAAACACTACAGTACAGTGATGTGGATTTTTCCCCCGGGTTCCTAGGAGGTTACATTACTCAATACACACGTACACGCTTTCCCTCTGTGTAAAGAGAGTGTCATCGTCAGAATAATTACCAGCTGTGAGGTGGGGGATGTATTCACTCTCTCTCTGTGCAGACTGTTTATGAGTCACTCATGTAATTGATAAAGCCTCTTTCTGTAATTAATCTTGTTACACTTATTAATCTTGTGACTCGTTTCACAGCTGTTTGCTTTTGTTTGCAGCATTCCTGTTTTATCTTTTCCTGTAATGCTACATCATTCTGCCTAGATTCCAGGTCATTCTGATGTGCTTTTGTGTCTCACGTGAATGTAGGATTCTTAAATTCCTGGTGGCCAAGAGGAAGTTTAAAGAAACCCTGCGGCCATATGATGTGAAAGATGTGATTGAGCAATATTCAGCTGGACACCTCGACATGCTGGGCAGAATCAAAAGCCTGCAGACAAGGTTTGATCAGTATAAATAAAATTCAGACAAGCCATCATTCCTACAATCAGCTTTTACTCCTAACACAAAAGCATTTCATAATAAGTCTCATTTAATTTTTGTTTTGTTTTTAAGAGTGGATCAGATCATAGGCCGAGGTACCATTCCATCAGATAAAAAAGTTAGGCCTGATAAAGGGGAGAAAACTCCTCCTGAACTGGAACAGATGGACGAATTAAGCATGATGGGACGTGTTATGAAAGTGGAGAAACAGGTAAGCTATGAATATTAATATCTATCTATCTGCCTGTCTATCTATCTAAAGATTTAGGGTCAGTAATATATATATATTTTTTACGTTTTTTTAGACTTTTGTTTTTAGAACTGATATTTATTAAAAGAAGTCTCTTTTACTCACCAAGATATTTATTCAAAGATCCAGTAAAAACAGTAATATTGAAAATAAAAGGTTTTTGTTTTAATATATTGCCAATAAATGTAATTTATTCCTGTGATGCAATGCTGAATTTTCAGCATCATTACTGCGGTCTTCAGCGTCACATGATCCTTCAGAAATCATTCTAATATGCTGATTTGCTGCACAAGAAACATTTCTCATCATTGTTGTAAACTGTTGTGCTCTGTAATATATTGTGGTCATATATATAATATATAATATATTGGTCTTGTGCGATGTTAAAACCGTCTGCGACTGGGCCAGAACGAGCCAGTTGCTGAGGTAGTTGAGTATGCGGATTCCCATCTGTTGCAGAGGGGAGAGAGCCGCATCCATGCATCGCGTAAAAGTGCGGGGAGCCAGGGACAGCCCAAACGGGAGGACCTTGTATTGATATGCCACCCCTTCGAATGCGAATCTCAAGAATCGTCTGTGATGGGGGCTACCTGGATGTGAAAGTACGCATCTTTCAGATCCAGCGACATTAACCAGTCCCCTGGGTATATTTGCGGGAGGATCTGTTTCAAAGTGATCATCCTGAACGACCTTTTCATCAGGGCGTAATTCAGGAGTCTGAGATCTAGAATAGGTCACAGACCGCCGACTTTTTTGGGGATGAAGAAGTAGCGGCTGCAAAAGCCTGACTCGCTCTGGGCTGGAGGAATGATTTCTATGGCTCCTTTTTCCAGCAGATTCATCACCTCTGCGCGGAGGACTTGAGCATTCTTGCTGCACACTGTGGTGGGAGCACACTGCGGAAACGCAGTGGTCTTCGAGTGAATTGGAGTGTATAACCTCGTCTTACCGTAGTCATTACCCACGTTGACACACCGGGGATGGCCTGCCAGGCCTCGGCCCACGTGGCAAGGGGTTGAAACGGCTGTGCAGACTGGCTGCATAAGGGCAGGACGTTTATGGTAGGCAGGAAAATATTTTTGCTCTTTTTTTTGAAAATGTATGTGTTTTATTTTGTCCACTATCACAGCGGTCGGACACCTGGGCGCTATAGTGGGCCCGTGAGGATCCATAAACACACTTGGCGAGAGGCAGAATAGAGGCTGCTTGCGGGTTGGTCCAGTGGTAGCGAGACTCGGGCCCCTCCTCTTTCTGCCTGGCTGTTCAGGAGGATTTCTGAGGCGCCGGATCCAAGGCAATCTTGGGCCGGGGTCCTTGGCGCTTCGGGAAGGGGTAGAGTTGTGCCGAGTGTGAGCACCCTCTATCTCGCCGAGGTCAGGTCTTCGGAGTGGCTGGTGTTGGTTTAGCTGTCTGCTGAGTCGGCGCAGGTCTGTGGCGACTGAAAGCAAAGGAAGAGCTGGTGCGTTTAGGGAGGAAGTGTCGCATCGCCTGAGACAACTTCTGAGCCTCCGTGAAGCGTTCATCAAAGCCCACCACAGCTGGTCCAAACAGGCTGCCTGATGAAACCGGAGAGTCGAGGAAGGGAATTTTGTCCGCCTCTTTCATCTCTGTCATCGTGAGCGAGAGGTGGCGCTCCAACACTATCAGGCTGGACATTGAACGCCCGATGGCTTGGGCGGTGGCTTTGGTGGCGCGTAGAGCCAGGTCCTCAGGTCCCTGAGAGAGGCTGAATCCTGAAGCCGCTTGTCCAGCCGCCGAGTAGGCGCATCCAGCGAGTGCAGATGTGGCTCTGCACGGCTTGGACGGATGGCTCGCCCTCGCCTTCCATCCAATAGCTGTGGGCGGGCAGATACGTGCGGCCACAGACTCATCCAGAGGAGGCAGGTGCTCGTATCCTTTTTCTTCAGCGCCGTCAATGGATGTGAGAGCAACTGAAGCAACTTGATAGCGCCCCGAGAGAAAACACTCGTCCAGCCTGCTCCGAGATAGCTCCTCAGCGGAGACTATTTGAGCCCAAGCTCATTGACAGCCTTTGTAATGATGCAGAGGAGCTCCTCATCCTCTCTGAGTCTGGCGTTACGTGAAGAGGATGACGGTAAGAGGACGGGGTCAGTCACAGAGCCCGATAACAACTCCGCGTCTGAAGCCGCCAGAAAAAAAGGCTGTCATCTATTTCGCCGTCACTCGCACCGAACGAGATCATGTTGCTCACAGCGGAGGGACGCTGATCATGTTGAGTGAAGAGGACGGGCGAATGCTCTCTCCCTCTGCGGTGACGGCGAGGCACGCGGGCATTGAGCCGACGTGAGCTCGCTTGTCACCGGCCGCTCAAATCCTCTGCCCTGCTGTTTTTTTCTCACAGATCCCTGGGAGGAAGAAAACGGGAGGGCGCGAGGGGCGGAGTCGCTCTCTGAAAAGAAAGCTAACCGTGAGCGCAGAGAGGCAAGACTGAAACACTTGCAGTGCAAGCATCGTGACACACTCAGAACGAGTGTCATCGGCGTGCAGGGGATTCCCACACGTCTTACAATGACGGCGCGGCATTTGCAACAACGCTGCGCTGAAATTTGCTCTTCTAGTAAGGCTTTCTTAGATCTTACCGGATAGCCGCAAGGGATGACCGAGTCTGCAAGCTGGTCGCTGCAAGAGGTCCTAATCCGGCTGCTGAGGCAAGGGTCTTCGTCGCTGAAGAGAAGAAATCTGAGATGTGGTGGCAGGCAGCTGATTATATAGCCAGACGCCCCTCCCATTTTGGCGGGCTGCATAGCCATTGGCTCGCTCGCCACCGCCGTGCATTGGTTCGTTTATTTATCCTACACAAACCAATCAGGTGCAGGTATAACTGTGTGATTGAAATAGGCTTCAGCTGAAGAGGAAAAAAATTGTTTTTCCCATACTAAGTGTCGATATTTCGACGCAGTACGAGTAAAGAAATATCGAAAGGGAACTGATTTTTTTTTATAATTATTTTAATCAGTTTAATGGACCCTTAAATAATAAAAGTATTAATTAAAATCACTCCAGACATTTTAAATGGTAGTGCATTTAAATAAATACAGGTAAATTAATTTCAGTTCATTTTAATTTGAATTGAGATTCAGCATGCCAATAACTACCTACCACTATCAAATCTTGTTTTCCATCTAATCAAAAAAGTTTTAGAGGCTATTTATCATTAATTTTATAAGATATCTTTAGTGTTATATTTTAGTGTAAGTGTGCTTGGTTTTCAATTGGTATGGCAGTAATTCATCACCTGTAGTGTTTATAGTGCAGCCCATTGTGTTTCAAATAATAGAGTTGTGGTTTTGAAAACTGCTGATATTCCATAATATTCCAAACTAATATTCTGAACATTATCTATTCATTATAAAATAACACTATATGTTGTTGTAGCCTGACTACAATCTCTTTTTCCCCTTCTCAGGTGCAGTCAATCGAAAACAAGCTGGACCTGCTCCTAAACTTCTACTCACAGTGCCTGAAAAAGGGCTCGTCCCACTTCACCCTGTCATCTCTGCTGGAACCTGACTTGACCTCTGACTACCAGAGTCCCACCGATCAACATGACCTGTTCCCCTCCGCAAACACCCTTAATATCTTCCACTCAGACAGTGGCAACATGGAATGACCCCAGAGACACCCGGCAGCAGTCCCGCTCTGACTGTAGCATCAGGGCAGCTCATCCAAAGGCTAATTACCTCCCTAGATTAACCTAGCGCAGTTCCTCTTAAAAACTGCTGTATCCTTGCATGGGTTCATCCTTTGCACAGTGGATGGTGGCTTCTGGCTAACCTTTCTAGACTTTTCCTTGCAAACTATGCCCTGATATTTCGCAATGTCTGATTTTTACTTTATTTCAACTGATTCAGGAAAGTTTCAGATAAATATTCTTACATGGATGAAGACATTATTGAGGTTTTGTTGAACATTTGGACTTCTTTCATTAGATGGCAGATTTTTATCTGAAGTGGTCTTCAACCGTCAATTTTTATCAGTCTTCCAAAATATGTGGGGATGAATCCCCTTTACATTTCATTGATGGTATTTCTTTCTAGAAGTCTCTGTGCCAATATCGTTTCTTGGTTTTGTTGAATTTTTGATAACCAATAGGCCCCCAAAGCAATTCTATATTTCTCTCAGTCTTTTTTTCTAAGAAATCAGGGCATTGTGAACTGAATTTTAATTTCGGACTCTCTTCTCTGCCTTGGCCTTACATTTTGGCCTGATGCAATAGAATCCTTGTGCCACCAGAAGTTCCTGAACTTCTAATGAATGTATTGCATCCAGTACTTTTCCTTTTTGAATCATTGACATGTCATTTGAGAAAACAGCATCACAGTTTGCTATAAAGAACAGCATGATAGACTGATTGACAGTATTTCCACTAAAGCATCATCTCCTGTCATTTTGATCTTGCATGGTTCCTCTTGCCACTTCAGGAAGGAAGGAATTTCTAAATGTGAGACCCTCAGGTTTCCTTCTCACAACTCTTTGGCTTAATGGGTCCCTCTCCTGCGATAGCACCCTGCCACTGCATCATCTCCCAGAAGCCCACCATGCAAAAAATAAGAAAATCAAATAAATAAATATATTATTTGATGAAATAGCCAGCATTAAAGTGCATGTTAATAGTTTGAATAGTTCAGGCAAGTTTGTTTTAATTTAGTGGGGTTAGTTATAGAGGCTGTTCATATGCCCTTCTCTCTGATCCTCAGCCTCTTTGCCTTGCAGCCCATCTCTACATTCAGCATGTGCATCAGTCTAACTGCAAACAAACAAGAAGGTCAAAAGTAGTCTATATCTTCTCCCCAAATGAGACTCTCAATTAGTTGAGATTTAAAGGGATATTTCACTCAAAAATTGTAATTTATGTCCTTCCAAACCTGTATGATGGACTTTTTTTCACATTTGTACACTGTTAAAGAAATCAGTAAAAACATGGCACAATGTACTGTATTAATACTGTACTTACTATATTATGAATTTTTATTTTATACAGGTGTTTTACCCGTAGTTTGAAATTTGCACTACATTGCATTGTGTTTTAGAGTTAATGGAAATGTCTGTAAAATTACTGGACAATTACCAATACCTTTTTATTTAATTTTCTTTATTTTAATACAAAAAGCAGAAGTCTTCATATTTGGATAGGCTTCTATTTAATGGTGAATGGAAACAATAGAAACAATTGTATTATTAGTTTATGAATGGTAGTTTTTCTGACTTTCCAAAGCAGAAAAAAATATCAATAGATTGATTACGTTGGTCTGAAGAAGATTGCAAGAATTATTATAATAGCTGTGGAAATGTATCATCACAGTCTGTGAAAATGGTCTGTGAAACACAAAAGATATTTTCGAAAATGTCTCTGTGACCCATACAATGTCAATGGGGTCCAAAACTGCATATCTGACCCTATAGACCTTAATCAGGTTAGACGCCATATTAAAGTGATAGTTCGCCCAAAAATGAAAATTTACCCCATGATTTACTCACCCTCAATCCTAGCTGTATATGACTTTATTCTTTCAGACGACTACAATCGGAGTTATATTAAAAAATGCCCTGTCTCTTCCAAGCTTCATAATGGCAGTGAATGGGGGTCGAGATTTTGAAGGCCAAAAAAAGTGCATCCATCCATCATAAAAAAGTAATCCATACAGCTCTGGGGGTTAATAAAGGCCTTTTGAATCAAAGCGATGTATCTGTGTAAGAAAAATATCTATACTACAAACTTTATCAACCGTTATCCCTAGCTTCCGCTAACTGTCGTACGTGCGTTCACGAGAGAGTTTCAGCGGATGACGTGGGATGTAGGTGAAGCATAAGCTCCGGTGAGAAGTGATAAATGCAGAAGCACAGAGGAGAATGGTAAACAAAATAGAAGTACAAAATGAGGATTTATTTAGAAAAATGTCAGAGGATTTTGATATAAGCCAAGAGAAGACTGGTTTTCCTTTCCTGTAAACAAAACTTCTCACAAGAGTATATTCTCACCAGAGCTTACTCTACACCTAGATTACGGTTTATAAAGTTTTAAATATGGATATTTTCCCTTACAGAAATTCATTACTTTTTTTGGCCTTCAAAATCTCAACCACTATCCATTGCCATTATAAAGCTTGGAAGAGCCAGGACATTTTTTAATATAACTCTGATTAAGTTTGTCTTAAAGAAAAAGACCATCAGAAAGTTTGGTATGTGTAGTCTCAGCCAGACCTTCAGACGGCTTAAGGTCTGGTAACTTTGGCCGCTTTGAATGGCCAAGAGGCCATATGACTGGCAGGTAAAGCAGCCAATCACGTTTCGTTTTGTTCCGCGTCATGTTTAGGGGTGTGGAAATGTCACCATAATAACAGACCGGTGTGGAAAACTCTCGGACATATTTTAAAGATTTTATGCAGCGAACTTTACACTTTTCCACACACTTTTGAAAATGTAGCATTTAGTTGATCCCGACAAGTGCTCGTCGTCAGTTGTAAACACGGCGGCTTTCTTCTTTCGTGAGGGGTTTGGCCCACGGCAATTTTTGTTTCAAGTTAAGAACCTCGTTCAACCAATTCCTCCTGATCAAAAGTGTCCAATAAATACAACGTTGCTACCCTCACTAAGATCTATTAAAGCCATACACATTTTTGGGTAAACTATCCCTTTAATTCTACTAGGTTTCACCAAGTTATGTTTCACCAGGTTATGACCTCACAGTGCATGCCTTGTTTTGCAACATTAATCATCCCTTAAAGATCAGTAAGTCAGAGATCAATCCGGCATGAAGAAATACTTATTCATTACTTTTCTTGTCCGATTATTCAAGAACAACAAAAAAATTATCATAGTGTCTCACGCGCAGAGGTGGGTAGTAACGAGTTACATTTACTTCGGTTACATTTACTTGAGTAAATTATTTGGGTAACATACTTTTCGAGTATATTTAAAGATGGGTACCTTTACTCTTACTCAAGTAAATTTTTTGTGAAAAACAAATTTTACTTCGTTATTGTGGGGGACGCTCCTCTTGTTACTTTATCTTAATGCAATACAAATTAAAATGCTTCAATTTATTCTAAACAATGAGTGCAATGAGTGATGCCCATCCACGAAAGATTCATTTGTTTGAGTCAATTCTGTTCAAAGGCTTGATCAAACCAGTTGGCAAAACCAGTGAATCGGTTCGCGAATCAGTTTGAATGATTCGTTCAGTTCCCTGCCGCACGCGCTGAGTCGTCTGAAGCGGTTCTCACTCGGAGTTGTAACAGAAAGTTTAATAACATCAAGAGCGTTGAACGCAGCGGCGCGCGACTTGATCCAGGAGGAATGCATTTGCCTAGAAACAATTAATATTGATATTTTCAACCATATTTACGCTTGCAGTCAGAAATATTGGCTACATTTGTACATTTTGCAGAACAGACGGAAGAAGATCCGTCAATGTGCATGTTTCGTTATGTTCAGAATCAGATGTTCGGTAGCGGTCAGAGGAGTTTTCACTCTTCTCCATGTCAGAGGTTATATATACAATACATAATTAATATACTTTGAAATATAATTTAATTCAGGGATGCAAATCAGAATTTTAATCAGCTACTACTCCAGTTTTCAGTGTCATATCATGATTCTTCACAAATCATTCTAATATATTGATTTGCATCACTTAAATAAATTACATAAAAAAACATAACAAATCTTTTGAACTGCAGTGTGTGTGTGTGTGTGTGTGTGTGTGTGTGTGTGTGTGTGTGTGTGTGTGTGTGTGTGTGTTGTGTGTGTGTGTGTGTGTGTGTGTGTGTGTGTGTGTGTGTGTGTGTGTGTGTGTGTGTGTGTGTGTGAGTGTGTGTGTGTGTGTGTGTGTGTGTGTGTGTGTGTGTGTGTGTGTTTGTGTGTGTGTGTGTGTGTGTGTGTGTGTGTGATGAGTGTGTGTGTGGTGTGCTGTGTGTGTGATGTGTGTGTGGTGTGTGTGTGTGTGATGTGTGTGTGGTGTGGTGGTGTGTGTGGTGTTGTGTGTGTGTGTGTGTGTGTGTGTGTGTGTGTGTGGGTGGGTGATGTGTGGTGTGTGTGTTGTGTTGTGTGTGTGGGTGGTGTGTGGTTGTGTGTGTGTGTGTGTGTGTGTGTGTGTGTGTGTGTGTGTGTGGGTGTGTGTGTGTGTGTGTGTGTGTGTGTGTGTGTGTGTTGTGTGTGTTGTGTGTGAGTGTGTGTGTGTGTGTGTGTGTGTGTGTGTGTGTGTGTGTGTGTGTGGTGTGGTGTGTTGTGTGTGTGTGTGTGTGTGTGTGTGTGTGGTGTGTGTGTGTGTGTGTACACACACTACATACATTTTATCTATATTTCTAAATAAAAATAGATATACAGTAGGCCTATATGATCCAAAGTAACTACTTCAGTAGTTTTTGTATCCGATATTTTTTTACTCTTACTCAAGTATCAATTCAGACCATTACTTTTACTTGAGTAAATATTTATCTAAGTACTTTTACTTTTACTTGATTACAGTTTTTGGGTACTCTACCCACCTCTGCTCACACATGACCTTAACCTCAGCCACGTACTACGTCGTAGAGACTCACCACTATTTTTGAAGAACTGAGTTAACTGGGAGCACTGAGACTAATCCTAGTCGCTGAGATGAGCATTGATGCATGATCTCAACATTAATATATATGCATGCAGTTATGGGACTGGTTCCAGCTTTATATGACATGCAGTTCAGGTAACGGACAGCATGGAGGGAATTGTAGATAATACAGCACTCCTCTGCCTTACTGACATAGCGAGAGCACACTGACCATGTGTTTACGGTACAACGGTGGACCTAAGAGATCGTTTAGGCCACTTGTCATTGCATTCATTCATCATTCTAATGGATAGAACTGGAGACGAGTACACAATTCAAACAGAATGTTCTATATTTACTTTTCTCTTGCACCTTCACAGATTCCAATAGGCCTACATGCATTTAGAAAATCTCATTCTTCTTTCACCACATTTGTTTCTTCTGGACTGTATTTCGAAAACAAACACTTGTTTTCAGAAGTTCTTGTTTCCTGAACACACTCTAGCATTTCTGTCCCTTTAAACAGAACACTCAACCTTCATTATGTAATACTTTTTTCCTCATTGACATGGTTGGTAACTGCTAATGTGAGAGGTAACTTGATCTATAATATGTATGTTTAACTCTGACATGATTGTAAAAAAATTAATAAATCCAGATTTTATGAAAACAGGTGTAACATTAGTAATTAATTTGCAATAATTTAATGCTCTTCTGTATACATTTTTAGCTGGTGAGAGTAAAAATAATACCGTTAAACATTGACTGTCAACAAGCACATCTCGTGATCAATTGAGTTAAACTGTATTTGAAAGAAATAAAGCTGTGGCAGTTATCAGCTGAACTGTATATGTAAGTATATAACCATATATTAATATAACTAAACTGTAAGAATAGTGTAGACTCAAAGAAATGTCAAAAGAACAGCATTTATTAGAAATTGAATTGTTGTAATTCAGTCTTTACTGTCAATTGTGATCAGTTTAGTGCATCATTGCTGAATAAGTGATTTCTTGAATAAGTGAAAAAACTAACTTTTTAATTTACAAACACAAAATGTAGACCAAGTTATTCAATTTATTACATAATTCAATTTATAGAATGCACTTCAGTGTATGGTATAATATAAATTATAATAATTATACAGATTAATGCAATCAAATCTAATGTTTTTCATGTAATGAAATCAAATCAGCAACTAAATCTAATGTTTGCCCATACACAAATCTTGCAGAGGGTCTGGATGATCAAAACACTGAAGTACAGAACAAGCAATTCAGCTCTCTAAGCCACACTTTAAAAAAAGAGAAAGTGTTACTGTCATTGCATTAGAAAACTAAATCTAGAACCAAGTAGTTTGTAAAACAATATGTAGGCTAAAATGTTCAAGAATCAGACAAATTAAACTGCACTTGCCTTCATACATCCAACAATCAGGTTCATGGGACCAGACTTAAAGAAAAGTGAAGTTACGAGGAAATCCCAGTTTTGAAACAACATTTGTTTGCAGACGAGATTTGATTCAGTACTTTGTATGTAATGTGAATAAATCCATACATATCCAAACACATTTCGAGAGGACACACGGACATGGCGAGGGAGAGCCGATCCACTGGAGGGCGATACACTTTAAATCTGAATTAAAAGACACGGTCTCCTGTGACGTAATCCTTTCCGTTTCAGTATGGCAGGCAGGCCCTTATCTAGAGGTCTCTGTAAATAAAGACATTTATACGGTGTATTCAGAACTAACAGTCGTGTTTATATGTAGTGGTCGATGATTGCTGGCCGTTAAGTGTTTCAGAGATCCTGTCGTGGGAACGTCCTCGGGTGATGTGATTTGGGGGTGAGTACTGCGTGTTCCTGCTGATGTGGACCTTGTTTAGTTGGAGCTTAGCACACTTTCTCTGTTTACGAAACTCGTGAGCTCATCCGCGGTAATACTTCTGTATTTATGTGTGTATCGTTACATAATCGGCGGTGGGCGAAGTCAAGTCATTTGTTAGGCGGCGGAAGTTGTTGTTTCTTCCTTTTTATATCAAACACTACATTTATGTTGATTTAACGGTAACGTTAGGCGTTTTTCAGTTAACGTTATTGTAATGTTGTAAGTTACTTCGCCTTTAAGAAAAGTGGTTTCCCAGTGTGCTGTGCTGTTGAGTGCAGGTTAAGCATGTGATGTTCTATGATAAGAAGAAAGCAGTAAAGAGAGACGTTTGTACTTCACACAGTTGTTGGTCTGAAGTTATTACAATGGCGACGAGTGATTAACTGCAAATATAACGAGATAGAATAAAAAAATACAGAGGACGCAACGCAGCAGCGAACTATAAATGCAAATTAACACAATTTGTAAATGCTTGTATATACCTAAACAAACCAAACGCCGTTCACTAACGTGTACTACTGTCTGATGACAAATCATGGCTACAGCTGCTGAATTGCCCTAAGTTACTTTCCGAGAACTGACATCGACACAGACCAAGGATCTCTCGCACTAAAATGGGAACAAATGGCTACTAAGATTTGAAACATTCTTAACAGCCGCTGGCGTAACAAACAAAACCAGAAAAGAACAATGTTACTGTATTATGCAGGTGAAGAAGTGCAGGACATGTTTGAAACAATCCCAGAAAATGGTGCCAGTGACGACTATGATAAAGCTGTAGAAGTTCTGACAGAATACTTCAACCCGAGTATCAATGTTGAGTATGAAGTCTGTCTTCAGGCAAGCTAAACAAAAAACAGGAGAGACCATTGATGCCTTTCATACCAGGTTAAGACAGCTTGCTACAACCTGTGAATTCTCAAATCCAGAAAGAGAAATACAATCTCAAATAACACTCACCTGTTCATCATCACGACTACAGAGGAGTGCACTAAGGAACAGCAGTATGACATTGAAACAACTGTTGAATCTAGCAGAGCATTCAAAACGTCAGAAACACAGGCAGCTGGCATTGAAAATAACACACAAGTCAGTAGCACCGAACGTGTTGCAGCAATACGAAAGCCAAACTTAAAAACAAAAAGACGTTAAGTAAAAGCCAACAACAGAAAACTGTAAAAAAAAAAACAACAGTCAACATGCAGAAACTGTGGTGGCACTTTTCCACATCCTGGTGGACAATTAGCATGTCCAGCAAGAGGGCTGTCTTGCAAATCCTTTGGCAAACCAAATCATTTTGCACGTTGATGTTTCAGCAAACTACGCATGGAACATAACCACCGACTGCATGCGAAAACCACAACAAAGACAACATCTAACACATAAGGTGAGTACAATATGGATAAAAGCTGAGTCAGCTGCAACCTCAAGCACAGATGATGAGTATGTCTATGTCATGCAGGCACCTTCACACATCATGCAACCAACAACAACAACACTTCGGAACAGCAGCGTATGAAATACCGAAATGAGCAAAATTATGATATCGTACCGTTTGAAATATAATAGATATAATATTTTTCCAGTACCGGTATACCACGCATCCCTACCAACAAACAAGAAAATATTACCGTATGGCAAGCAACACCCTCTTCCACTGCTGGGAAAACTAACCACTGGTGTTTCAGCTCATGGAAGAACCACTGAAGCAACATTCTATGTGGTTCAAGGTAATCATGGCTCTCTACTCCGTCATACAACAGCCTCGGAATTGGACTCATTCACGTTGTTCACTCTGCAGACATGCAGCCTTCCCTTTCTGTCGCTGATCAGCTCATGCTAAAATACCCAAACATTACAAAGGGCATTGGATAATTGAAAAACATTCAAGTTAAGCTACACATTGATGACACTATCAAACCTGTCATCCAGCCACATCAACATATCCCTTTCCATATCCGAAAAAAGGTGGAGAAAGAACTGCAGCTCCTCAAGGATCAAGGCATCATAGAAAAAGTCAAGGACTAGTTTGTTACAGCCAGCTAACATGATACTAGATTCTAATTTCTATTTACTATACTGAATTTAGTTTACTTGTTCAGTCATAACTTAAGTTAACATTTAAAGACAATATACTTTCGGTTACAGTTATTTCATCTCATGCTAATACTACTCATATAAATAATTTAATCTAATAGGTATACTTAAATTACATTTTCAAGTAGCTCTAACGTAGTTTGATACTTTTTGTCAGTAACTTCATGTGTGGCTTCATTGTAACGTTAGTTTAATCGCTTTCCATTATGTGTAGACTGCTAAAATACGGAGTTTCTTCCTCTGGGTTTTTAGCTTCTCTGCTAAAGTAGTTTCCACTATAGTAGAAAAGTGTTACATTTTTTTTTTTTTTTTTATTCATCATGTAAATAGCCTAGCCCTAGACAATGAGATTGTCCATCTAGATCAGAAATTGCCTTCAAATAGCCTGTCAGGCTGATGATACACAGGGCAGCTTTTTGAGCAATGTTGCTTGGGCACTTTCCCATTGAGAAATGGGTAACAAATTGCTACCTGGATAAGTTTGGTCGGCCGTTGGCCCTGTGTCTGGTTGCCCGTTTACAGTAACGTTGCCCAGTAGCATTGCTCAAAATGTTGTTTTGCCCGTGTATCATCAGCCTCATTGTGTGAGTTTAGTGATTATATGACGTTTGGTGTATTAATTTTATTTTTCATGTGTCTTTGTAGGTACTTTGGATGTTTTACTGTTCTGAGGAATGAAACTTTACTATGAAGCGGCAGTAAACGTCAGTTGTGTTATTATATAAACGCATGTGTACGAGAGTGATGGAGAGTGACTGTAGGATCCCTATGGCATGTCTGAGACCCCGGATCCTGGCCCTGCATGCTTTATTCTGGGGCTTAGTGTCTCTTAGGTGAGAAAATTACTATTTCAAATGATTTTCTTCTAATGCAGAGTAATGCGAAACTAAGCTTTGATCATGCTCATTCATTCCATGTTTAAACTTTTTTTCTAGAGTGTTTGGAGCAGCACTTCTTAGCGATGAGAAGACAGCAGGTACTTATAAAAATCAGGGTTTCATTAAAGACTGTTTTCTAAAGTGTACTGGTTCATATGCTTGTAATTGCCCTTATGTTTTTATTTTGTAGTTGCAGTGACCAAGGCAGTGACAGCGCCATGTTGGCAGCTGGAGGAGTTTGTGGTGGCTAAAGAGTGCAGTGCATGCGAAGGTTTGCAATTGGTGAGGCCAGTGTATACACACACACACACATTGTTCTGTGATGGCAAAGCTGAATTTTCAGCAGCCATTACTCAGTCTTCAGTGTCACGTGATCAGGGATGGGCAGTATTTAAAATGTATTTAAAATACATATTTGAAATACAAAATTTTGTATTTAAATACCTTTGAAAAAAAATCTAATGTATTTTGTATTTAAATGCATTTAATTTTTGTATTTTCAAAATACATAAAATACTTTTTTGCCAATCAACCTCGTTATTAGACTGCTGGTTTCCTCTATCAACTAGTTCAAACATGCCACTTTCATTCAAGTGAGCTGCAGCTGTATGAATCCATCTATAATTGGGTAATGATTACATTTTCTGGATTCCTGTAAGGAATTTACCCAATTTCTTCCTTCCAGTCAACTTTGCATTTAATATGCTTTGATACAGCACTCCTTGAACAGCCACGCCTTTCAGTAATGACCCTCTTTGTGGAGGGTGTCAATGATCGTCTTCTGGGCCATTGCCAAGTCAGCAGTGTTCCCCATTATTGTGCTTTCAAAGAACAAGAGATACCCGCAATATATACTGTATGGATGGTCATTTATTGAAAGTCAAATGTAAATATTCTAATATTTTGATAGTGATTTTTGACTTCCATTAGCTGTAAGCTTTAATCATCAAAATTAAAACAAAACGTTTGAAGGTTTTTTTTTTTTTTTACATGTAATGAATCTAAAATATGAAAGTTTCACTTTTTTAAATAAATTACAAGAAAAATGTTTCACCATATTAACATTTTTTGAGATGAACCTGTATATATCGTCAAGGTATGCAAATATATCTATGGAGCCTCTAGTGGGCAGGAGCTATTGGCACGTCAGAACGACAAAGAAACATGGATAAATGAGTAATAAGCAGCTTTCTGTGTGTGTGTGTACTCCAAGACAAAGATAACTGTAGTGCTAATAAAGAAGTGTTTGTTTTTTATTGGGCATACTCACACTAGGCACAGCTACCTTGTACTAAAGCTCAAGCATGATTGTCCTTTTGCTAACAGACAGATATCATAGGATCACAACCCGAATTCCGAAAATGTTGTGGTTTTTAAATTTAAAATAAAATTAAAAGACTTTCAAATCACATGAGCCAATACTTTATTCACAATTGAACATAAACAAATTTTAAATGGTGAAATTTTACACTTGTATCCACTAAATGAGCTCATTTCAAATTTGATGCCTGCTACCGGTCTCCAAAAAGTTGGCACGAGCAACAACAAAGGGCTGAAAAAGCAAGACATTTTGAAAATATTCAGCTGGGAGAACATCTAGCAAATATTTAAGTTAATTGACATCTTGTCTGTAACATGATTAGCTATAAAAGGGATGTCTTACTCAGAAGTAAAGTCTTCCAGGCTAAAGAAGGAGACCTTCCAGCATGTTATCAGCATTCAGTTCAAAAGCCAGCATCTCTTATGGTATGGGGGTGCATAAGGTATGGGCAGCGTGCATGTTTTGGAAGGCATTATGAATGCTGAAAGGTGTATATAAATGTTTTAGAGCAACATGTGCTCCCCTCCAGATGATGTCTATTTCAGCAGGACAATGCAAAACCACATTCTGCAGCTATTACAACTTCGTGGTAGAGTTTGGGTGCTGAATTGGCCTGCCTGCAGTCCAGCTCTTTCACCTATAGAGAACATTTGGCACATCATTAAACAAAAAAATACGCCAAAGATGACCACAAACACTTCAGCAGCTGGAAACCTATATCAGGCAAGAATGGGACCAAATTCCAACACCGAAACTCATAACCTTGATGCCCAGATGTCATCAAACTGTTTTGAAAAGAAAATGAGATGCTTCACCATGGTAAACATGCCCCCGTCCCAACTATTTTGAGACCTGTAGCAGGCATCAAATTTGAAATGAGCTCATTTTGTGCATACAATTGTACAATTTATCTGTTTAAACATTTATCTATGTTCTATTGTGAATAAAATATTGGCTCATGTGATTTGAAATTCTGTTTTCAACATCCCAAAGTTTCCGGATTTCAGGTTGTATTACAGAAGCAGCTGAATATAATGGTGGAATTTGCAGATTTACTCTCAAATTACAATACCTGTTCATCAAGAAGATGAGAACCAGACACATTGTAAATCTAAATGTACGCAAATTAAATTAAAGTGATATCCAAGTAGTTATAAAGATTTTTTGCTGGCATAATAACAATAGCGCATACAAAAATAGTAAATGAACTGTTCCATGCTCCGGTTAGAGATCACATTAAATGTGTACCGCACCCGAGCCACCTCTACAAGCGGGCCAGGGCATGGTCAAATGAACCGCACTGGACACAGTGTCACACTTAAACTGGACTTTGGGGGTCAATCACGCTCAAGCATGGATCAGATCCCCTTGTGAGAGTACATCCTAAATCTAAGTGAATAGAAGATAGCACACCACAACTATAACCATTACAGCACAAACGATGAATGACAAATACATTGACAGACAATAGGAATCATTTCTGCTTTAAAGAGCTTGAGCATTTAGTGACAGAGGACACAACTGCATTGTATACTTATAATGCACTAATATAGTTATCTTTATAGTTATAGTTCTTGGTGTAAACAGGCCTTAAGTGTTATTACACTGGATGGCCTATTTCAATTGTATTTTGTGTATTTTCAAAATACATTTTTCCAAACTGTATTTTTCTTTAAATACATGTATTTGTGCCCATCCCTGCACATGATCCTTCAGAAATCATTCTAATGATTTCTGATCTGGGGCTCAAGAAACATTTCTTTCTATTATTAATGTTGAGAACAGTTGTGCTGCTTAAGAACAGCATGTCTTTAAAATATAAATATTTTTGTAACATTCTAGAACTCTTCAGTGTATAAATTGTGTACACATACGTTTAGTGCGATTAATCACATCCAAAATAAACAGTTTTGTTTACATAATGCATGTATGTGTACATATATATATATAAATACGTGTATATATTTCTGAATATATATTACATACATTTACTTTAAATTATATGAATATAAATATAGATATTCTCATTTTCCTCTATCCCAGCTCTTATCACTTTCACCATTAACACTTCTAATAAAGGTTCACACATAACCCTCTATTTAACACCATAATACAAGAGAATACCAAAAATATACTTAATTGTTTTATTAAGGACTTTAACATAAACCAACAGAATTTATATTGAAAATATACAATATCAGGGCAGTTAATCAACTTATCCAAGGCGTCAGGAGAGAGCAAATGCCAAAATTACAAATAAAACAATCTTTCTAAAGGTTAACAAAATAAATTCCCTGGCAAAATAAAACAAAATACATTCTTACCTCTCTCCCTGATTAAAGAAAAACAGGTGAAAATTTTAGAAGGGGATAAACCCAAATAAATCGGCACCCAACTCCCTACACGGTTTCACCGAACTAGACTAACACAGAATCTCAACAGTAACATAGTAACCCCACTTTCGGTTTACATGTCACAAATTGCTCACGAGCAAATAAAACAACAACCTCTCTGGGATATCGGATAAAGGACTCCTCCCGAGCTGTGTCTCTCTGCTCCTTTATATCTGTTGCACACTGTGTAACAGGGAAATCACGCTGGCGCTAATTGTAATCTTTGCTGCAGATGATTTGGAGCGCTGCTTGGCAGAGCGAGCGAGAGAGGGAAGGAGAGAAAACATGTGACCATATCCCAAAATACACAAATAATCACGGGATGTAACACATGTAAATACATGAAAATATTTTCAAATGTATGTAAATGTAAAACGTGTGTGTATTTACATATACATAATATATATAAACAGAACACACATATTATTTTATTATATATCATATATTATTTATCGTGATTAATTGTTTGATATCACTAATATATATATATATATATATATATACATACACACAAAATTGTCCTAAAACCAAAATGTATCCTTGTCTTAGGACAACTTTTTTTGATCCATTTCAAATGTTGACTACTGTATATATATTTATATGTATGTACAGACAGTGTATACAAATATAGTGCTCGATAGCTTATGCATTGTGATTGTTCCAGCAGTAGAGCATTTCAATTTTGTGAATTAATGTAAACGTTTCCTCTGCTTACCTTGTAAACCCGCTGTCATTTTTACAGAAAACTATACCAGCCTGCAGCCAAACAGGATTTGTAGAAAAGATCAACTGCACTAAATCTAACAGAGATGAATACAAGAGGTGAGTGTCTCTCCACCAAATATATGTATCCTATTTTGTTTGGATAACAGTAGCCAGTTCTCCAACCATATACATTTATGCAAATATTTTTGTCTGCATGTTCTAAACCCACAGATAATTTATTACATTTAATAAAAGAGTCACCGTGGCTTTCCCAATAGCTACAACTTAAATGTCTTTTTTGTGCTACTTTGCCCAAAAGTGATTTTGTTCTCTGTGGTGGAGACACTGCTTCGTTTTAACAACGTTCCACTTTTTTCCATGCAAATCAAGTTCACAGTTTGGAAGGCAAAATAGCAAATGTTTATCTGGCTTACAATATTATTAATCCAGCCAGCTAAAAAATTATACAAATTTTCTTCACTCTTTCTCTTTGTTTTCCATTCAGCTGTCGCTCCACCAAAATGGAGGAGCATCTCTTTTGGAAATTTGAGGGTGCAATGCTGGCTCTCACTGTTGTCTTTGCAATACTGGTGGTCGCTAGACAACGCTCACTTGACCGCCAAGCCTCAGACAAGGTTCGGCGACAGATAGAGTCTATTTAGTAAACTGGACTGTACTAAAAGTCAATGGGCCTGTGGCCTGGTGTTATAACTCTCAGCAAAGGGCATAACCCCACAGTTCATGGAGGCGTCCAGGCTTTATCACTGGTTTCATCTTACTGGACACATAAAGACAAAGCTCTGAGCGGGCACAATGTGCTCTTACTCCCCATACTGCCATTGCTAGTGGATGCTGCTTCTGTGCAGGACTTAACTAATTAGATGTGAATCTCAAGATCATCCCATCAACATTATGCAAGACAGGAGTCTAGTCCCTATTTTGTAACAGAAGATGTACAGATCCCTGTTACACCTGTTCTTTCAAATGCTGTGAAGGTGGTGTGTGTTGAACAAAATATGGGTTGCATGTTTTCAATAATCCAAAAGTATTTTCTCAAGACGAAAATGAACTGTATGGTCAAACTCTTGAAAGAAGATATGATTTTGTTTCATCACAATGGGTTTACATGTTACGGAAAGTATTCAGACCCCTTCAATTTTTCACTCTTTGTTATATTGCAGCCATTTGCTAAAATCATTAAGTTCATTTTTTTCCTCATTAATGTACACACAGCACCCCATATTGACAGAAAAACACAGAATTGTTGACATTTTGCAGATTTATTAAAAAGAAAAACTGAAATATCACATGGTCCTAAGTATTCAGACCCTTTGCTCAGTATTTAGTAGAAGCACCCTTTTGATTTAATACAGCCATGAGTCTTTTTGGGAAAGATGCAACAGTTTTTCACACCTGGATTTGGGGATCCTCTGCCATTCCTCCTTGCAGATCCTCTCCAGTTCTGTCAGGTTGGATGGTAAACGTTGGTGGATAGCCATTTTTAGGTCTCTCCAGAGATGCTCAATTGGGTTTAAGTCAGGGCTCTGGCTGGGCCATTCAAGAACAGTCACAGAGTTGGTGTGAAGCCACTCCTTCGTTATTTTAGCTGTGTGCTTAGGGTCATTGTCTTGTTGGAAGGTAAACCTTCGGCCCAGTCTGAGGCCCTGAGCACTCTGGAGAAGGTTTTCATCCAGGATATCCCTGTACTTGGCCGCATTCATCTTTCCCTCGATTGCAACCAGTCGTCCTGTCCCTGCAGCTGAAAAACACCCCCACAGCATGATGCTGCCACCACCACGCTTCACTGTTGGGACTGTATTGGACAGGTGATGAGCAGTGCCTGGTTTTCTCCACACATACCGCTTAGAATTAAGGCAAAAAAGTTCTATCTTGGTCTCATCAGACCAGAGAATCTTATTTGTCACCATCTTGGAGTCCTTCAGGTGTTTTTTAGCAAACTCCATGCGGGCTTTCATGTGTCTTGCACTGAGGAGAGGCTTCCGTCGGGCCACTCGCCATAAAGCCCGACTGGTGGAGGGCTGCAGTGATGGTTGACTTTCTACAACTTTCTCCCATCTCCCAAATGCATCTCTGGAGCTCAGCCACAGTGATCTTTGGGTTCTTCTTTACCTCTCTCACCAAGGCTCTTCTCCCCCGATAGCTCAGTTTGGCCAGACAGCCAGCTCTAGGAAGGGTTCTGGTCGTCCCAAACGTCTTCCATTTAAGGATTATGGAGGCCACTGTGCTCTTAGGAACCTTAAGTGCAGCAGAATGTTTTTTGTAACCTTGGCCAGATCTGTGCCTTGCCACAATTCTATCTCTGAGCTCTTCAGGCAGTTCCTTTGACCTCATGATTCTCATTTGCTCTGACATGCACTGTGAGCTGTAAGGTCTTATATAGACAGGTGTGTGGCTTTCCTAATCAAGTCCAATCAGTATAATCAAACACAGCTGGACTCAAATGAAGGTGTAGAACCATCTCAAGGATGATCAGAAGAAATGGACAGCACCTGAGTTAAATATATGAGTGTCACAGCAAAGGGTCTGAATACTTAGGACCATGTGATATTTCAGTTTTTCTTTTTTTAATAAATCTGCAGTTTTTCTTTTTTAAAATGTCAACAATTCTGTGTTTTTCTGTCAATATGGGGTGCTGTGTGTACATTATGGGGTGCTGTGTGTATGAGGAAAAAAATGAACTTAAATGATTTTAGCAAATGGCTGCAATATAACAAAGAGTGAAAAATGTAAGGGGGTCTGAATACTTTCCGTTACTGTATGTTAGTCAGGGTGAGTTTCAGTGAATATCAAAAGTTTGTGGTTTGTTCATTTGGCTTCATTCAGTTTTGAACACGCTACCATTCATGAAATCACAGATGTCTTTTTCCTGACTTTCTCCAAACGAATACACTCATCCATCCATTAACATCGACATGTTTCTTCCAGGAACATTAACAGTAATTTAATTAATATTTTATGTGCAGTTGCTTGTTTGTTAAATCCGTATTTTCAGTATATACTTGTATAGTGTTTTTGACACGTTCTTTAGAGACTTGTAGGTGCTCTTTATTAAAGTTATTTTTTATTTTCATTTATGGCATTTACTTTCAGTCTTTGCCCTCCTGGGTAAAAATAAATATTTTATATAAAATTGTGAACAAACGTCTTGGTTCATAATGTCAGTCTCAAAAATACCAGCTCTGTACTTATATATGACTGATATATGTAAGACTGCATTGTGTAGTGTATGTTAAAGCTGCTTGACTTGAAATGAAAGGAATGCGCTGTATGAAATCAACCCACCTTTTGATATTATTAATTTTTGTTTCTTTATTTTGCAAGCAATTCACAGCAAAATTCAATATTGGATCTGCATCTTGTTTATTGAAGGTGAGATTTTGTGCCGTCATCTTCAGAAAGACTTTACTCTCCTGGTTTTGGGTACAGAGGTGCATTTCTAACTTTTCCCCACAAGTTTATTTACATTATGATTGGTTTGACAGAATAATGCCTTTTTATTAAGGCTGATTGGTGTGATTTTTTTAGCCCCACAAGTTTAAAAGAAAGCCATGTGAATTTGATTGAACTTGTCCCATAACTGATTTTAATGATGTACTTAAAATGTAAAAGGTGTATTTTTTTTTTAAAGATGAGTGACATTTCCTGTCCTCTGTTGATGATGAACTGAGGAATAAATGGGAAAAAGGAATTGTCTGCCCTAGTTTGTCTGGTGTTGCATGATTCTGTCATGATGGAAAATTATGTATTGTGTGATGAAAGTAAAAAAACAAAAGAGGTTACAAATTTCATAAAAAGAAATGAGTGCACTTTGATCCTTTTGGACAGGAGCAGATGTGGCCATGCTGAGAATGTGTCATCGCAGAACAGAACTTTGTTGTGTTACACTGTGGAGAGGAACAAAAAGACAAACGCTAAGAAAGATTTCTAAACTGCACACGTTTTTGCTCAAGTGTACACGCTAACTTGAACCCAGAGTTTCCTACTGTGTGTTTTAAAAACCCGAGGGACTTGGAATGTTATCATTTCCATTAAAACAATGACCATTAAAATGTGTCACAAGTAACAAATAATTTATTCACCCTCAAGTTGTTCCAAACGTGTATGAATTAATTCTTCTGTTGAATACAAAAGATGATATTTTGAATAATGTTTCTTAACTCAACAGGTAGCCATTGACATCCATTGTATTTATTTTCCATACTATGGAAGTCTGTGGCTACCAGCAATATTTGTGTATATAACCATCTTTCAGAGTATCTTCTTTTTTTTCTGTTGAGCAGAACAAATAAACTCATACATGCATGAAACGACTTGAGGGTAAATAAATAACACACGTTACTGTTTAATTGAACTAGCCCTTTAAATCCCAAATTTTGCATGAGTTATGTTACTTTCATGCAGAACGTACTCTACAGTTGTGTTTGTCACAGTATACAGACTTATAATAAACAAAAGTTAAGTAACGTTACTAGAATGGTTATCCTCCTCCTCTTCAGACGTCTGCATACGCCTGGAAGACGGTTGAACTTTCTCTTCAAAATGGGCACGACCTGTCTTTGAAGATTTGCTTTATATTCTGTCACAGCTCTTGTCTGAAATAAACAGTAAGTTTTCCGATTATTCAACAACCCAAATAACCAGCGCGCGGTATTTGCACTCACCGCTTCCGTCGCGTCGTCAGTGAACGGTCCGGTCAGTTCGTAGTCTCGCGGTCTTGAATCCACGCCGCTGATTTGACAATAAATGTATACAGCACAGTAAAGCGCAACGAGAAGTATAGATACATTTGACATTATATTTGTATTATAGTCACGTAGGAGTGCTTCTAGTCGCGAGGGGTCCGGCACGAGTTTTCACGCAAAGTCTTGTGGGACTTAAAAGGACTTACCTGCTTCTACGTCACAATGATCACCCCTGCTGAAAGAGAGCGGGGTGGTGAGATTTTCGGGGATTTATCACGGCCATTATATGTAGATCTCACTTCCCTCTGAGACATTTTCTTCAATTCATATCATAGTGATTGGTGACTACATCATTTCCTGTAGACAGATCTCACAGCAGCCTAATCCTATTTGTTTCAAAGAGGATTTAAGAAACAGAATGAGTCTATCTAGGACCAGGCTTTTCAACCATGGATCTGCTTACATTATAGTTATTCTTCATTATTGTTACTGTAAAGTGTTTCTGAGAAAATGTAGCCTATAGCTTTGTATGAAAATATATAAAGAAGGCTATAAATAATTTGTATACGTATGTTCCAGCGGCGTTTTCAAGCAAAGTTTCACTAACCACAAAAGTTATCTTACAAGTTTGCCTGAACAGACGCTCACTAATTCTTGTTTGCCTGAGAAGATTAAGGTAACCATAGCAACTGCACGATCTCTAGTGAGATGAGTATCAGACTGTCACTGCATTAGATAGCCTGTCACAGATATAACGTTAATTACAAACCGATGACGCAAAAGATGACCGCTCAGAAGACAGTTGGTAGCTCAAGAAGAACCTCAGATTGCGCACCGAAAATCGCTGACATCATTTCCATCAAACAGTTAAATCTCAGTCTTTTGTTATTATAAGATTCAATAGAAACCAGTGATTAATGATTATTCAAATCGAGATTTTAGCTGTCGATCATGACACTTGTTAATCATCATTGATAGCACCCATACCTGTAATGACTCACTTCAGACCTTGTTGTTACGGTTTTTATTAAACAGTAACATTATAAACTCACAGAGAATGAATACATACTTTCATTTAGAGTAGACAATGTTCAGGACGAATGACCCTTAAAGATGTTTTATTAACTTAAAATAAACACAAACACATTTAGACAAGGTTACGAACAAAACAACACTATCAATACATCACCCATGTAATTTCACGCGTTAAATAGATGAGGTGTCCCAAGCATTGCTGTCGGGAGTTTCTTAGCACAGTGCCCGAGAGAGAAGCTCCATCAGTAGCAGCGCAAGAAGAAGGTATTGCAGGCTGTTCCTCGCATGCAGTCACACAGTCTCCCGATGCGCGGTCCGTGCTTCATGGCGCAGCGCTCCCCCACATCACACTGAGAAACACGGTGCATCCGCATTAGACACTTATATAGTTAACCTCTTTTACTGGAAGAGAACATTACAAATAAATGAGTTTACCCTTGGAATGACGCTTGCTTTTTTCTCCACAGATATCCGATTGTCCTGATCTCCATCCAAAAGTTCATCGAGCGCCTCAGCCTAAACAATAAACGGCGAGAAAGCATGAATTTTGACGACCGATAGATTAGAAATGAGAATGTAAAGATTCGTTTGTTAGCTATATTCCTCCAAGCAAGTGAAATATATATTTTTAACAGCTATTTCTACTATGCAAATCAAAGTTACCGTGAATTTCATGCTTTCAAAGTGATGAACATAGTTTAACTTGACATTTGTGAACCCATTATATGTAGAGAACTCAATCCTTATTTTTTTACGCTGCTTAGTATAGTATAGTATAGTATAGTATAGTATAGTATAGTATAGTATAGTATAGTATAGTATATAGTATAGTATAGTATAACTTTATTATCCACCTGAGTGGAAAATTGCCTTTGGCTCACCAACACAACACGAATAATAACAACATACATAGTAAGATAAAATCACAATAACTAGTCACGTTACACACATAACATAAAAGCAAATAAAAAGATACAGTTCAAGCCTTTCATACTGCTTAATTAAACATAAACAAAAAATTACATACTGTTTTTCAGATGTAGCGGATACTTTTTTTGCATCAACAGGCTGAAAATGTACTTGTTGAGTTATGCCATATGACACTCGTTTATTCTCTTACCAGGTCTCGTTTGATGAACTGTTCCTCTTGCGCGCTCAGTCGGTTGTCCAGTGACATCTGACCCCTGCAGACGCAGAGCAGCGAGAGGAAAACGCTCAGGTAAACCGCCGCGCGGACGCTGTCCATGGTGCTGAATGCTTTGGCGTCGGTAAGGTAAAACTGAGAATTTAAAATACAAAATCGTTTTCTATTTTCTCTTTTAGCGATAACAGCGTTGAAAGTTTTCTCGGCGCTTGTGCTCTTGTTGCCTCTTTCTATTGCTTCACTGGGTTGCTGGGAAACGTTCTCTATTTATACTATGTTCCTGCTACCTGATGTATTCACATAACGTCACTGCATCCGTATTCAGTAGGCTGTTTTTTAAAGAACCAGCTGGGGGTCGTTTTGAATCAGAGATGATATCGCTTTGACATCCGTGCAATTTAAATCCACTGTTTGTCCGCTAAGATATTTAACATGAGTGGGGGAATGTTCTATTTTTTGGCATGCAATTGTGGTTGAAATATTGTGGTTTCAACAAAGGGTGTAGGTGACTTATGTTTAATGAAAAGAACACTGTCCCAATGGTCTTTATTTAAGGGATGAAAGGTTTCATGTAAGATTCTTCATGAATCTTATTAAATGCCAATAGAGTGGGGGAACACGCAGGTGTTCTTTTCAATGTTTTGGTATGGGTGCCAAGTGTAATTTACGTTGTACAGTAAACGTATTGTCAAATTGTTTACCACAGGCTTCTCATAAATTGAAAAACAAACATTATAAAACCCCATAGGAAAATCTTGAAGGAACCCGCAGCGAATTACTCTTCCGGGTTCTGACGTCATAGTTCCCCCACTCTATTAAGACCCTTTTAAAGAAAAGTTTCAAGAGAGTAAAGTGAATTTAGGTAAATTGAGCAAACTTGTGAAATTAAGATGTCCAAAAGGGTCTCAAATTACCTGTAAGACCATAAAGTACAGTACGTCTTTTCTCTCTCTCTTTGAAACTGCATAACTCGTGTCATTCATGTATTTAAAAGTCAGTCTTGGCATTTTCTCTGTTCAAAGTTCTGTGAGCCTTTAGCAGCAGTGAGCACAATAGTTAAAAAGTCGGCAACAGTAAATGTTTGCTGTAAAAACATGAGCATCAATGAAAGGTTCTTCCTTCTCTGCAAATGTCTCCACTACTAAAACGCCATACTACCACAACAAAAAAATCTTGCACACTTTTCAAAACGTTATCTTCTCTTCTCTTCTCTTCTCTTCTCTTCTCTTCTCTTCTCTTCTCTTCTCTTCTCTTCTCTACTCCTCCTTCAAACTCTTACAGCTGACTTTGCAATTTTTTCACAAATAAAACAAGAACCACCAGTGACCAATTCCTCACACCACAAACTGATGATATCTTCATAACAACAAATACACACTCTCTCGCCTCCTTCAGATAGGTCTCATTCTCAGATACGTCCTTCAGGGTGTCTTGGGTAGGGGTGAGGAATTCTAAGTTGTACACAACTAAACTCTTGCTACTGGGTTCCTCAAGGCTCAGTGATTTGTTTACCACAGGCTTTATTTCTCCATCTACATGACGTCATTAGGATCGGTCATTCAGAACCATGGCTTTTCTTATCACTGCTATGCTGATGACACTCAACTCTACTTCTCATTCCAACCAGATGATCTGATAGAAGCTGCTTGCATTGCAGCCTGTCTGAGTGACATTTCTAGCTGGATGAAGGACCATCACCTTCAGGTCAACCTTGCTAAGACAGAATTGCTCATGGTCTCAGCCAACCCATCACTTCACCACAACTTCTCTATACAGCTGGGTTCGTCAACCATAATTCCTTCCAGGACAGCCAGGAACCTCGGAATTGTGATCGATGATCAGTTAAGCTTCACAGACCACATTGCTACTACGGCCCGGTCCTGCATATTTGCCTTATACAACATTAGGAAGATTAGACCCTTCCTCTCAGAGCAAGCCGCACAACTCTTTGTCCAAGTTCTTGTTCTCTCCAGACTGGACTATTGTAATTCTCTCTTGGCAGGCCTTCACGCATGTACTATCAAGCCTCTGCAACTGACCCAGAATCCAGCAGCCAGAGTGGTCTTTAATGAGCCAAAATAAGCTCACGTTACCCCTCTTTTCATCAGGTTACACTGGCTACCACTAGCCGCTCGTATCAAATTCAAGGTACTGATGTTTGCCTCTGCCTACAAGACAACAACTGGTGCTGCACCAATATACCTAAACTCGCTAGTGCAGACTTATGTGCCCTCCAGAAGCTTGCGTTCTCCAAGTGAACGCTTTGTGGTGCCATCCCAAAGAGGTACCAAATCACTCTCACAGACCTTTTCCTGGACTGTGCCCAGCTGGTGGAATGACCTCCAGAGCTCAATTCGAACAGCCATTTAAAAAAAACTAATTAAGACATCTTTTTTTGCTAGCTCCTGACCAACTAATACTAACACTTACCTATTCTATACTATTCTATTCTGACTTTCAAAGACCACATTGCAAAAACTGCTCGATCTTACAGATTTGCATTGCACAACATCAGAAAGATTAGGCCCTTCCTTACACAGCATGCAGCACAACTTCTTGTCCAAGCCCTTGTCATTTCTAGACTGGACTACTGCAATGCTCTTCTAGCTGGACTTCCATCATGCACAATCAAACCTTTACAGATGATTCAGAATGCAGCAGCGCGACTGGTCTTCAGTGAACCCAAAAGGGCCCATGTCTGTGTTCCTGTGTGGCTCAGTGGTAGAGCATTGCGTCAGCAGCGCAAAAGGTTGTGGGTTCGATTCCCAGGGAACACACATACTGATGAAAAATGTATAACCTGAATGCAATTGTAAGTCGCTTTGGATAAAAGTGTCTGCTAAATGCATAAATGTAAATGTAAATGTAAATGTCACACCTCTCTTTATCTCCCTGCACTGGTTCCCGGTTGCAGCTTGAATCAAGTTCAAGTGATGCTTGCATGATGCTGCACTGCATATAGAACAGCCACAGGCTCAGCACCCTCATACAATTCAAGAACACTCACTTATGACAATCTACATCCCCTCAAGAACTCCGTGCCAGATCTCTCAGAGTGAACGACGTCTCGAGGTGCCATCACAGAGAGGATCAAATTTTCACTTTCCATGGAACGTTTTCATTCACCGTTCCTGGCTGTTGGAAACTGGACTTCCCACCCCAATCTGACAATTTTCAAGATACTGTATCAATGACAATTTTCAAGCAACACTTGAAAACTCATCTCTTCCGTCATGACTTGACTTTATCTTAGAAAGAATACCTTTGCTCTCTTTCCTTAACTTTGCTCTCTTTTTTTTTTTGCTCGGAACAATGTATTTGCTGGAACTTTGTATTACAAGTACTTCCTGTGTCTGTTTGCCTCTTTATAATGTATCGCTTATAGTATTCCTCAATTGTCGCTTTGGATAAAAGCGTCTGCTTAATGAGTAAATGTAAATGTATTCTATTAAAAAAAAGAGAGAACAAAAAGAAATAGCTACATGTACTGTGCTAGACTAACTGAGACTTATCATGGCACTTGTACACTGTTGCTCTCTCGATGGTCTGATTGCTTCTATTATTCTCCTCATTTGTACGTCGCTTTGGATAAAAGCGTCTGCTAAATGATTAAATGTAAATGTAAATGTTTAATGAAAGATTTTTTTAATCTCCTCTGTGAGTGGGCAGTCAATTCCACTGATGGCTGGAAGGTTACACACCTCTAATTGGCAGTTCACCAATATATTCACCATATAATTATTAGTCCTTGCCCAAATATATTCACACATAGAATATTATATATGTCCAGGTGTCAAATTGGTTTGTAACCTATATTTCACAATGCAGATGAAGGAAGGTGTCATTATATTTTCTTCTGCTGTATGTCTATGGCCGAAATATCCCGTTAAAGGGTTAGTTCACCCAAAAATGAAAACGATGTCATTAATATTACTCACCCTGATGTCGCTCCAGACCCGTAAGACCTCCGTTCTTTGTCGGAACACAAATTAATAAAAATAAAATAAAGCTCTTTCTGATTCTGATTAAGATGTTTTTGTTTGAATCTGAGAGCTCTCAGACCCTCCATAGACAGCAACACAACTGATTTAAATGTTCCCATGTCCAGAAACGGAGCAAACCAGAAATTTTGTCATTATTCACTTGCCCGCATGTCGTTCAAACTCCATAAAAGCTTTGTTCGTCTTCGGAACACAATTTAAGATATTTTAAGCCGGGTTTCCATCCAAAGTTGCAAATTTAACTAATGCGCAAAATTGGAATATCGCATAAAACATTTGCAAACAAGCAACGTTTCCAATATAACGAGTCACAGAGAACAAAATCGCCACTTCCTGGTAACCTGGCACTGAATAGCATATAGAAAACTCGGATAAGCTACTGAATATAATAATTTTCAGATATTAAAAATTACTTACGCCTCAGAGCGAGCAGACGAAACACAGAAACAATCATTGCTTTCGGAGGTGAATGCTGCTGTTTGGGAATGCAGTTATGTAAGACAATTATACAGAAATACTTTGATGAAAGATTTGCTCAGGCATTTCAGAATGACCATAACAACTTATAGATGCTGTAGAACGAGATCAGTCCGCTGCTAAAGTCAATTTATCTTGTCTCATAGCGCAAAGTCACATTACTTTTTTGATGCGCTTGGAGGAAGTTATTCGCAAAATGCATTTCCATCTCCCTTTATTTTATTTGTGTACAAAAACTATTCTCGTCGCTTCATAAAATTCAGATTGAACCACTGATGATAGATGGACTACCCTGGCGATGCTTTTCATACTTTTCTGGACCTCGACAGTGTTACTTACTTGGCAGTCAATGGGACAGACATAAGCCTCCGGTTTTTATCTAAAATATCTTAAATTGTGTTCCGAAGACAAACAAAGCTTTTATGGAGTTGTAACGGCATGCGGGTAAGTGAATAATGACAAAATGTTCATTTTGGGGTGGAGTAACCCTTTCATTCCTAAGTATTCTAAGAATTCTCTTAATTCTTACTCAATATTTCACTCTGGGTTTTTTCCCATAATGTCCTGAGCAGACCATGACAGGATGACAGCTTCTCGACAATGTCGTACATTCTGATTAGGTGCGGTCAGATGTCTGACATTTTCACCACCTCAGTGTGTCTCATTTCTCTCCTCTGGGGGAGTCACTCATCTTCTCAGCAGCTTGTTATTAAAGCTCTGCTCTTATCATTCCAAAGCTCACATTCTTGTGAAAGTGGAAGAGTGGGAGCCATTAAAGTGAAGTTACAAATGTATTTATTTAAGTGTGAACATAAAAGTGGCTCATCCATACCAGATCTTCGAGACAAAAGCACTAGTCTATAGGGTAATTCAATTATATAATTAATCTTCACTTAATCAAGAGTTCAGTTCTGTCACCTTAAAGAAATAGTGAAAATTTGTAGAAAATGTATTTACCCTCGGACCAGATGAGTTTCAGTTTGTTTCTTCATCAGAAAAAATTTGGAGAAAAATAGCATTACATAATTTACTCACCAATGGATTCTGATGGTGAATGGGTGCCATCAGAATAAGAGTCCAAACCGCTGATTAAAACATCACAATAATCCAATAGTAATCCACATAACTCCACTTATCTTGTGAAGCGAAAAGCTGTTTGTAAGAAATAAACCCCTCATTAAGGTGTTTTTAACATAATATTGATTTCTCCAGTGAAAAAGTTATCTTGTCAGAATCAGGGGATTGCTTAATTGATTACTCGTGTATTTTCACTCGTGTGATTATTTCATCAGTGGTTTGGACTCTCATTCTAACAGCTCTACAGAGGATCCATTGGTGAGCAAGTGCTGTAAAGATCAATTTCTCCAAATCTGCTTTGATGAAGAAACAAACTCATCTCCAACTTGGATGTCCTTAGAGTGTAAATTTTAAGCAATTTTTCAATTTTGGGTGACTTGGTCTTATAAAAGAGCTAAGACTGCAAACTGATAACACTGATGTTTACTGTAATTAACACAAATTACTTCTGACAATTTACATATCTGATACAGGGAGGTCCTTCACTGAGATATGTGTGTGTGTGTGTGTGTGTGTGTGTGTGTGTGTGTGTGTGTGTGTGTGTGTGTGTGTGTGTGTGGTGTGTGTGTGTGTGTGTGTGTGTGTGTGTGTGTGTGTGTGTGTGTGTGTGTGTGTGTGTGTGTGTGTGTGTGTGTGTGTGTGTGTGTGTGTGTGTGTGTGTGTGTGTGTGTGTGTGTGAGTGCGTTGATATGTGTGCGCTGATTGTTTGCTCCTTGCATTATTCAGCAGCGCTGGATCTGCCATAGGTCCACATCTCTGGATTGTCAGACCATTACTCAGCCCTTCACCGGGTTAGTACAGTAACCTTGTGGAGCACACAGAGGAGCCAGGTGTATACAAAATGTATGACCTGATGCATCTGGAATCAATTAAAAGTCCTTACCAAGAAGACGCATGTGCTCCAACGTCACAAATCAGGCCATGAATGTGAATGCCACTGTCGTACACAAACATTTGCATCTCTGTGCATCCCAAATTTGCCATTCAGATTCAACAATAGATAGTGCCAAGGGTCCTAAATGCCCATTCTTGGGGTTGTGTGTGGACTTTGTGTCAGCAAGAGCTCTTTTCCTGGACACAAAATCAGTAAATCTTTACCTTCTCTCACAAAGCTATTTAAATACCTAGAAAATGCATTGTGGTAATCAAACTAAAAGGTAAAATACTTTCAATTAGATCAAATAGTTTTTCACTGGCAAAACTATATAGATATTTGCCTGTAAATATGGATGAGCTGATAGCCTTGTCACTGGGAAGGTGCCCTTAAAGGAACAACTTCGTTCCTTATCTACATGCTAAAAGTTGCATAGTAGTAAAGTTATTCCTAACCAATATGACTTTCTTCTGTGGAACATAAACCAAACCTTTTCGGTTCCTATTGACATCCATTGCATTTTTTGTCAATGGGATAGTGGAAAACTTTTCGCATGTTCTTTTATGGGTATGAACTGTCTGTCTGTTTAAGGTTACTGATCAGCTGCTAAAAGTAAAGATTTTAGCACATTTTTATGTTTCATACAAAAAAAGAACTTTCAGAATCTTTAAAAAAAGAGCTTCAAGTTAGCGCCTGTCAAGGCGGCACATTTAACTAATGTGGAGCAAATATTTCTGACACCACTGATGATCTGATGTAATCAAATATGACATGCCAAGAAAATGTCCAGAGATAAGTCACATAATTAATTTGTCATCAAATTATATGAATCACAATGTAAACACATCACAGGATCTATTAAATAGATTCAACAGACAGAACTCAACAGTTTTTAAAGGCAGGATGTGAAGAATGCATTGTGACATCATCAACTGAGGAGATACTTTTTAACTGTGGCCAAGTCTCGCCAGATGTTTGCTTGCATTGATCAATTACAGTGGCTACTCACGTTTCTGATTCTGCTGGCTCATGATGGCTTTGGTCTGTTTAGAACAGAAATGAAAGTGGTCTGACTGTGCACGGTGAGAGATGAAGAAAAACTCGCCTCGTCTCTCCTTTTCCCCGCCGTCCTCAGCTGTTCTTTACCCTACGATTGTTAAAACTGATATGAAAGTGTTGATATGGAAACACAATGGGGCAGGAAAACAGAGAAAATGATTCATTACTGGAGCATGACAATGAGTGCGAATGATCAGTTACACTGGATGAAACATCAGACTGGCAGTATAAACACACCGATTCACAAATTAAATTTTAACAAGTAACATGACCGAGATAAAAGTCTTTATTAGATCTTTCTAGATAGCTTAGATTTCTATCAAATGATAGTGAAGTTAAAGACTCACAACGAACCTCACCACACTGTGATTTAAAGGTCCCATATTGTACACCTTTCTGGAGTTTTATTTTAGGTTTTGATGTCCTTAAGAATATTTATCTGCGGTATAAGTACCAAAAACCATCTCAATATATTTTTACGGCTCTTTTCTCAATGGCTCTACTTGAAAAAGGGTCGATTTTGGCCTGTCTAATTAATATTAATGAGCCTTTCTTCTGATTGGCCTGTTGTATTCTGAGTGACGCACGGCTAGGCCAACCACAGGTAACTAAGGTCATGTAGGGCCGACGTCACATTTACGCAGTAGCCCCTCACTACAGAACAAAGATCCAGGGGGCGGGGTTGTCTCCACATCTAGGGGGTGGAGATGGTAGGTTTAGGAGTGGAGATGGGTGGGTGGGTTTAAAGATCAGGGTGTGGAGACGGGTAGGTTTAGGTATGTGTAAGGTGGGAGGAGTTTGATCTAGATCCAGCCATGCCCCATGGTTCTTGTTTTTTATTTTTTTCATTTTTATTTTTTTATGGATCTTGTGTTCTGCAGTGAAGGCCATATTCAATTACGTCACAGGGCTAGCTGCAAAACAAAAGGTGTGTTTGACTTCATTGGAAATTTAATAATATGGCCTTCCATACTGCACAGACCTATCGCCGAGAGTAGCCACTTGCAGTCGGGGGCGGAATTGAAAGAGGAGACGTGAAGTTGGACACTTTCTGCTCCCGGTAGTGATGCTCTCGCGGTGTTTGCATACTATATCACAGATGAAGTGAATAACACATGCAATGTTTGTTAAATGCACGGATGTTTCAGAAATATTTTCATGAGCAACAGAAACACTTTTTATATACTGCTTAATACAGGGCCATCTGTTCAAGAATAAAGTTCAACATAAACATAAACTATTTAAATACCAATAAAGTGGGGGTATATTTGCTTTTATTAGAGTTTTTTTATTAAATGTAACTCAATATAACATTGCGACTATACCGTAAAAAAGCCTTTACTGTTCTAAAAAACAGATTTGTGAGCAGTATTGGAATTGAAGATATTGGAAACATACGTCATTGTTGTCATGTGGTGAATATGGCCAATCGTGAAACAGCTGTGTCGTCATCAGCGCTCCTGCTGTCACTCTGGAGAAACTGCGCCAGCTGAGTCTGCCGGTGTCCTGACATTTTATCCTACCCGTCAGATTTTCTTACCTCGGCTTACTGCGCATGCGCACATCAATATTGAATCCCTTTTCTCACACTTAACAAGAATATTTAATATATCTGCATTACTGTAAGGAGTAGGTTTAGTGTTGGGGTAGGTGTAGATTTTAATAAAACACAATCTAATAGGTGGAAAAAATATTTATTGTTGGTTTCCGGTAGCTGTATCCCTTCTGTCCACAACCACGAATATAACACGTAATTACTGTATATGCATTACTGTAAGGGTAGGTTTAAGGTTATGGTAGGTGTACACATTAATAAAACATAATTTGACAGGTAGAATTTTTCGTTGTCGAATTGTACTACCCACTGTTTTAATGGGAGGTAGCTAAATCTTACAGGGTAGCACAAATTGACAGAACACTGGCTGCTCTCGAAAGACTATCGCGGTACTTTGATGCCACACATTATGTGGCATCGCGTTGGCGCCGGTTCAAGTCGGACAAATTTGCATTGCTTCAAGTCAGCCGCCGATCGGTTTTCATGGGGCTGCATGAAGTCGAACATACTTATTGGGAAAACTGAAGGAGGCCCATTCAAAGCAGTGCAGATTCGGCTACATAAGGAGCTTAAAATACCATCTCACGATGACAGCTGTGGTTAAGTGCAATAAAACGAGCGGACTGGACAGAAACGATCGTCAAAAATGCTAGCGTTTGCAGCGCACACTTCTTATCAGAAAAGGTTAAATAAAGTATTGTCTTTTGTAGTTAGAGGGCGCATCTGAAGATTGCTTGCAATTAAAGAAAAAACATGTAAATAAAATATGGTCAGGTCAAAGTGTCTGAATAATTTTTGTTCCCAATTTCTGTAATCAATTTTACTGGTAGTCCACTGTATGAAGAATTTTTGGGAATATTATGTCACAGTTTACTTTAGTTTACTGTCCTGCACCCACTAGTAAAAAAGCTAAAAAATTATATTTGGTGTCTGAATAATTTTTGGTTTGACTTGATTAATTCTTGTTAAACTACAAATTAATTCAGTCAAGAGCAGTGTTGATGCGCTTTGAGACGAGTCTCTCTTTGCGCGCCCTGTGCGCACAGAACACCATGCGCGGTTGCTGAATTGGGCTCCTTCACATATTTTTGTGTTTGCATGTTTAAACTGTGACTTGTATTTGTTCGTTCAGGTGCAGGAGGACGCGAAGGAGAGCTTGGTTCGGTGTTGCTGTCTGTGAAACGCGGCTCTCTGTGTGTGCACTGAACACGGCGCACGAGTACTCAGTTGAGCTTTTCCGCGTCTTGTGTTTGAATGCTTTAAAATCTTTTGATTGTTTAAATTGGCAAGGCTGAAAAAGACATGCAAATAATAAGCTTTCATGACGACGTGCAGCAGTGGCCCGTCAACTGTCCTGAGCTTCTTTATAGGCTGGCCTCAGCCAGTGCCAGGGGGCCCCCCTTCAGCCGTGGGCCCCTATAATCGTCACCACCTTTCACCCCGCTAGCGACGGCCCTGATGTCGTGTATATAATAGGCTAATGTACGGGTGCAAAAGTGTTAAAACAACAAACTGACAATTTATATATACTCATCTGTAATTGTATATAAAGTGTTGTGATTAATTGTGGCTGGAATAATAATGTAGCTGTAAAAATAGTTGCCTGCTGAAATCGAAATGTATTTACATCTTCATCATGACTAGATAGACACGGTGAGATTGTCTTTACTATACATGTTAGACGTGATCCACCTCATAGTAACAGTCCTGTCAGATCATCCATCTTTTGAGTGAGAGTGTAACATTACAGGTCGGCTGATCTGGTTTCGTCCGTTAAAGTTAACCTTTTCGACATGTTTCAGTGTTGTTGTTGCTCAGCAATGGCATGGACGCAATGCTGTCTGCGGGTTTGGCAAAAGGACGGTCGGTGGGCGGTGCTCGGGATGGTGACTGAAGGCGGAGACTGAGTAGCTCGGACGTCACATTTTTACGGAAGTCACAAAGGCTCATGAAAAGGCAGAGTTACTTTATGCAGGCTGTGTGCACTTTACTGTGGACTGACTGTTTTGAAACTTATATGGCAGTTACATATCCCCTAGACCTCTGTTATCATGAAATAAGCCAGGAAATTTCAGTTTTGACAATATGGGACCTTTAATGATTCAGCGATTTAATACAAAAGAATCAACCTTTCTACATTAGGTTACACACACAAAAGTCATTTTCACAGACAAGTCAGGCATAAATAGCTCCTTAAAAGTAGCTTTTGTTTATCTGGTTCTTATTCATCCCAGTAGCACCAGTGGTTTTTAACTCTTTACTGACACTGATTGGCCTGGATGCATGACATTGGTTTAGTAAGTGATTCAAATCAAAGTTGCTGAGGTTTGTTTCATCTCAACATCAGGTACTGCTTGTTTAGGTGTTTTATTTCTCACTCAGTCTTTTATACTGGTGAATAGCACACATGTACATCACTCTAAATAATGCTGTTGTGTCTGGTATGTAGATTGTGTTTATTGCTATGATTTTTGGTTTGATTTTTTCATTTAGATGCACCTTTACATTTATGCTGTTGATGCACTTAAGCCAGTGACTGAAAATGCTATATGAAGTTTTTGTTTTTGCTATTATTATTGAAAGTTTGTCAATTGTAAGATGGCACTGATCATGTGATCTCAACATTAGGGGATGATTTATGTCTCTAGACTGACATATCTGAAGTTTTTTCATCTCATTTGATTATTTTAAGCATATTTCAACAATGAGCAACTTTTTTTGCTATTATAATTCTTTGCACATGTCCTGAAAAGTTATGTTTGGTGAGCAAGTCAGATAAGCCTCCAATTTATAATGTTTTAATGGTTAAAATGGAAATTGCATTGGCTTTAATGGACGCTGTATGGTCCATGGGCCTTTACTCTTAATATGTTACCTTCTATTGGTGACATGTTAAGACCACTAAATAAAATGGAATATGGCCCAGAACACTACAGGTAACTTCTGTGATGGTTTCTGCTGTTTTCAGCATAGAAAATACTGCAATTTATCTGAACAATTGTAGTCTGGTACCGTCTGAAAGACAGTCTGGTATATTCCTCATTCCTTATCCTTTCAGAGCCAGTCTTTAAACAAGGAACATATCGGCTGAGTTAAACGTCAGATTCATTCAGTGAGATTTTCCGGAGCAGAACTGGCTCTCTTCATCGGAAGCACATCTCAGAGAGCTGCTTTAAAATGAGCGGTACAGAACATAAACTGTCTGAAGAGTTCTGATAAGAATCCAGTGTAGATATCACCTGTCGTCATCAGCGCTGAGCCACGTTACAACGTTTCTGACCTTACTCTGCTTGTTTATAAACACCCCCAGACGCCTCTGTCTGTGTTTTCTCCCACTGACCTATTGACTCAGGCTTCTCTATTATAGCACAGTAACAGCTAAAAATCATGAATATCTTACAGATTGTTGCTGAAACCGGCTGACGCATGTACAGGCTGCATGATATTTTTTTCTCCTGTTTTAATGATCTGATTGACACACAATGTCAGCAGTTAAATCAATAAGTGCAGAGAAGAGGCCGGATGTTAATGTGTACTGTTGATACAGAAAGGCTATACCTGACACATTCATGGCATGTTTTCAAGTGCTTTTAATTGGCTAATGCTGACTATCTCTTAGAACGTGACCCAGAATAGTGTTCGCCTCCTTATTGATGGAGTGTATGTATGACTTTGAAAACAGAACAATGTGACTGCATTTGAAAATTGAGCAGGTTTAACAGACATTATATTCAGAATAATGAATAACACATTTTTTCCACATGTTTTATATAATCCGTGGTGTGATCTCAGTCATTAGAGAAATGAAGACAGCAGTGTATTATTACATGAAAAAATATTTATTCAGTATTGGTAACAACACATAAAAAAAGCTCAACTGGCTTACAAATTCATGTGCATTTTGGTGTAAATCACTATTCTTATTTGTAAAAAATATGAATAATAATAATAAATCCATTACAAAATTAAAAAATGTGCTTGTATCAACGATTACTGAAGAAATAGTGAGGCTTAGAAGTGCAGTGGCGAAGGAAAGTGCCTACATGTAATATCTGCAAGAGGTCTTGATGCTTAAAATGACTAGCTCAGTCTAATTGTAAAACTTCATTGTGTTTCTACAGTTTCCCAAACATAACATGAACCCAGGTCAGTTTGTGTAAAGCTTTGCTTGAAGATAAAATTGGCATACTAATATTGTACATTATGGAACACTAACGTCTGATTTTCTTGTTTGTCAGTTACATCTTTGACACATTTGTTTTTGTCATGGCAATCAACGGATGTGCACATTGTAGGTTAAAAACGTTTAAACAGACAAAGTCTCATAAAAGAGACAAATGTATTAAAATTCTTCTAATTATTGCCAAAAATTGTATTGTTTTGCATGACAGTGGACAGCCTGCACATCTGTGGATTAAAAGAGAGAAAGATCTTGTTTTGTTCAGTTTCTTTGTTATTCAGGCTCCTCAAATCACCTCTGAGTCACAACCTGAACAACTACTCACAAAAGAACCTGTCATTTAGTTTAACCCTATTCACATTCATATTCCACTCCATTGATCCAGCCTCTGAGACTTCTGACCTCTGTGCACCTATTTTGCTGAGACAAAGAACAGCGAATGATGTGTATTTTCATTTACAGCTTGCAAGCCATGTGTTGTCATGGTTTGTCATGGATCCAATGTTGTTTTTGCTAGAGCTCTGTGATGAGCATGTGTGTGTGTCTGTCTGTACTGGATGTCCACATGTCTTTCGTTCAGGTTATCTGTCCATCTGCTCTTCTTCCTTCTGGACTTCTAGAATAATTGGAGAAACAGAACGCTACTGAGTCTAAAATATTAAAAGATGTTATCACTTGTTTATTGGTTAGATATATATCTCATGATAAGTGCAGTTGTATTGGGTGGAGAGCAGAGAGCACATAATGAAATGTACTGCAACTTAATGAGTGTCAAGAAGTCTAATAATTTTAATAATTTCAAATCACAATACATAGCTCCTGCACTGTTGCTCCTGTAACACCACCAATGTTTGAGTGCCCTCTGCAGGCTGTAAAGAGAATCAAAACTCTTCGCCACTGTTTCAGCATTCCATTAAAATAAATTCATTCACATACATGATATTCTATCTCACCCATTTTTCTACACTTAACATTTATTTTTCTATTATACATTTCATTTTAGGGATGCACAATACACATTGTAATCAGATTTTTATTTTAAGATTTAAATAATCTAACTTTAAAGGATAATAGAAGAAGAAGAAGAATTTTTTATGTGTCACGTACACAATTATAACAAGCAGTGAAATTTGTGCTCTGCATTTAACCCATCCAAGTGCACACACACCTGAAGCAGTGGGCAGCTGACGCTGCAGCCCGGGGAGCAGTTGGGGGTTCGATGCCTTGCTCAAGGGTCTCACCTCAGTCGTGGACAATTCCTGCCGGAGCCAAGATTCGAACCCACAACCTCGGGTTACAAGTCGGGCGCTCTATCCATTAGGCCATGACTGCCCCCTAATAACTATAGGTTATATTGCAAAGAACCCTTAAGTGCACTAATATATTCCTATTTTTAAGTGTCCATGTCGGAGTAATAACAAAATAGTGCAGCCATCTTTATTAGTGTTACTTTACTTCAACGTTCAGCAAACACCGTTTCAGACAACACACATATGTTCTCTTACATAATGGACCCTTTTCATAAGACTGTGATGACGCGTTTAACGGTCATCAGCATCGTAAATCCTCAAAAAAAAAATTTTTTTTTTTTTTTTTTTTTTTAAATAGGAATATTTATCGTAGCCTTCATCGGGTTGTGATACATTTTAGCATGCAAATCTTTTTAGCTTGTAGAGTTCGCCTGATCATTTTCTTGTAGACATATAGGATAATAACAGTCATTTATCAGTATGGGCTAGTATTTCAGTAAGAGTGCATCCCTGATTAATTGATTCTATATATGACTTTACTGAATTTCCCACATGGAAAGAACACTGCATGGTGACTTTTATATTAGATTCAGGTTTAATTTGTCTTACCTGTTCAGATTGTGTTACAGGGTCCTGTCATGTGCAGTGTGTCTGCTACAGTAGTCTGAGCAGCGGATGAACCATCAGAACCAAAGTAAGAAGGGAACATAGAGGCGTTGACTGAGATGCCTAAAATAATAATAATCATAATAAAAAGGCATTGTGTAAATATACTGCTGAACAAGCTTGAGATTTTGTAGATGCTTGTGGTTGAAGCTTGTGAAAGATTCAAGTATAAAAAGATTCTGTTTAATGTATTAAAGGGATAGTCACAAAAATAAGAGAATATTTTGAAGAATGTTGGTGAAAATCAGTAGGAACCGAAACCATTGGTTTACCAACATTCTTTAATTGTCTTCTTTTTCACAGAAGAAAGAAATTCATACAGGGTTAGAACAACATGAGGGTGAGTAAATTCATTTTCATTTTTGGGTGGACTATCCTTTTAATGTACAATATTTGAGTGTGAGTTGTGAGCTGGATAACACCTTTTTAATGCTTCCTGTTTGGTAGTGTACTTCTTATCTTCTTATATGACTTTAACAACATTTAGATTTTTACTTCTCTTATGTACTTACAACAATCTAGTTTGTACATTTGATACTGGTTGACACATTCATTAGTTCAAGTGGATCATGTGCTTTTGTGTCTTATAGTTCTCTCCACTATGTGGAGCAGTATGACAAAGTGTATTGTTTTTTCCATTGTGTGTATAAAGCAGATGTTCCAAATGAAACGCATTTGCATTCTCACAGGAATTCAAATGACTTTGTATAATTAGTAGCTTGTTTAATTAAATGTGCATGCTTAAATATTCTCAATAAATATAAATATAAGGATATTCTCAAATCAGAAACTGTGGGTGGACAGAACAATCCGTGCTGCGGTTAACCAACGCACTGCCACATACAACGCTGGTCTTTTGTCGGGAAACATGAGCAAGTACAAAACCCTCTTGCCTGAATGACTATCGTCCAGTTGCCCTCACATCAACAGTCATGAAGGTTTTTGAGAGACTTGTAAATAACCACATTTGCTCCTCATCCCTGTTACTTTGGACCCTCTTCAGTTTGCCTATCGCCCGAATAAATGTACTGATGATGCCATCTCTCACGTCCTGCACTCTTCCTCACACACATTGACAGCAAAAATGGTAACTATGTCAGGCTGCTATTCATTGACTATAGCTCAGCTTTCAATACTAAAGTCCCCATCGAGCTAGCTGTTAAACTCACTGACGTCGGCCTAAACTCTTCACTTTGTGACTGGATCCAAGATTTCCTCACCGGCAGACCTCAAGTGGTGAAAGTAGGCCAGTTCACCTCCAACTCCATCACCCTGAACGTAGGAGCCCCACAGGGCTGTGTCCTGAGCCCCCTGCTCTACTCTCTCTACACACACGACTGCGTGTCCTCTCACAGCTCCACTTCTATTGTCAAATTTGCTAATGAAACTGTGGTTCTGGGCCTCATTTCCAACAATGATGAGACCGCATATTTGGATATACAGGTAGAGAGATATGCATCATGGTGCCAGGACAACTGTCTCTCTCTGAATATGAGTTAAACTAAAGAGCTGATTGTGGACTTCAGGAAGAGACAGCAACGGCCCTACACTCCTCTTATGATCAGTGGGACCCCTGTGGAGAGGGTGAGCAGCTTCAAGTACCTCGGTGTAAACATCTCAGAGGACCTGACTTGGACTACACACATTCAAACTCAGGTTAAGAAAGCCAGGCAAAGACTGTACCATCTGCGACATTCAGGAAATTCAGGGTCTCACCAGCAATCCTGAAAATGTTCTATTCAGGGGCTATAGAAAATGTATTGACTCAGTGCATCTCAGTGTGGTATGAAAACGGCTCCAATCAGGACTGCAAAGCTCTTCAGACAGTTGTGCGCTTAGCTGAGCACATCTCAGGGTCTGCTCTCCCCTCTCTGCAGGACATCTACCTCAAACGCTGCAAAAGCAGAGCAGTCAAAATCATCAAGGACTCAAATCACCCTGGTAACAGTCTCTTCATTTTACTGCCATCTGGCAAGCGCTTCCGGAGCATGATGGCAAAAACTGAGAGACTTAGGAGGAGCTTCTTCCCTCAGGCCATCAGACTCCTAAACTTAAACTCAGTCACATAACATCAACAGGACTCCATGTAATAATCAGCAAGATGTGTATTATGCTCCACCATCCGTATAGCTCAGGGATTAAAGTTCTCCGTCGCTACGACGGATTTCCGTCAATTGCAGGGTTCCCGCTTGTCTTAAATTCGCTTTTCATAATTTTTAGGCCGTAAATAGGCTTACATTTCTCAAATAGTGTTATAAATGTCTTGATTTTAGCTTGAATAGGTCTTAAATTAAGGAAAGACGAGGTGTATTCAGTCTGCTGAGGGGGATGTGATCAAAGGCTGGAGTGGAGCGGAAGCACGTTCCTCTCTCCGCTCTAGGCGTTCTGTAATCACTCCGCTCTGGATCCACTCAGAGTTTTACATTCCCGCTCACGGAAAAACTGCTCCGTGTTCACTCCATTTAAACGTTATCAGGGATAACTGAGGGGAAAATAAACATGTAGCGCACTGTTGTTGTTCTGCTGGCACACCAAAAATCATCCCCGCCTCAGCTGCAGCTTCTCACTGACAGCATAGTAACGCCGCTCGCATCATTCACAGTCGGGTTCTTAGCAGAGAACACAGAGCAGAACTTGAATTTCGGCGCGGGATTGTGGCTATTATTAATAATTATACTCATTCCCGCAGGTTCACATTTGCACGTGCTTTTGAGTCTTGAGAACTCACTCACGCGCGCTCATTTTCTGTGCGCCCACAGATCGCGATCAGGAGAGTGACAGCTATTAATTATTATAAGGGGAGTTTGCAAATGTGATATATTGATTTAATACAACTGATCAATAAACAAGTTCTGCATGATTTTTCTCTATATCATCAACGAAAATAGTTCCAAATAAAGTAACAGCTGAGCCGTTGTGCATCTCTAAAAGCAAATGTATATTTGAATATTGTATTACACATGAATCTATTAATTTAATTGCACCCATGCCACCTCTGAGTCTCATTAAACGTCTGAAAATGTGAGTTATGTGCCATCTCTGTAGTACAAATAAATGTTTTATTAATACTAATTTCATATGATTGGTAACGTATTTGTCTTATTGTACTTCTTATTATATTGTTTTAAATATACATTTTAAAAAGCTTATAAACATATATTTTTTAATTTGACAGATGAAAACGATGCCATTGCAAAGGTAAAAAGAAAATACCCCTGTAAGTCACTTTAAGGAGTCAAATGTCACCTTGTATTAGGAAGGCAATCTTTTTTATTAGGAGGATAAGCGCTCCTAATTACAAGAAGAAAAACACAGCTCTTAAAATGGGTGTGTGACAAGTATGGCTGTGGAATGGAGTTTGGCCGAGGAATTATTTTCAATCAAAATATTATTTTTTTTGCTTTAACCCCATCTCAATAAATTAGAATGTTGAAGTGAAGTTGTAGAAGTAATTTGTGTTGTTAAATAAATTCAATGCACACAGACTGAAGTAGTTTAAGTCTTTGGTTCTTTTAATTGTGATGATTTTGGCTCACATTTAACAAAAACTCACCAATTCACGATCTCAACAAATTAGAATAAATATGTATTCATCAAAACATTTTTAGTGAATTGTTGGCCTTCTGGAATATGTTCATTTACTGCTAATGACTCAATACAGGGGCCTGCAAAGGTATCCTGACAGTGGCCTTCAGCTCATCTGCATTTTTTGGTCTCTTGTTTCTCAGTTTGATTTCTCTGTTCAGGTCTGGTGAGTTTGCTGGCCAGTCACAACCAACACATGGTCATTTAACCAACTTTTGGTGCTTTTGGCAGTGTGGGCAGGTGCAAATCCTGCTGGAAAATGAAATCAGCATCTTTAAAAGCTGGTCAGCAGAAGGAAGCATGAAGTGTCCAAAATGTCTTGGTAAACGGGTGCAGTGACGTTGGTTTTCAAAAAACACAATGGACAACACCAGCAGATGACATTGCACCCCAAATCATCACAGACTGTGGAAACTTAACACTGGACTTCAAGCAACTTGGGCTATGAGCTTCTTCACAAACAAATGAAATACAAACTTGCCATCTGAAAAGAGAACTTTGGACCACTGGGCAACAGTCCAGTTCTTCTTCTTCTTAGCCCAGGTAAGACGCCTCTGACGACAACTGTAGCCAAATTTTGACACGTTGTTGTGTGGTGATGCCTTGACCCCAGCCTTTTCCTTGTGAAGATTCACCCAAATTTTACATTTTGCTTGAAATCCTCATAAGGCTGCGGTTCTCTCGGTTGGTTGTGCATCTTTTTCTTCCACATTTTTCTTCCACTCACTTTCTGTTAACATGTTGGATACAGCACTTGTGAACAGCCAGCTTCTTTGGCAATGAATGTTTGTGGCTTACCTCCTTGTGAGGGTGTCATGATTGTCTGAAAGTCAGAGGAAAGCCTAGTGAACCAAACTGAGAGAACATGAAGGTTAATTTGCAGGTGTTTTGAGTTGATTAGCTGATTGGCACACCATTCAATTTGTTGAGCTTGTTATTTTTATTTAATACACAAGTTTACAATTTGAAATTACTGAAATAAATTAACTTTTCCACGACATTCTAATTTATTAATGCACCTGTAAATACCCTGTACAACCTGTTTGCACATTCTTCTTTCACATTCCTGCTTATATTATTATCTATTAAGTCTACAGTTACTCTCCTGCACATTTTATTATTTTAATTTTTTTTATTATTATGTTTTTACTTAATTTTCATACCTATATTTATGTATATTCTCTTGTGTTTGTGTTACTTATTGCACTGTCCATGGAGTGGACCTGACTTACATTTCACTGCTGGTTATATTCTGTATAATTGTGTATTTGACAAATCAAAGTCTTTAATCTTGAAAATAGGTTGAGTGTGGCACTGCTGGGACTGTCTTTCCCTCCGCATTTCCTCTATTTGCCTTCCTTCAATGCAGAACAGAGCCATTGTTTAACTCCCAACACATGAGGATAAGAAGCAAAAGGAGCTTTCAAAAGGATTCACGTGTTTAAAATAATTGGGACACCTGTTTACATTCATTTTCACTCCAGTTTGCCACGTCAGAGGTCTGTATTCATCAGACACACACACGGCTAATCAATAAAAAATGACATTTCACTAAGCATATTGCACTCATTAAACATGAATATTATCTCCTCCACTGATATTTCACAGCATACAGTGGCATAAATTTATTTAATTTTTAATTGCCACGTAGCATAATTTTTCATGGAAATGATGTGCAGAATATTTTCAAAGATAACACTTCTCTGGGGTGTAAGAACAGGTCAGTGGCATATTTCTCAAATTTTTCACAGAGATAACACTTCTCTATTACTGAGCAGATTTATCTTTTGTTTGTCCTTTTGTGAATACAGGGTTTAAGATGCTGAACATCTGACCTCAGCGTTTCGAAGTCCTGTGTGGAGGAGTTCTGTCCACCCACAAAAACGGTAAAGTAAGCCAGCCCCCTTTCATAATATCATCTCAAAGACACAAGGCCTTTGTTTCTCAGGAAAGACAAACCACATTACTCAGGACTGTATTGGCTGACACATGTGAGTGATTTGAGTATTCAGCATATTGTAATGCATCAAGAAGTATAACAGAAGTGCTTCAAGAAATACCTGATCCGTATAAAAGATTGTGGGCTCAGTAGGCTTCTCTTCATGCACACCTCCAACTGTTTCTGTCTCTGTTTCTGTTTCTCTTCCCATTAAAAACTTCTCTAGTTCTTCACTGCTGGCATTACCTAGTGACACAGATACAATGGGTCATAAAAAAGAGCAATGGTTAAGCTTCATTCAAATAAATATACACATACGCTACTGTACTGTTCAAAGGTTTGAGGTTAGTTTGATTTCTTTTTGAATGAATTTGAAATAAGTCTGTTTCTGCATTTACTGTAATTTATTTTATCCTTGCTGAATAAATGTATGACTTTCATAAAGTGGTTTCATAAAGATTCATAAAACATGTACAAAATATGAAATCTATCTACAAAAGACATAATTTTTACAATATGATATATTGATCATCATTGATGATGATCAGTATATATTGATACGATCTTTAATTCAGTCCTATAGTTATATATTGAGACTTTTCTTGTCCCATTAGACTGAATATGCTAGATAATTTCATAACATTTTAAAATTGTATACCTTATTTTATAAAATGTTCTGTTAAAATGGTCATTTATTTACTCATTTTAAGGGGGGGGGGGCTTAAAAGGATCCATCGCCCCCCCAAAAAAATCTGTCTCTTGAACATTTCTCATACTTTTCCACATAAATGTTTGCATAATTAGTGAATGACTAAGACTTATTTTAAATGATTAATTCCTGTTCAGTGTCATGGAAGTGTCGACATCTTGCTGTAATAATAAATGACACTCTGGGGTGCAGTTATAGGTGACTCCTCAGCCCTCAGTCTGATGGTAGCGATAACTAGGGGTTCTGTGATTAGAACAAGGGGGGTCTCTGGCCCACTTCCCATTAGCTCATACTTACTAATCTGATCAAGTCTGAGGAACATAAGGGTCAAATATAAACAAACCTACTGTAAATGTGAACTTTTTAGGTAATAAAATGTGAAATTATATAAAAAATGTGAAAATGTAAACCTACTGAAGAACGAGAACTCGAATGTTGAATTGTAGTCGTACTCCGGGGTTTGTGTAGAATCATAGTCAAAATTATATTGGTCATCCTCGACACCTGCGAAGACAAAACAGATTGGATTTAGCTATTATTTATGAAAAACATCAAATTTTTCATGGAAAGCAATGCGGAGGTCAGTTTCTGGACAGATCACTCAACACGTCTGTCCTTCTGATGATCTTACATTCACACCAATCACACAGTGACTGTCACAGCTTGTTAGCCATCAATTATGACTTGTCTTCATTTCACAAATGCAGTTAATGCTTTGAACATTATCTGGCCATCTTTACTGCATCACAGCTCAGTCACCTCACTGAACCATCGAGGACATTGTCTCCCATTGAAAAGAAGCAGTGTCAGTAACTTGAGATCTTTGTATTGCTTCTCACATACTTTTGCTCTTTGTCAGTTATGTGAGACTATTCACCATGACATTTCTTTCTTCCCAAGCATCCTGTCTTTTCCTGACATGTGATACTGTGAGATTACTAGAGACTGAGATGTTAATGAATGAAGAGTCGGCAGTAACATCTGTGAAGCTGGTTCTGTCAGGCTCAAGAGGTCGGGAAGTCATTTGGTTAACAGATATTTTTCTGCAACATTTTCTCGGAATGTGTTTAAGATTTGATAACTTACTACTAGTGTGACTCACCATTTACAGTTTGGAGTCTGTAAGATTTTTTACAAGACGTTTTTGAAAGATGTCTCTCATGCAAGCTGTGTTTTTTTATGAAGAATACAGCAAAACAATAATATTGTGAAATATTAAAATAACAAAAATATTTATTTTAAAATGTAATTTATTCCTTTGATGGCAAAGCTGAATTTTAAGCAGTTATTACTCCAGTGTCATATGATCCTTCAGAAATCAGTAATGTGCTGATCTGGTGCTCAAAAAACAGTTATTTCTTATTATTATTAATGTTGAAATCAGTTGTGCTGCTTAATATTTTTGTGGAAACGAATACTTTTTTTCAGGATTTGTTGCTAAATAGAAAGTTCAAAAGATCAGCATGTTGTAAATTTTTATTTTAGCATTTTATTGTAAATTATAAATATCTTTACTGTCACTTCAAGTGAATGAATTGTTGCTGAGCACAAGTATTAATTTCTTTAATTTTCCAAAAAGAAATAAGAAAGAAAAACAAAAAAGATTCTGACCCAACATCTTTGAACTGTACTGTATGTCATATACCAGATATTTTCAAAGTGAAATTATTAAGATCCAAAATGTGTTTTATTCTTATGTGGGAATGCTTGAAAAAGGAAACTGTTTTTTTCAGTAACAGGCAGACATGGAGCATCTGTTTCAAGAGCATGGCTGGCACTATAAAACACATCAGTCGCTTGATGATTATTCTTCAGGATCATATGGAAATCTTCTAAAACTTTGGGTCTCCGTGTATTTATTGGACTTAAGGCCCCTGGACACACAGGAGTCCCTTAAGTGCTGACCCTCCACAGAACTCAGTTTTAGAGTACAGAGGATGGGAACTGACCCGAGAATCTACTTCCTTAGGCTGAAAAAATATAAATATCGGATAGGTTTTTCCTTTTACATGTTATTCATTTATACAGCTGTTTAGAAAAGACCAAGGTGAACAATGTCAGTATTTTTTCTTCAGGGAATGGGAATGATATCCAGACTACACCTGGGAGTTGAGCCCAAGAAGCCCACCTCATGTGCCTTAGGCTTATCTGGATTTGTCTGACTCCATTTACTTTGAACTTTTTAGGGAGAAAGGTAAATATCAGATGTCGGAGCAGAAAAACAACAAATTTCCAGTTGTGAAAGCTCTTTTGCATTGTAATTTACCTTGACACATTGTATAAAATGGTAACCTTCAATGTTTTCCCTAAGGAACTATTTCTGTCTGATCTAATCTTTAAATGTTGTATGAGGTGAGGTGAATACTCAACACTAGATATCTGTTCACTCAAACGGATATCTGAAGCCAGAACTACTTTCGCTAGTTTCATACAAAGCACCATAGTAATCTATGATAGTCCATTTCCACCACATAAGAAAAAAAATCATGTTTTGTTAAATTATGGTTATGACATTAAAAGTTAAAATTATGAGATAAAAAGTCAATTATGGCATTAAAATTTCAGATTTTTATGTCGTAATGTTAACTTATCTCTTAGGCTTGACTTGTATCTTAGAATTAATTTATTTATTTATGTATTTATTTATTTAAAGGGGAAAAAACAGCTGGGTGTTTTCTTTTCTGTTCATTTTCCACACAGAAATTAATGCATTATAATTTATGACTAACATTTATTTTAAATGATCAATCTCAGCTTTGTAATCATGGAGGTTATTTTAGATACAAAATACATTCCATTATTTCTTAGTGTAGATGAGTGTGTTTGATTGACAGCATCATGGAACATAGTATAATCCTAAGTGTTTTGCCACACATGACCAAGAAATGGCACTTGGCTTTTGGGCTATGGATGTTTGCCAGTACCACTAGGACTCTAAACCTTTTCCCAGACTTGCCTTGCTTTATCATTACAATCATCCCTAAAGGAACAAGCGATAAGAAGAAAGCTTTGAGCACTTCTTTCTTAAGTCATACTTATTTGGAGACTTTCGTCTATGGGATAGTAATTATCTGTAAGCATAATCTTTTCACTTTTTCTTGATATTTGTGGGAAACTAAGCTGAGTTAATACCTGGATCAACACCAATAAACATGTGGTACTATAAACAGCATGAGGCTAAACGCTTCTAGCTATCAGCATGCGGGATGTCTGGCCAGGTCTGTGGTGAGCATGCATTGTGCTGTTTATTTAAATATCATCATCCCTAGAGTAAAGCAGTCACTGTCTATAAAGTTGCATCTGAATAGAATACTGCGAATGGAGTCCCATGCTAGTCCATAACTCACAATATGGGTTCTTATCCAAACATTATCATGCCCCTTAATCAGATGGCTTTGCCAAATAAAGAAACAAAAATAACAGTGTTGTGTTTTGTCTGCAGATTGACATGGTGTATTTTAGGGTGAAGGTATTCACATGCCCCACTAAATGAATTTTTCTTTCAAGTTCTTCTTTAGTGAGGAAAGTTAATGAAACTGAGCTGTGTATGGCTCAAACACGTGGTTTTCGCAAGTTTTACCCCATTGTTCACCCCATTATATGGTCTTTATCCCTTTCACTTATTATCCTTGTGTCGTTGCCACTGAGAAATGATCAAAATTCCAGAGTTTAGACATTCAACATACTGTCTGGCCTTTGCCCAACTTCATGTTCCCAGTATAGACTATAAAACCCAAGCTGGTCACACCAATCAAACAGAGCAAACAAGCTGGAACACGAATGCTAAAACATAGACGACAGCAATGAAAGCTGGAAACAAACCTCAGAAACATTATTTAAACTAAGAATATAGTGCTTTGAAGCTGAGATTGACATTTCGTAGCAGTCACTGACAAACATAGTTTCTTGTGATGCATTGGGAAGTTTAGTCAGGCGGAACTTGACCCTTCAACTCCCACCAACCACCATCAGTCATTCAGAGCCCCCAAACTTGTGATTTCAAGATGTTATCCTAAAGAAATGTCAAAACAAGCATGAACCTAAAGTTATGAAAATATCCTTAAGGTAAAACTTCACTCCATAATGATTTTGGCCAACCCTTATCGCTTTACCCAACCCCAGGAGGTGGTGGGTTCGGTCCAACAGTAAAGCCAAAAGCATGCATGTTACTCATCTCATGACATTTGCTTTATTAATTCTCAGATTATCTTCTGTTTATCAGTTATTCATTCATAAAATCACCAGACTCTTGGCACATTTGGACACATCTCCCAGCGCAGGCTGCCAAGTGCTCTGTTTTAACAACACATTTCAAAGTAAATTTTCTGTGCACTGAAAGCAGACAACACATTAGTTCATTCCACTGGTGTTTACCAGGAATAATGAGGCTGTTTATAAAGTTTGACACTTTGTGTATAGTAGATTGGGGGTAAATCTTTACTGTGAAGGTTTTATTCTTGTCAACAATATAATTCAGTCTTCTACTCCTAATTATCACTTATTGTAGTCATGGATGTTCTTTCACTTCCTCAACACAAAATAACAAATTCCTGCTTGTTTCTGTTGGTAGTCAATGAACAAAAAAAGAGAAGGAAGTCCGAGCTGTGAGTGTGCGTCGACAGAAAACAGCTGTGCAGGGAACACGGTGGGATTACTTTGCCCTCGTGATTGTTAAGACCCCTGGGGCCGTCTGTCATGCCGAAGAGTGTGCACTGAATTATACTGTCATACAACTCTATAACGATGCACTGAATTGAGTATTTTTCAAATTAATCTATCTCCAACTGAGCTTCAAGAGCTAACTTTAGAGAAGAGCAGGATTACACTGATTTAACAAGTTCCATCCTGACTAATACCATTTCTTCTTTTGTTCCTAGTAATTTTGCGCAATGCTTTTTTTAGACAAAATGCAAAACATGTTTTGTGGGCAAGCTGTTTTCCTCTTCTGTCTTGTAAATCATTATTACATTTTTCCTCTTTTGTCTTTTAAATCCCAATTTAACATGTATATGTTACCACATGTTTGCCTCATTTTCAGTGTACCTGCTGCAGATCACTAACCAAATTGAAAATGTAGAAGACACAAATTCTGAGAATGTAGCAGACACAAATCAAAACCACATTCTCAACACACACTTTTCCTGTCAGTGGATCTCTGCATGTTCAAAAAAAATTTGTGTGAAAATACAATGGAAAAATGGGTAAGCTAATAAACCTTTTATCAAGCAAAATGCATTAGGTTACACCGACAAAAATAAACAAACTATGCCTTTCTTTCTTTCTTTCTTTCTTTCTTTCTTTCTTTCTTTCTTTCTTTCTTTCTTTGGAACATAAAGGATAAGTTCTGAAAAATGTCTCCGTGGGTTTTTGTCAACACAGTGAAAGTCAGTGGGGCCCGGTGTTCTTTTGGACCCCATTGACTTTCATTATATGAGCAATTCAAACAGTTCCGACATTCTTTCAAATATCTTCTTTTGTGTTCCACAGAGGAAATAAAGTCATAGAGTTTTGGAGCAACACGAAGGTGAGTAAATTATCATTTTTGGGTGAAAGGTGCCAAAAACAACTGCAAGCTCATTTTGTACAGTGTTTTCAGCCTCAAATACAATAACACATGCAAACATCTTTTCAAATGCAAATATTTGTTTATAATGTCCCCTAGGAGCATTGTTGGAACTTTATCTCACATTAGATCTGTGCCTCATTTCTAAACATTCACACATAGCAAGTTCCCCCATTGAAGTCATAAGCAATCTCAGCCTCGCTCTCTCACACACACACTCACCCAAGCAGAGCGGCAGCAGTAGAAGAGCTCCTGCCAAACACACTGATATCATCACACAGCGGTGAGGTAGTCTTGTCATGTCGCTCTAAACGTGTTGATGTGTGCATGTGCAGCCTCCACGCTGTGCCTCTGAATGACTGCAGCATGTGAGTGAGTGTGAGGAGAGGAAACCACCAGGAGAAGGGGTGGGAGGAAGGAGTAGGAGTAGGAGGGGGTGGGAACTCCAAAGTTTTAGATGCCTCGTTCATCTGCACCGCCTTTAAACATTACTAAAGTTACTGTCTCAACCCAAAAGTGGATTTGCACCATAGCTGTCATAATTCTCATTCATTTAAGCAGATTGTTTGTAGTAATATGACTTTTTTGACAGGCAGTGAGGTGAAAAGACTCACCCGGGGTTGGGATGTGGGTCAAAGATCCCACAGAAAGGTCAGAGAAGTTGTTCGTAGGTCAGCAGATCTAAATGTCATCCAGGCATCTGTGTGACTGATGTTGTATCTGCTGTTTGTCAGCTGAATAGTGATAAACTTGGACGCCTGCTGTGCAGTTAATGGTTCGGAAAGGATGTTACAAGATCAGTTAACAAAGGCATTTAATATGTCATCATAGCAAGAAACTTCAGAAAAGTCGTACAAAGCATTGCATGTTAGGTATTATCAGTTTTCTAGACATGATTTCATGATAATAGGATGATGTGTACCATGGTGGTACCACAGTAGTATTTTAAGTACTTTATTCTCCTTTTATTTCTTACTGTAAAAATTAATTTTGTACTTTTCTTTTCTCTTAAATTTTCCTCTTGCAGCCACTTGGATGTCCTTGAAAACTTCTGCCCTAGAGTAAAATACTATGGTGTACAATTATGGTAATCATACAGCAACAAGTTCTAAATCAAAGTAACATGGCATTACAATCTGATACTGTTGCTGCATCGGTGTGAAGATTTTAACTCTCACTTGAAACTCGCAGTCACGGACACAGAGACGTTTAAACTCACACACAGTTGTTTTCGTTTTACTTAAAGATGTTCTAGTATCAAATATCTTTATTAAAAAGGTCTGAATATCTTTGCATGCGGGTCCCACTGCATGAAAAAACCCACTGCTATGCCAAGTGCCAGATGTTTTTAAGTTCTGCATTGAGGAGGCAGGGGGCTTTGATCTGCCCATCCTAGCAGGGGCTTGAGAAGAGGCTCAATGTACATAATAGTGGACTTATGTAGAGCAGAGCGCAGGGGGTGTTTGTTAGTGATGTACGTAAATGAGCGAATATTCTTGGCCTTTCAGCCTTTCTTTCCTGTCTTGTAGCCCTGATGTTGCCTGTTCCCCAGTCCTCGCTCTGAGTCAGCCAGACTTGGCTCTCTTCAAACCCTCTTCACAACCCCCAGCTGTGTGAATTGGACCGTGGGACTGTGTGGGTGAGCTGCGCATACGTGAGACAAGACAAGAGCCGCCTTCCAACAGTTAAGATCTATTTTCCTGCTTTAAAAAACTCAGTCCTCTTATTTCAATCCTAGTCTGTAGCCATGGGCTGCAGACACACCCTGGGCGTTTGCTGAAATCTGAGAAGCCTCCCATTGAAACGTCAGTGCCCACATGGGTCATAGTGGGAAATAGCCATGTGATTAGTAGGCAAGAGGAGTACCTCAGGTGGAGTGCCAGTTACTGTCAGTTATCGCTTGATCTCAAAATATTTTTGAAGAAAAAATTCAAATGCATGGTACTAAATCAAAAATACAATATTTATGAAGCTAAACGTTTCATTTTTGCATTAAATACATTTAAAAAATCTCCAAGGAAAAATCTAATGAAATTAAAATAAATATGCAATAAACATATGATATTTCTGAAGCTAACAGTTTCATTGGCCCCTGAACATTATTATTATTATTTATTTTATTTTATTTTTGCATTTAATAGGCATTTATTAAAATTCTTATGGAAGATTAAAATGTATTTTGTGAAAATGTATGCAATAAACAAAAATACATTATGGAATTAACTTCAAACAAATCTAAGGTTTATGCCTTCCAGCATTTTTTGTTGCATAAAATATGTTAAAATTAAGTCAAATTGAAATACAATGTAAACACATAAGACTCTGTTTTGTACAGTATTTGTTCATCAAGTTCTTGGCCTGAAAAGACTTTCAGTTGTTGAAACCAAGTGCATTTTAGAGGGATTTGCAGTTGGAGTGATCAGCTAGAAGGCTGAATAACTGTTGTGTCAATCATAAATAAATAACATTTTGTCCCAATTGCTAGTTTTTCTCAGTACTATTATTCTCCTCTGAAATGGAGTCAAAAGGAAGCCACCATTGGTTCTGTCTTTCACAGAAGAATTGAAACTGGATGTATGTGTCACACATTTTGGCTGATATCCTGATACCAGACACACATTTGATGCTGACAGTGGTCAAAAAAACAAAAAAAACCGTTTTAAGCTGTTAACTAGTTCATTTGCATCCTGAATTCAGCAAGCAAACAAACAATAGTCACTTGCTAAGTATTACGTTTTTCCCTCTCAAAAATTGTGTATAACATTTTGGCTTTTGTAGTAAATTTTGTAAAAAATTGCCACCATGGTGAAGCACGCTGGAAAAATAGGATAGGATTTCTCTGGTGAGGGATAAGTGGGGGAAAAGAGGGGATTAGAGATTCATATCTTCACTCCCTACCCCTATAGAGAGTTCCAGCTTCATCTAATGCACTTGCTTTCTTTTGTCAATTTTATGAAATGTATTGCAGTCATGATGAAGTGTTTTGGGGAAAATATAAAATACCACTTTTGCATCCTGAATTGAGCTTTTACAGAGATTGAGCCATAATAGGAATGTTTAGAAAGACTTGGTTGCACAGGCTGTGTGAACATTATCCAATGGGGGTGAATTTCTTGGGTTCTTCCTTGATTTACATGTGAGCGGGATGTTAGCCACACTCCCACTGATATCTCAGCGTGGGCACGGCCTCAAATGGGATGTGTGTACGTGAGAACAGAGAGAGGATGAGTCTCGGGGGTCACTGGGGACCCCCCGCGGGAGCGGGGATGGATCTGCCGCTCTGGCTGTGAGGACCCACAATGGACAAGTCAGTGGGAGAAAACATTTGTGAGTGTTTAGCAGAGAACATTTGCATGGAATCTGGGCTCTGATCCAGAGGCTGTTTTCCATGCACACTGTAAGAACAGACCTGCGAGGAATTCTCCATCATGCACCGCTTACACATACATTCATTCTCTACTGTGTGATTTTCTCTTGATGATTAGAGATTAAAGCAGTATTCTGGGTTCAGTTCAAGTTAAACTCAACCGACAACATTCGTGGTGTAATGTTGTTTACTGCGGAAAATTAATTTACAATTTTCCAGGGAAAACATCTGGGTAACAAGGAGAAATTTACAATGGAATTTAATGAGGTCGGTCTGTGAATCAACTATATCTAACCGTTTCAAAAGTATAGGCACAAGATGTGAACTATTTCTTGTTAGCTTGATTAAGTGTGAGGGAAAATCAGTGACTAAACTTATTTAGTGTAAAGTTATATCTACTTGTACAATATTTTACTTTTACAATTTAATTGACCAAAATTCTGTAGTGCATTAATAACATTATAAGATTCACATTTCTTCTTTTACAGTTTTTCTCAATTGCTAAAACACAATTTCTGAAACCTTGCTCCATTTTCTGAAAACATTAAACACAAAACCTCATCTTCAAGCACTATTTACAAAACCTCTGACTCCTCTCGCAAAATGAATCTTTCGCCTCAAAACAGTTTTACCTGTGTTAATCATCAAACACTGCTCTCAAATCATAAACAAAGTGATCAAAATGATATACACTATCAAGCAGTCAGTAAACAATACACCAACAAATAGAAAACACATAGTTCAAAACATACGATTCTCAGGGAGAAGTACATTTTTAATCTCAAAACAAATGTTAGATTTTTCCATCATTGTCTTTTGATGAACGAAAACATGTTCTATCATAGTAGCTCAAAACTGATCAGAAATTACTACTCTGCTTTGCTCTTTGCAATTTTTTTGTTCTTCCTCCTTGTACCCCTATTTTTACAGCACTGTACCCTGCATCTCACAAACTTGTCCTTCGTCTCTGTGATACTGTAATTATTGTTCTTTGTTGATATGAACCTGCAACCAGTCAAAATCTATTGAGCAGTCAGTACTGTTAATAAATGGAAAGCACAATGTTCAGGGCCATACAATTTGTTCATTGTACAGTATACAGCCTACAATGCACTGTACTACAATATACAATATTAAAAGGGACAAAAATCAAAGGAGTAAACATGTGATCAATGTGCTTCTTCTTGTCTTTGGGCTGGGTCAGGCCAGAGCGCTTCGTCAACATCACAAGCAATATTGTCCCTCCTGAGGCAACGGGGAAAGAAGCCTCTTGTGTGCCTGACATGATTCCTCACCTATATCACCACAGGCTAAATCCATGGCTTGCAGCGGATTTACTCTGGTGTAGGGTTGTCTATCATATACTTTCCATCTCCAAGAGGAGAAAAACTCCTCAATCGGATTCAGGAAAGGCGAGTAGGAGGGAGGTACAAGTTCATAAACTGCCCATTGATGTTAAACCATTCCCTTACCTGAGCAGCTCGGTGGAAACTGACATTGTCCCACACTATCACATAGGTGGGAATGGGATTCTCATTTAGCTCTTGACCCTGCTGCTGTAGAACATGCTGCTCAAATAAAATATCTCTTAGATTGGCAATACATCTTAGAAGGTGCTGGGTGTTATATGGCCCGAGTGTAACATGGTGATGTAGAACACCATGGTTGCTGACATTTAACACAGCAGAGATCATCAGCTTGGTATGAGAGGCCATTTGACATTGCCACCTCGTTGACCAGGGACTTCAACAATGGCCCGCTGTCCAATCATGTTTCGGCCTCTCCGTCTCCTCTTTGTTAGATTAAAGCCTGCTTCATCGACAAAGATGAAGTCATGGGGTCTGTCCAAGGATTCCAAGTCAAATATTGTCTGTGTAGAAATACAATATACTGTATTTAGAATTTAGAAGTCGTACAGAGACAGTGCTATACTGTAGAGTACAATTAGGCCTACTGTATGCACTTCTGATTCACATACATTGTATGTACTGAAGAGTAATATAATTCACATAGTATGTGTTAGTACTTTAGACAATCTGGATTACAGTAAATGTTTCTGAATGAATACTTACTTGCACATACTGAGCTCGCAGTTCTTTCACCCTTGGTGAGTTGCGCTCAAAAGGTACTCTGTATACTTGTTTCATTCGCATCCTGTTACGATGGAGGACATGGCCAATTGTGGAAATGCTCACACTGTCGATTCCCTGGAAGTGTGTGTTGTCTTGTATCACTCGCTCCTGGATTTCTCTGAGTCGTCTTATATTATCTTGAACCACCATGCCCACTATAACGGCCTCTTGCTCTCGAGTGAATATAGCTGTCCTTCCACCTGCATGTGGCAGCCTTGCAATTCTACAAAAAAGTAGATGTGCAGTTACAACAAATATTCATGCAGTACTGTGATGAACTTTAGAAATGTCTATTGAAACTATAGTATAGTACTGAAGTATACTGTACCTGTTCTCTTCTCTGAATGTGCTTACTATGGTGGACACAGAAAATTGGCTCAAATTGTGTTGCACTCTAAGTCCTGCTTCCCTCATTGTCAGTCCATGGACAAGAACATGGTCTATGACTATTGCTCGAATTGTCTTCCTCTTCATCCTCCTCTTCCTCTTCCTTGACCCCTTCCTCCTCGTCACCCACCTCGCATACGCACTTGTCCTCTCACATTGTTTCTTTTATCCATTCTCAGACTTTCTCCTTCCCACCTTCAACAACCTGTTTGCTCTCTGAACTGGCTTATATTGGTTGTGTCACATCATTTGAAACAGGTTGCATCAATTTTGAGTGGTTGTGTTCAATCAATTACATGTGTTCTCTATTTGTATTTGACTGTTGCCACTTGTGTTTACCAGTATGGATGACGTGCATTAGAGTGCAGAATGTGTTTTGAGAATGAGAATGTGTTAAGAGTTTTGCTGAAAAGTCTAAGTGAGATCTGCAAATTGTGTTTTACCATGTGAAATGGTTTAAGATATTGACAAAAGACTGGGCAATTAGCTAAATGAGGTAATTTAACTGAGAGCTTTGTTCAGCCAATGGGTTTTAGTGTTTTAGCAATTGATAAAAACTGTAATTCCTCTGAAATTGGCCCTAATTTACTTCTGCAACCTGGAATTTTTTTTAAAGGGAGAGAGAGAGAGAGAGAGGGGGGGGGAGAGAGGGGGAAGAGAAATGGGGGAGAGAGAATGGGGGGGAGAGAAGGGGGGAGAGGGAGGGGGGGGAGGAAAGGGGGGGGGGGTAGCGAGAGAGAGAAGTTGAAATTATTGTGTATTGAACCAAGAAACTATGCATTGAGTCATTACAGGCTTAATGTATTTACATAACTGGATGATTATATATTTAAAATGACATACTGTAACACACATTCCATGGTAGTTGATTCAAAATAACCAACCATACCACGGGGGGGAGAAAAAAAGACTTTGACTGAAACACTTTTTTAAAAATCACTTTCCATGATGTTAAAACACAAGCTCCAACATATGAAACCAGATAAACATAGTTCCAACATCTAATATTTTTAATGCTTTACTTGCTGAATGCCAAGAATAAAGCCTGAGAGCAGACTGTTTACACTTATCCCCCCATCTGCAGATCATTCATTTAATGCTAGCACAGAGAGATGTTCTCAAGTGATAAGAATTGTCTTTTTGTTAAGCAGGAGGGACTCATGCAGGACAGCCTCAAGACAACATGCGTTTAATTGAGAGGATGCAGTTGACACAGCTGGGAGAAACTAAACCCCCTCTGCCATGAAGTATATAGCCTTGTGCACCATAAACCTGTTCTATAATACTTGGATGAATCATTGCATGGAGTTTTAGACACTAAAATCTACACACTATTATATTTGTTGGTCTCCAAAGGAAAGATGCCAACAATGCATTAAGTGGAATAGTTTACCTTTCTGGACAATATTTATTGTCACCAATTGTTGATACATTTACAGGTAAAGCTGGTGCAAATATATTTTGCGTATTTAGGGTTTATTGTTTTTTTTTCTTCTCTAAACCCGCCCACAGAGCAAAGTCTGTGGAGAGATATAAGAAAAAAGACATTTGGGATAGAGGCCAAAATTTGGAGTACCTGCTAAATATCTGGTTCTCATCGTTCCCAAACTGGAAGCATGTGCAGGAAATGAGCTCACTAAGAAAAATGGTCTGTGACAACAGGCAAACATGATTGACAGTTAGCTGTTAAAACCACAAGGCTGCACAACATCCACATGTGTAGGATAAACTTGCAGAAATTATGATTTCCAAGCAGAACAGTTAATAGCCATGATTTGAAAACAAGAGGGTGGAATGAGAACAGCAGAAATGAACAGAAATCAATATATCCAAATACATTAATAAAACCATACAAAATAATAATAATTATTATTAAATAATATGTTGTTTCTTCAACTGTTTCCCAATCTAAAGTGTATTTTGCTCTTACCAGGGCTTAAAAAGGCAATGATTGAGGATGAGTAGGTTGTCTTGTATTTCAGGGATGGTTAAAAGCTTAGTCCCATGTCAGCATTCTTCTTGTCCCCACAGGAGGAGTTGAAGACCTCTGTCCTTGACCTTGTACAATGTTCAGGTTCATGTTCTTTTTCCTTTGTAAATCAGCCATGGATTATGGTCAGAATGGCCATCATGAGAAGCCTAAAAAAACAGAGCCTGAGATTCTCTTGGATTTATTTGCATGTGACCTTAACATCACTCTCCCAGAGTAAAGGAGCTCCCGCTAAATTAGGTCTATTGTATGTCCCCTGATGATGTCTTCATTTTTTCCTATTCCTTTTGCTCATGGTGGGAAGTTTTTAAGAGGTGTTTGTGGACTTGTAGAGCAGTAAATTACGTAAAGGAAACAGGAAAGGGGGGAGGGGAGAATGAATCTGGGCATAAACTGAGTCCATTTATCTTCTTCACACATATCTCAGTTCATCTCTTGAGTTCTTCATTTTTAACTGGACAGTCAATGATAAAAGCCTGTATCTGTTCACTGCTGCTCTGTCTGCATGGTTTCTGTACTGGGGGCTTCAAGGCAATTACAGAAAATGAAAGATGCCTTATTAAACAGGAATGGGAATTTTCTGGAATGATTGCATCGTCTGATTTGACTCATCCATCTGACCATAGGGCATTCAAACATCTTTGAATAAGACAAAGATGCAAGTGTGGACAGATTTTTAATGGAGACCAGTGTGAAGGAAGCCACTTTGAAACTTGTCATGCAAGCTAATCAAAATGGATTAAACAAATGTCAGGATCTCATTGTTTGCCACACTACACCCTACTAACAAAAATAGCTAACATTGAAGCTACCTAAATTGTCCAAGTTTTTTTATTTATTTTTATAACTAATTAATATTTAATCATTGAACTAGTGCTGACACAAATCAATGTAGGTTTTTTGAATGAATAAATGAATGAACAAACCATCTCAGATAAGCTAAAGTGATAATTATTCACTATACAATGAACACACACACACACAAACTAAAACACTTCTTCATAACTGTTTGCATCATATAGGCATAGTGATGGATTAAATATTCTGTCATATGAATTAACCAGTTCACAAATTAATCTACATTTCCAACACTTAATGTGAGAGAGCGGACCGTTTAAGATGAATTACTTTATTAAAATGAATCAGACTTTCAAACGCAGCATATGAAAGCAAGCAAGCCGAGTGTTTGAATACTTTAACCATTCTCTCACCATTTTGTATATAAAAGCAATGCTGTTTGTTTTTTCTGCACCGCTAATCATTGGAAAAAAACATCTTGATGGTAGAAAATCTACTCTGTTTCAAAATAATCTGAGATAGTGAAAATGCAGTTTAGTCAGTTAATTAGTTAGTCCCCAACACTTTCCTATATTTGAAAAAATGTCACAAATAGTCAATTTCAAAAAATCAAAGTGATCTTTCAAGTGACATATAGAAAATGGGTTCATTCTTTCATTCAAAGTTCTTTAAATTTAGCTCTCGAGAATAAAAAAACAGACCAAGTGTCAGGATTTTTGCTATACACCCTTTTTGGCATTATTCAAGTTATATTGGAACCCTCCCTTAAAACGTGGAGCATGCTCCCTGACACCCTCACGAGCCTTTACATGTTATACAGCAGGGTGTGATGTACTGAGACGTATGCACACAAAAAAACCTTTGTTAACGCAGTGTTTTAGAAACAGGCTCTATAGTACAGATGCTGCTTATGTGTGATCACAGTCCCTCTCTTAATGTTATATGTTCACAAAGCATAACAGACTTACACAGCCACATGAAATAAGTCTTCCTCTTCGGCTGTATATGATGAATGAACAGTGTTGAACCCAGCAGCTTACAAAAAATATTACAGGCTTGCTTTTCTTGCTGAAAATAACATGATAATGTCCTCTTGTTTACCAATACAACCCATTGCCTTAGACATTACTCAAGCTTTTATTGCCTCTTACAAAATCTAGGCTATTCAGTGCTCTCAAAGTGCATTTTTACATATCATCTAAGCACTTTATTAGTCATGCTAACAGCACTTTCCAGTTTCTGTTTTCATTATAACAGCACTTTTTGTCACTTTTTTTCATCTGTGCTTGTGATTTACACAAGGGTGACCTAAATAAGGCAGCATTTTCCCAGGGTTTGGTGTCCATATCCAAAACCGCTACAGCTAACAGCTTCAAATCCCACAAACCCACGCACACTTGACCTTGTTCATGTGGGCTAGCAGCTACACCTGGATCCAATTAAATGTCTCTTACATCCTTTTTGTTATTTTTAACCAAGTCCAGAACTTCATATTATTGCTTTGCTAGCTTTGTTAGGGCAACTCTGTGACTTGTTCAAGTGACACTGATTCTAATAATACAGTTGACTACACTATAGTGTTTACTCTAATCTGCATATTTTAACTCATAAGACATTCACGAGACAGGATTTAGAGCAGAATGTAATGTTCTCTATTTTAACGACTGACTAATTGCTCTAAATACTCCCCACACTTGTAGTCTAAAACATCTGTCTCGAGCCTCTTGGGTCTATCTTTTGTGCTTGGTGGTGTATTTCTCTCAATGACTCCAGTATTAAACACTTGTTAGGGATTCCCAGGGCTGCCTGATTGTCATTGGCCCATTGTGTTCTTTGCATGAGAATACACTAGTGTGTGTCTCCCATTATTCTTGCCTGAACGTGAAACCCTCTCCCCCATCTGTCTACCCCCTCAGCAGGCCACCATGCAGCCGGAGGACAAAGGGTTGCAGGAAACATTGAGAATATGTGACAGTGGCCCTCAATCAAGGCCAAGCAAGAGAAGTTGCAGGGTTCGAGCACAATTAATTTTACCCGTCATGGTGCAACACAAGTCAAGTCTTACAACTGTCCAACTTCTTAAAGAGGTCGAAGTGCTTGTGTAACAACGATTTATTAACATGTTAAAATTTAAAGTATGATTTGAGGTGTTGTATATGTACAATTAAACATATATGTCCGTGCAAAGCTCTAGTGCTCTCTCTAGCGGCAGCTTCCAATAAGGCCACAAGGTACACAAGCAGTCTTAACCAGTCTTAACTGGTTTTTGCCGTATCCTTGCACTGTCTGCCATCTAGAGTATTTTTATAGCATTGTTTTTCAGCATTTAACCAACTCACGTCCTGTCGGAGTTCTCATGCATGATAAAACGTTTACTTGTCAAGTTCTGTGTAAAATAATATAAACATTAGTTTGATATAATATAAACTAAAATATCAATTTTAATAAACAAATGTGATTGAAATATAAATGAAGTGTTGATTTGTGTCATTCTGAGCAAACTTCATGCATTTTATCCGTTTCCACTTTGCTAGAGCATTAAAGCATTTCCTGTTTCCTGTCTGCCTACATGTGCTTCAGCCCAGTATCTAAATATGGGGGCTTCCCATGAGCTGTCTATTGTTTGCATACAGAAACAACATCAATAAAGAAATACCTTAATCACAGGATGTTATATCACAGCTTATCTACCAACCTGATACATTAGGTTTTTCATCTGCTAGGTAAATTAGCATTTGGGGGCAGAATGACATATTGACCAGGGCTCAGGGAAAAAAACTACCCCCAGGTATCAAATATTTAAAGGCAATAACGAATACTTCATATGTTATCAAAATGCAGTTTTTTATATATCTATAAAAATATATCATCGTAGAGGTAAAAAAAATGTCCCTAAAAATCAAATTTGCTTAGAAAATAACCTTAATTTAAAAAAAGTTAATTTCTGATATTGTTTGAGATATACTTATCACTTGGGACTTATTCACAAACAAACAAACATCTATCCTAATGACTGTTTTGTGCAAAAGATGATTTCCTTCTCTGGCAGCCTGGATAAATCAGCTTTAGGAGATCTGTTGTGGTGTCCATTCCTTTTCAGGGTCAGTGTGCCATGAAGCCCCAGTGGTCACCTTGGTGTATTGCACTAATGCACAGTGCTGAAAACATTCATTTACACCAGGGCTTATTTCCTTCTAAGGTGGGGACAATCGTTTGTAAGATCTTTTAAAAAGAATGTAGACATTTTTGAAGAAAATTTGTATCATGAATTTGTATTAATTTAAAATAACAATGGTCTGCTGGTACCATTTTTGTGGTAAACTCACTAAGGCCTAGTGAGTTCTGTGGAGAAGCGATCAGAAGCACATATTGGACAGATGGCGTTGCGAGCGCGCATCCTTTAAGCCACCATGACTGTCTGGGTTAATGGTCAGCCATTTTGTGGAATTATTGTATGGTAGATGCTCAGTGTTTAATAGTATTATGAGATCACTTGTTTAAAACAATGCAAAACGTTTTATTTGTAATGATTTATTTTTTTATCTAAAATATTATTATACACTTTAGACCAGGCATCCTCAAATCTGGCCCACTCCTGCAGAGTTTAGCTCTAACCCTAATCAAACACACCAGATCATGCTAATCAGAGTCTTCAATATCATTAGAAAATCACAGGTAGGTGAGTTTGATCAGGGTTCGAGCTAAACTCTGCAGCAGATTGACCCCCCAGGGAAAGATTTGAGGAACCCTGTTTTAGACTCTTTAAAAAACATAATTTTTAACCTGGTCTCCAAATTGATTTCGGTTTACTGGAGTATTAAAAGACACGGACATCGCTTCCAGGCGCCAATGAGAACAAAGGATGGGCGGATTTACAGTTTGAAAGCTTCATACTGACGTTCTGACCGACCCGTCTAAAATCTACTGCGCGCGTATTTCCAACCAATCACGTCTCTCTACAAAGTCCGATTATGTTGATAAGCGTGATCCATTTGAGCGATAGGCCGGTCAACCAATCACGCTTTCAAAAATAGCAACGATCCAATGAGAGCTCAGTGGGGGCGGGACCTCAAGAAGGGGGTTGGGTGCGAGGTATCATGGAGGATCAGTTAGAGAACGGCAGCCATTGAAGATAGCCGAGCTGTTTGTCCGTGCTCCGGAGTTTCTGAATATTTTTTTCTTTAAACGGTCTAAACGAGTGCAGCAATCACCAACAAAATGGAGATGAAGAAGAGGATCAGTTTAGAGCTGAGGAACAGAACTGCAGCAGAGGTAAGAGCTTTAATTATTATTTTTTTTACGGAAACGCGAAATGATGTTAGTTAGCAACCGGTCTATCCTGCACGTTAGTAACAGTCAGTAGACTCCGCTGAATGGCAGCAACACATGGGCGCTTACAAGGATGCGAATACAAGTTTTAGTCATGAATGAATGCATCATACAATGCATATATAGATCTATACATGATTATTTTAAAACAAGTAGTCAATATAATCGTTATGTGAGCGCGCAAAACTCTTAGTGAATCTTTTGTGAACTCGTTACATGGTCTCCTTCGCCATTGCATTACTTGTCGTTGTGGGCGTCCCAACTAGAACATCAAAATAATGTACTTATATTTTTAAGACCAATTTTATTGTGATGGTTCAGAAACTATTTGTATTACTCAAGTGACGTCCAATTCGGTTACAACGTTATTATAGTCTAACGACACAACAATATTATCGCTTCCAACGAGAAATATTAGAAATTAAAACAAAACGACAGTATTGTTATACGATTTTAGAGTCCGACCGTCCATATATGCAAAATACTTAGCGAAAACATCACGAAATGAATGTCTTGTCTCCTCGTATAACAAGTTTATTGTAGGCAAGCTTAACCGACGCGTAACGTTACCTCACTATGGCTTCTCTAACCTAACGTTAGTAAAACGAGCAGTTTCTTTCCAAAGGCGGACATCTTACTCTCCAACTCTTCGACATTAGACATTCAGGGGCAATTGCCTTCGGTCTTCCTCCTCAGACCCTCGAAGCCATTTAAGTTCAGGGTTTAAGAGCACAAGCACATATCGAGCGAATGTCAGGTCAATCAGTATGATTAAGCTGCGTTCATGGCGTCCGCAGCGCCTCGCAGTGTGTGTGTGTGTGTGTGTGTGTGTGTGTGTGAGCTGCTCGAGTCTCCGCGTCGACGGGCGGGGAGTGGAAGTCATTTTGTTGCATCAATAGTTTAGGCGCAAATGACGGTGTTTTGTGGCTTTTACAGTGTTTTTATTCACCAGTCAAGCACATTCTTATTCACTGTGCGTACGTGCTGTGCAGAACAGAATGATTGGTGCGTAGAGCCAGAAATAGCCGCTCGACGGATGCGGTTTTGCGAACCGTTTTAAAGAACAAGTTGGCATTTTCCTCCGTGCTTATGTTAATGGCGTAATTATGTAACCTTGTGTAACATTGTTTATCACTGACGTTGAACAATATACATTCGGCTTTATGAAGCATATCCGCCACTGTTTTATTAATTGAAGGAATGTGGCAGATGGTGAAGGGCCGAGCCCCCCTTCCTCCCCTCCGATGTTAGTAGATTATTGTAGGCTTGCCTGAACCGAAGTAGAGAAGCACGCTTCATTTGAATGGGGGTTCTGATGGATGGGATCTTTTACACGAGCTTGAGTTAATACTCCGAAGGAGCGGACGAGTATAAACGATACGTGGCTGTTAACTCGGCTGTATCTTGCGTCACCAGAACAAGAAAGCTTGCAAAATATTACTAGCGCGCGTTCTGAAAATGTTCTTGTGAAACGCTGGCAGTAAATTCATTGCAAATCCTAAGTGATAAAGGGGATGGAAGCATTACCAAGGATACGTTACACACACACATCACGTGCTGAAAAATGTACTATCTTTCCACAAGGGCAACAAGTTATTGAATATTTAAATTTTAGGGCAGCAGTGCACTACTGTGTGTGCGCGCGCGTGGGTTATAAGACGACAAACACGTTACTTAAAGCCCATAAACATTTATTGTTAAAAAAATTACGTTTTTAAACTTTGTTATTTTATTTTATTTGATGGGCTACTAGACTGACTGCCTCTGTTTGTTACATCAGCAGTTGTCAGATGTTTTAACTTAGCCTTGTGTTAAATCATGTCCATAGTACGATTCTTTGTTTACCAGTGTCCTAACTATGTTTATCACTCTTGCAGGTAGCAGAGCTGGTGGTAGATAATTGCCGCTCAAGTGACGGTGAGATTGAAGGCCTGACAGATGAGTTTAAGGAACTGGAGTTCCTCAGCATGGTCAATGTGGGTCTCACCTCCCTGGTCAAACTACCCAAACTGCCAAAATTGAGGAAGGTCAGTCAGGAGATCAAGCATTCAGTTCAATACACGCTAGACAAAGTGCTCTTAACAAGATCTGTTGTGTTTTAAGTTTAGTGTTCTAACCATGCAGAAAACAGATACCGTAACACAGCTTACATATTAATGTAGAAGCGTTGTATTATTAAAGTGCACAAAAATGGATGGAGAATGCCCAAAGGAAACTTAAGTGTGCCGTTGAAAAATATCCATGTTGAATAAGTGTAGTTGTAAATTGTCTTATAAGCATCATGGGTATATACATTGATGTTGATTAGTATTACTCGGTACTTGTGTAATTATGCTGTAACAACTCAAAGTGGTTTCTGGACATTCATTGCTTTAATTATCCTGTTAGTATTTTTCAACCTTTACCATATATGCCAAGTTTATTTTAAGAGCAATTCTCTCTCTATTACAGTTGGAGCTGAGTGATAACAACATCTTAGGGTCACTGGAGACAATTGCAGAGAAATGCGCCAACCTGACTTACCTTAATATGAGCGGCAACAAGATCAAAGAACTCAGCACACTGGAAGCTCTGGTAAAAACACTGACACATTTACACTCACACCACAACATATTTCTGAATATTTGTTTTTCTTAAGTGAAGGTACAGTTAATGCAAAGTCAGATGGTCATTATCCTAAGAGTCATTTGTTCAACATTGATTGATGTATGGCATGCTCTTCCCTCAGCAAAACCTAAAGAACCTGAAAAGTTTGGATCTGTTCAACTGTGAGATCACTACATTGGAGGACTACAGGGAAAGCATCTTTGAACTGCTGCCTCAGGTCACATACCTGGATGGCTTTGATGCAGAAGACAATGAAGCTCCAGACTCTGAGGCTGATGATGATGGTAAGAACCATGAATTAAGATTTAGTTTGATTATGCGGTCAAGTCTTTTTTTGGTGCACATAATTATAATCATCATACAATGGATACATACATAATTGTAAAAAAAAAAACATGCATATGGTGCAAAGTAAATGACATTAATGGATCATTATCATCATCAAGTCATTATTTCTACTACTTTTATGCAGATGATGATGAGGATGGTGAGGAAGGAGCAGGGCAGCTGGGAGAATACGAGGAAGAGGAGGAGGAGGATGAGGAAGGCTCCGAGGGTGGAGAAGTTGGACTGTCCTATCTAATGAAAGAGGACATTCAGGTGATGTATCTTCCACCTGTTTTTAACATTTCACAATCAGTTTTCCAAAACGTTACAGCTGGATAATGACAGGTTCCTTCTGTAACAGGATGAAGAAGATGATGGCGACTATGTAGAAGAGGAAGAGGAGGAAGAAGGAGAGGGTAAGAATTAATCTTGCAACCGAACATTGTGAACTTGTCACTTTTTATGTTGAGCTGTTTTTTAATGACTGTATTTTGTGTAGAAGAGGAGGCCGAAGTTCAAGGAGAGAAGCGAAAGAGGGAAGCAGAAGATGAGGGCGAAGATGATGATGATGAGGACGACGACTAACCCTTTGTTTGACTTCTTGGAAACAATGTCCAAGGTGTAGATCAACCCTGAAAAAGACCGTGATCTTGCAGATTGTTTTTTCTCTTTGTAAAACCATAGATAAATCACTGTAGAGGCTAAGTGTGTTCTTTTATAAACGCATTATATATTACACTATATAAAAGGAGTTTATTGATAATTCATTTATAGCCATTCCAAATTTATTCCCAATGCTTAAATCGGTGTCATCAGGGGGTGGGCATGGGGAGGTTGGCAAGGGCGTGAGATTTGAGATTTCCCGATTGTAAATAAGCTGTTGAGCAGCCCATTCGAGACAGCGCTAGGATTTCACCACTGAGAGGAGACGGCAGCATATGTTAGTCCAAATCCACTGACCTCTGTGAGGAGGCAGAGCATTTCCTGCTCCTCATCTACCTCTCCAGGTCTCGTTCTCAGCCTAACATGGAGCAGCAAGCCAACCGTCAACCCCTTTGTCCCTGGATCAACCAATTTCTGCCAAGGATCTTGTCGCACTCTTTATATGGGATGGTCTCCACTTGATTCAGCTTTTCTTGTAGATCAGGCTCACGTAGGCAGACCAGATGGTATGTGATCTTGTGTATTTTAAAGCGTGATGTATGCAAATGTGATGTAAATTGAGCAAAGATGGGGAGTCAAGCTGTAGGTTGGCAAAATACAATTTCAGTTTTAATCTCAAAGTCATTTTTTTAATAAAGAGATCAATCACGTGTAACTTATGAGCAGTTCGCCCTTTCTCACGTTTTATGCAAAAGTCACTTATTTTTTACCAGATGTAATTTTAGACGTTAAAATCGAGATTTGTTCAATTTTAAGAGAAATGTAATTTCTGGAAATTTCTCATGATGTTCAGGTTTAACAGCTTTGTTGGATTAAACATAACCCTTGAGTACCTTTCTACCTTTTGTCTTGCTGTGGAAACAGGTTAGTTTCTACCTTTTGTTTGAGGTATTTTACAGAGTAATACCTTTAATCTAATGTTCGTATGGCAATATGTATATAGTATCTGTTTCAACTGGTTGTTTTATTTTCCTTTTCTTTTTTAACTAATCTGTTTGGTCCGTTGTTTTAATACAACACATGTCAAAGGACTTACATACACACAGGTCACCGGTTTAAATTTCAAATACTTGTTTGTTGTGCGAGTGTTGTATTGGGGTTTTATGTGCTGTAAACCTCTCTAAAAGGATTTTAGTTGTGTTGGGTTTTGATGTTTTGTTTTAATGGGTTGTTTAGGGTTTTTTTCTGTCAGATTTTTAAGTTTGCAAGCTCCTTTGTCCAAATATGAGCTCCATTTGAGTTAGTTGTAATGAATGAGTGAATTGTCCTTTAGATTATTAAAATGACATGGGATGTTGTTCAAAGATAGACCTTTTGTCTGCTAAAGAGTGATTTGATTACACAATTTGGGATTTTCTCAAACATGGGTTCAGAAGCACTGTTTTTAATGTCTCCGGAGTTGATGATAGAAAAACATGTGTTCCGATCAAAATTGCAGTGATTCAATCATTTTCTTTAGATAAATTTGAAAGATTTATAAAATCCCTTACAATGAATGCAACCTGGTGTAAGTTTGATGTGGAAAATAAAGGAAAAATCTTTCACCATAATGTCCTTTTGGTTAATTTTGTTTTCTTTTTTTATAAAACTTTGAATTTTGAGTTATTTAAAACTTATCTTCAATGTAGACCATTAAGTGGGAAGACTTGTAATATAATTTCACAAATCCCAGCTCAAGTGTAACCAGTTGAGTTTTTCTTGAGCTCCACAGGCCTGCAAACTTTAATTTTATACTACACTGCCATCTGCAAAGTCTCCTACTTAGATAATTTCTTATGAATGAGTTACACAAGCTTTAGAGCAGAGCATAGTGGAAAGGGATGTGACGTGATCAACAGACTGAGTTACCAAAGGTGTCATTAATTAATCAGTAGTAAAGCAATCACCATCCAGCCAATAGAAATGCAGCTGCAACAGTGAGAGGGTGGAGTCATTGTGATGCACATTAATTATTCATATATTTGATAAATGAGCGTTTCACTAGGTGATTATTAGTAGTAAGAAATGTTAAAACAAACAAAAAAAGCCTATTGTAATGAACAATACTAACTACTTTGACAGGATTATCACTGCATAATAATTAATTTCTGTTAATTTAAATCCATATAATCAATGGCAGTAAATGCAAAGATATTTTACTTCACTGACTACAGAGAAAATAAAATACTCTTTAATTTGAGACCAGAATGTAATGAACTTTTATAGCTGTCAGGACACCACATCAAGGTTGTGGCCTTTATGTATGAATTCAAATAGTGATTTGTTAGACGGGTTTAAAAAAGGTTAATATACCGCGGCAGCCGTTGTGTGAAGCCCTCCTCGTGAGAAGACCGAAGAGTGTAAAGACCATCGACTCTACCGTGCGACTCCACCGGGCAGGGACACCGGTCAAGGGATATAAGTATCGCTTTTTATTATCCTCTTTCCTATTACTTGTTTTAGTTTTTATAACCAATTCTTACTATGTAAACAAGAAGTATATTTAGGTCATTCTACATTGAAGACATTTTAAGTCAAAACCCCTATTTCAGGGGTCTATTTCAACCCCTGAAATAGACACTGTTTCTTTATTCGATCATCTCTTTTATTGTTTTCATTTTCTCTTTTTGAAAAAAAAAGTGTCTGCAGCCTTTTGTATATTGGCTGGTCTGTGCTCAAAATCGAAAGGGATAGTGCAGACAATATAGACAAGTTTGAAAATAAAGAAAATCGATTGCCCACACAGCATATATGCCAACCCACACTTCTACCTACAGCTGCCAACAATCAGGCCTGTCTCACATCAAACTTTTACAACATTTCTTATTACCACCATGAATTAAAAATTAAAAATAGTTTAGCTCAAAACACCCCTGGACCTTTATCTATCATTTAAGAGTTCATACCATTCACAGAGGAGTGTTTATTTTTCATGTTATTTTCTCATCTTCTTTTATTGTCGCATTCCATAGCAACTTTATCATCTGATCTTTTTTAAAGTCCTTCTGCGCTTCTCTGGAGAAAGACTTTCAAGATCCATGCAAACATTCAGTTTACACCTAAAAACTGTTAAACGGTTTGTTTGTTTTTCTCAGAGATGTGTTTTTGGAACGAGTATTTATAATAAATATCAGGTTTGGCCAAGCAACCACACAAACTTTTTTGTTGAAACTTACCCCATATACTATGACAACATACCAAGTGTCAACATGTGTTCACAGAACTATCTTTATTATTCTGAACTGGCATCCAAAAAAAAAAAACGTTTCTTATTCTGTCACTGTAACATGACCTTCAGACCACTAGAGGGAGCTAATTTACAAGTAATGCATGTTTTGTCTTAGGCACATAATCATAACCTCATCATGATCACATACCAATAACTCAGGAGGCTTTAATCATGTTAATATATCCCTGTCATCATAGTTTTTGACTATGTGTGACGATAAACAAATCAGTTCACAGCATCTTTGAATCTTCTTTTGCACAGAGGACAGTTATGTTTTATGTCTGAATGCAGAGTCTGTTTGTGATGTAGTGTATTACAGACACCATACCAAAAAGAGTACTTCATCACAGAATGTTTCAGCAGTGCTCATGTATATTACAGCTTAGTGCACATACACACACACAGACAAGCCTACACTCATCCCTGTTCATGTGCTGCCTCATGCTGCCTCACAGCAGCTGATGAGCTGTAGCTTCCAATCAGGAAGCCCGAGTCTATGTAAGCCTTAAAAGGAGTTAATGCAGTGAATGGCCAAGATCTGATGAGGTTATGATGAGTAGCTATTTAGCTTTTGTTACCTGTCCAAACATCTCCATTGCTCCCAGGGGAAACTTTTATATTAACAATGCTAATGTGATTGCATCAGATATTTCATAAAACCACAAAATCCCCAAGAGTGAAAGTAACGCAAAAGTAATGTAACGCATTACTTTCCATAAAAAGTAACTAAGTAACATAATTAGTTACTTTTTTAGGGAGCAACTCAATATAGTAATGCATTACTTTTAAAAGTAACTTTCCCCATCACTGTATGTATATATATATATATAATATATATATATATAATTTTTTTTTTTTGCGAACAAGACTAGTACTGCTAGGTGTCGGCATGATTGAGACCCAGTGTCGGTTTCAGTAACCAGTATCGGATCAGTGCCGGCTAAGTGTACCATTTTGTTTTGCATGATTGTGGCCCAATGCCGGTGGTGTTGGCTCCGTTTCAGTACCCAGACTCAGGCCAGTACTGGCTAAGTGTTTCATTTCTCGTCGGTGTGATTGTGACCCAGTTCCGGGTGTTGGCGGCTTTCAGTTTCCCAGACTACCCAGGCCATATTGCGGGCCAGTACTGGTTTCATTTTTCGTTGTTTCTGGTGATTGTGACGTTGTAGGATTGTGACCCAATGTCGCATTTTGCAGCAGTTTCAGCCAGTTTTCTGGGCATCATTCATCCCATGCCCATGCCGAGCCAAGTGGCAAAGTATTTCATTTCTCGGCCTGCTATTGTGACCCAGTCGGGCCAGCGGTGTCGGCTCATGGCCAGTACCGTTTGGAATAAACAGCTGGCCAGTTGCAAAGTGTTTCATTTCTCGTCGGTGTGATTGTGACCCAGTTCTGGCGGTGTCGGCTCAGTTTCAGTACCCAGACTCGGGCCAGTACTGGCAAAGTGTTTCATTTCTCGTTGTAGGATTGTGGCCCAATGCCAGCATTTTTGGCAGCCGGACTCAGGCCAGTGTTTCTGGGGCATCATTCATCCCATGCCCATGCCGAGCCAAGTTATTTCTTCCGGCCTGCTAGATCTGGGCCATTATCAGGCCAAACCGTTTTGGAATAAACAGCTGTTACTCTATCAAACCCCACAGGGCATTTGTAGACTTCACATAACGCCATGTAGTTTGCTTAACCTTAGAGCGATCAATCATTATTTCATCAAAATCATGTAGTTGAAGTAATTTTCATTGATTTCGCAAACTGCCAGCACTCTACACTAAATGGAGCTCATAGACATCACTGCACTGAGAGAAACAGAGCGTATATGGAGACACTGGACTACCCGTAATCAGTAATTTAGGGTCTTTATTAATTTTACAAAGCTGCCAAAAATCATCCTTACAGTGTGCTTCATGAATTAAACATGAGAGGGCACACAGCACCAGCTGTTTTTAGCCCAGGGTTCAAGCAATCGGGACTGAAGCACAACCTGCAATTATGGCTGAATCCCCTTTGTTTTATCTGGTAAAAAACATTTGAAGAAAGTGTTTAAGGGGAAATGATTTATTAAAGAGGATGTACAGCACAAAAGTACAGATAGGTCTGGTTGTTCATTAATGCAAAAACTGGAAACAAAAAATTAAAAATGCATGTTAAACTATTTTATATCAAGACTGTTCTACATAAACCAGTAGTATCATGAAAAGAGCAAGTTTTGCGTGAACCCCCTCAGAGTTGATTGTCCAAGTATTTACATGTGGCGTGGTGGCTCATCCTTTAAATATGCAAAGCCTAGCATCTCTCTAAAAGCTCTCTGTTGTCATGTTATTTTTATAAGTGGCCATGTGCACTGTGCGCTGGTCCGAAAGAAATGACACATTAGGTTTAGGCCTTTGCTCTCCCAGAGCGCTATATAACGTGTTTGTGTTTTATCGTGTGGTATTAGTAAAACTGCATGTATTGTTAGCTCTGTTGCTAGCATCCGCACGACACTCACACGGGGGAAAATCCTCTCTCAAAAGGAGGAAGCAATGTATTGTTGAAAGTTGGAAACTGGAAAGTAATTTGGAACTGGAAATAAAACCGGTGACCGAGACTGTATTTTTAGCAGAATGGTAATCTGCAAGGAGTTACTGTCACATGCCTGTGCTTGTGACATTAGTCATAGTTTTAAAATCGCTTTGAAATGGGCAGTAAATAGCTACCTAAAAGCACCAACACTTTTAGTAGCTTAACATAAGTTCAGTTGTATTCAAAGAAGTGCAACTGTTGCAATAAGATACACTTCCCAACAAGTCGCAGTATTAAAGATTGCGATTTAAAGGACGTAGGGACAGATGGTTTTAGGGCTGGGACTTGGTTCTATCCATCAGCTGTTGATTGGATTTTTAGATGAAAACACACCTCTTGACCAAAAGGGGTGGGGTTTTAGTGGACTCAATACTGAAGTCCTGCTTACGTCAGAGAGAAGTCTGTCATTTTCACTGGAGGATCCGGTTATTATTTTTGATTCAGGTATGGCAATTTGATACAATTATGACATTTAAAGAAAAACAATGGGGCCAAATAAAAAATCATTCACAATCACAATAATATCTATAACATGCATTTTTATTTAAAGGGGTCTTATTATGCTATTTTACAAAGTCTTGATTTTGTTTTGGGGGTGTACTGGAACATGCTCTTATTTTTGGTGGTTCAAAAATCGCATTATTTTTCACATAATTTACATTATTACAATACCTTTCTCCCCAGCCTGACACAAAGGATTATTTCCGGTTTGATGAAGGCCCACCTTTCGAAAAACGAAATGTGTTGTGATTGGTTAACTGTCCCAATGCGTTTTGATTGGCGAACAGCTTAGACTGCGTTTCAGTATTGCCCCGCCCCTTGCCAAAACAGCAAGTTTGTCAATATTGCCATATCACTTCAGACCTCGAGAATATTGAACAGAACCTTTGCACGCACGGATTTTGCATGACATATTAAAGTGGTAATGTTATTGTTGTTGTTTTTTTGGGCTAAATCACGTTTTAGATAGGATGTCAACAACAGCTTAAAAATAACTGCATTAACTATGTACAGATAAGTGCAACGGTAATATGTATTATGTTTATTGTTTCTGTAATTCTAACATTATAACATGAATTGTACTGAAACTGTTATACAGTTGAATTTATTTTATACCATAGTCCCACATACCGACTATATATGCAAATTAATTATCTGCCAGCGGGAGGCGCTGTTGTAGCGGGAGAGCTCGAGGTTTCCCCGGTAACGCTGTACACAAAACAGAGCTCTGCTCACAAACGCTGCTTATAATATATTTGGACCTCAGAGAACAGTACAAAATAAAAAAAACAAAGGCAGTTCATGACCCCTTTAAGTATCTTTAATGACTGTTGTAATTACTTTAAATGATATCTTGTAGCTTGGAAAGCTATTCAAAGTTATGTCTCTCTTGTCGCGTTTGGTCTCGCACTGTATTGCATCTCGTCAGTGTCTGCGCTTGCTTGGCCATTTGTTGTGATAAACAGGAAAGTGTGTTCAAGCGCCAGCAGAAGACCGTGCAAAGAAATAGTCTTTGAGAGAAGCAATCTATCAGCGGAAGTTAAAAAACAATCGTAAGTGTAATTTATTTACTTGTCTCATTAGTGTTTAGTGCAGTTGCCATTGCTAGGAAACGCTTGTTTTGTTTACTGTGTTGAGACGTGCTGAAATCGCATTTGGTCTCGTACTGTATCGCGTCTCTTGTCAGTGTCTGTGCTTGCTTGCCCATTTATTGTGATAAACAGGAAAGTGTATTCAGCTGAATTCAAATAGTGATTTGTTAGACGGGTTTAAAAAAGGTTAATATACCGCGGCAGCCGTTGTGTGAAGCCCTCCTCGTGAGAAGACCGAAGAGTGTAAAGACCATCGACTCTACCGTGCGACTCCACCGGGCAGGGACACCGGCAAGGATATAAGTATCGCTTTTTATTATCCTCTTTCCTATTACTTGTTTCACTTCTGTTTTAGTTTGTATAACCAATTCTTACTATGTAAAAAATAAGTATATTTAGGCCTTTAGTGTTATGTTAGAATCATTATTATACTCATACCTTTTCTTGATTTAATATTGAGTTTTTAGCTGTATTTTTTTCATTTAAATGTTTAGTTTTGAAATGTTGTTGTATGCATTTGTCATTTTTATTTAATTTCTTTATCTTCTTAAATGTGTATATATAATATTTATAGTTTTAACTTATAGTTTTAGTTACTTTTACTTCTTTGTAAGTCGCTTTGGATAAAAGTGTCTGCTAAATGACTAAAAGTAAAGTAAAAGTAAAGTACGGTTTCTGATGTCGTTTAATAGTCACATGACACCAGTAAATAAATAAAGTATTTCATATTTTATTAGTAAGCGTTTTGTTTTTGTAGTTAAACTTTCCTTTGGACTCAAACCAATTGAAAAACTTTTATAAATGACAATTGTACTGTAAAACAAACCATGAATATTTGAAAATCAAATTTGATTGTATTTGAATTCTTTCAAAATTTCCAAAAATGTTATTATATTTTTTCCTCAATTTTGTTTATATTTCAAATCCTCAAGCTTGTAAAGCTGTAAACTTTTGTCCACAAAATGTTGGAAATTATGCTAATTAAATGTGTAAATAAAGAAACCTAGCACAGTTTGCATTCCCAAATGCACATTTAACTTACCGCGTAAGAAGAGATGGAGTTTACTGTTACTGTGAACCAAGCCACTCTGGGACACTGAATACAGTGAATCAGATAGAAATTAACATGCAGCCCCATTTATTTATTTTCATTTGATTTGACAGAAATTATTATTTGCTTTTCATCAACTCACAAACCCACTGCACCGAAACCCGCTAATGCTCTAATGTATTGTTATCTGGAAAAAACTATTAATACACTAAATATGTAAATTAACCAGAATTCAGTAAGAGCCACCTCACTGAAGTAGACTGGTTTGATTTGATTAATTGAGCATACATCAACAAATGCACACGGCACATACCCTATGAATCCCAAGCGGTGTTAGTGCTGTGTCTGATCTATTTGTGAATATAGGTCACATTCAACAGCCATTCTTTCTAAGCCTTTCTCCTATGCAGAAATACAATTTTAGGGTGAGTAAGGCTAGCTTCAGGCTTCAAACCAAATCATGACATCTCTGGGATGTCTCTAGTAATCTATTTGAATCCGTAGAAGCTCACTAAAACCAGATGCTGCAAGGCTAATGAGTCTCAAAGCAACACCCCATCCCCCTCTACCCACACTTACACACACGCTCTCATTGGCCCAGATGAATCGGTTGCCTCAGTGTGAATCAGGTGTTGCTGATCATCCGCTCGAGTTCAAGCCCTGCATACAGAATAACCCTTCAGAATGCTTCCTTCGGCAAGAATGTTAACATGAGCCCGATAAAAAATACATGTGAAGGCAAAGCAGTCCTTCAAATGTATACCAATCCTACAAGCCATGTTGGATGCTACATAATCTCTTTTGGATTACAAATCTACACAGCTTTTTTTATAAGGAACTGTAGTGCTGATACTCACTGGCCCCAGTGCTTATTAAGAATGGTTAGAAGTGAGAAACAGAGGGGAGTGGGACATACATCATTTATTGTAGTCATGCAACAGAATCTGTTCACACTAGTGATCATCGATTAGATTCGGCAGTTATTTGTTATGAGGCAAACATTTGTATTGTTTTAAATTACGTAAATTCATATAGTGCATGATAACACGGAAAATAAATATAATATTGCAATATGAAATAAAGAATACTAAATGTATTATAGAAATGTTTGCAGGCTATCGTGAGTAGACCTGGGAGTTATTTAAACTATTAGTTTCCATATATAACAACAAAACTTTGCATCCGGCCATACCACAGATTTTTTTGATAGGACTTTAAAGCTCCACACAATGAACTGGATTCATCGTGGATTGGAACTGGGCCAAGAGGATGACTCAGTTTTCTATCATACCCTAAAGTGTGTCAGTGATGTTTCACATGAGTACACTATGAATACTAACATGTATAGTGTATACAGGCTGTTACTCAGACTGAATGTATCTGAATATAATATAAACAATATCTGTCAAATTTTTGAAATTATTAAAATTAATGTTTAAAAAAATAAAAATCTTACCAATGCTAAATTTATTCAATCCAGAATACATAAAAAAGAGTAATATAATATTACAAATTTAAAATAACTGTTTTAAAATGTAATTTACTCCTGTGTGTCAGTCCTCTGTCGTGTGTCTTGTGTTCCCGCCTCTTGTGTCTTTTTGGTTTGTTTCCTGTCTTCGTTTCTTGTGATAAGTTAATTCTTGTCCAGCTGTGTTTGTCTCATTATCTATGATTATCCTGTGTAGTTATAGTCCTGTCTGTTCAGTTTGATTTCATCTGGTCTACTCGTTACTCCCCGGTGTTCTTGTCTGTGTCTACCTTCATGTGTCTTGCCATGCCTTGTTTGGAGTCATTAAAGACTGTCATTTGAGTTTTATCCTCATCTGCGTGTTCCTCGATCCTCCCTCGTGTGTGTGAACCGTGACACTGTGATGGCAAAGGTGAATTTTCAGCAGCCATTACTCCAGTCTTCAGTATCACATGATTATTCAGAAATTATTCTAATATGCTGAATTGGTGCTCAATTATTTAGGCTCAGTTATCAATAATTGCTCTTAGTATCAATGCTGAACTCTGTTTTTGCTGCTTTATATTTTTGTGGAATCTGATGCATTTCAAATTGAAATATTTTGTAACATTATCAATGTCTTTACTTTCACTTTTGATCAATTTAATAATTTGATGCTAAAATTATATTTGAAATAAATGTATTTAAGCTCTCTCTCTCTCTATATCTATATATATATATATATATATATTACACAGTGTATGCACACAAATCTATTTATCTATCTATACGTTTAGTTCACTAAACAGGCTTTAGAGGGCTTTTTCAGTGCAGTGAATAAAGATGAGAACTTTATTAATTATCAGAATATATCACTGTTGTTGTAATCATGTTATTTAGAATCAGTAAATGTCTTTAATGTTAAAGAGCACATGAGAGGCGGGTGGTAGAGCAATGAGGTTAAAAGCTGTACGCCACGACCTCGCTTGGCCTTTAACCAAATTTAATTAGCCATTCATTTAGTGATGTGAATAAGCATTTCATGTTAAAACTGGCGTGCTGAAGTCAAGCCTGGTTTGGATAGCTATGGCCTAGATTACAGTCGTAATTAATTTAGTGGTCTATGATTTATGCTCATTTTGCCATCTAATATGGCTAAAACTCTGGGCTTTCAGAACAGCCATAATCTAATGGGTTCTTGTGTTTCCTAATATAAACTTAAATTTCTATTACAATAACAGACTGTAAGTTTTATTAGATTGCTCAAAACAGTGTGCTGACTGAGTACATGGGCATTTGTTGACTCTGTTCACCCACCCACCTGATTTGAGCTCATATCAGTAACTGATGATCAGGCCTGTAATTATGACCTCATAATTACTATTCATCCAGACAGACAAAAGATGTTAATAAGCAGCTTCTTCAAATCACAATGTATCCCATTCATTGGTATTCTTTGATGGAATTCAGAACAGTAATTATTCAAAACAACACCAGGCTTCTAAAATGAGGGAGTCAACCTGCCTTATGAAAAATGAATATCTGAATGATACAAATCAAGTGAAAGAGTGGTATCCGGCTAGATTCGCCTAGCAAAGTCTGTTTCTGAGGCACATGGATACATTTGTGTGACAAAAAAATAAACCGTCTTGACTAATTGTCTAATTAATAATCAAATTCTGTAACATTAGTATTGTTGAATAAAAACATGGTATATGGAACAGTTAGTTCCTGTTAACTCTAATTTGATTGGACAAGCGGCGTTCTGATGTTTTGTATAACTCAAATTCTACATGTATAATTAATTCTACAAAATATAGCTTATTATATTCAGCGCCACGACAAAAGAAATCATATTTTAGCTGAGCTGTGAATGTGAGTACGTTGAAGACCACAAATAAATGAGCTGTCCTCATCACTGGCTGCAAATGATTGCGAACAAACAACGTGACCAGAATGATTCACAAACAAATGACTCTTGAACTGTGTCTTTTGAAATCAAAAGCATAGTTTGAAAAGTAACTTTTGAATCAGTCTTTAGAGCATGATCAGAAAGAGAATTTATTTATATATCTAAGAATACGCAAGCAAAATTGACCAAGTGAATCGGAATCGAATCAAAAACATTATCGAATCGAGAGCTAGGATTTTCCACTCCTACCAACAAGACTGCTCTAGTAAGATACTAAAGCTCTGTTAAATAAAAACTACAGTAACAAGAAACGTGTGCGGAAAATGTGTGCGTCTTTAGTAATTTTGGGGAAAATATACAAATATTCTGAAATGCTTATTATAATTGATCCACTTGATATTGGGGAGTATAGACTTACTAAAATGCATATGTGTCTAGGACCATTGCTAAACTTGACCTGAAACATTTGTTTCCACACAAAGCTTAACATTCCCATCAGTATTTTTTTCACCTGAGCTGTTTTTGCAAAGAGAGAACCATATACCAATTTAATCATGAGTAGCATTACACATTACCCAACACCAAAAGAAGTAGTACAGCCTGGAAAGAGTCACAAGTTAAAATACAATTGTTCAAAGTGCAAAGACAAAGGGTTGAGGTGTCAACAGTTAATATATAAACAGTAGACTGTGAGATAAAACAGAACACTGGTTTGTGATGTGGGCAAGACGAAAAGTTCCACCTATTGTTCTCCTTCCTTGCATTCATTGTAAAGGCTCACAAGTCTTGGAAAGCACTACTGACTAAAGATTTGGTCAGGGTTTTTTTTGCTTGCGATTCTGTGAGGGTGTTGTGGGTGTTCCAGTTTTACTGTGCTCTGCCCGCTGCTGTCTGGCTTGTAGCTCCTTTACCTCAGCCAGAACCTCTCTAGCTTCTCGCCAGGAGGAAATGGCCTCTTGTAAGAGCCGCTCAGCAGCTGCCCTCCTGCTGTCCCAGTCCAAAGCTTCACTGAGAGCAGAATCAGTACCCTTCATGCTTCTGAAATGGGGCGAGTAAGAGATCCGAAAAAAAGCGGGATCTGTAGACTTCATATGGGGTGAGTTTGAGCCAGTGGACAGAGGCGAGTCTGAACCTTTAATGTGGGTCAGATCGATGCATTTCGTATGGGGTGAACTTGATTCTTTTGAATCGGGTGAGTCGATGCTCTTCGAACGAAGTGCGCTCTTGGAATGAGGGGATTTGGATGACTTAAAACGGGGCGAGTTCTTTGACTTCACATGTGGTGATTCTTTCCCTTTGGAACCAGGTGAATCTTTCACCCTTACTGAGGGGGAGTCTGTGCCTTTGCTGTGGGATGAGCTATCTGAGCTTGAGCCCTTGGAGTGCGGTGACTCCGAGCCCTTGAGGTGGCGGAGACGGGGGGAGTCAATGCATCTTATGTAAGGGTAAGATCCCATCCTTCCCCGATAGTGTTCCTGTTCCTGAATTTCCGCTAGCAGCTCTTGTGTCCTCTGCAGCCGCTGGCTGATTAGTTCCTGCAGGTGGCCCATGGAACTCTGGGTCAGTGTTGCCTGGACCCCATTCTTCTTGTTTGGTTTTCTCTCTCCTCGGGACTGAGCGTCATCCATGGAAGCACATCGGTTACGGCCCTGAGCTAACTTCTTCTCGTTTTGAGGTGTGTGAGGCTGGTTTTCATGGCTCCAGGAGAACTCGTTCCTGCGTGGCAAGCTGCTGGTTTTCACCTTGACATTTGTAATGGAGGCCGGCGGCCTGGAAGCATCAGTGCCAGCACGTCGACGGCCAGGAGCCAGTTTATCCAGGCTGACCTGATGGTCCTTCAACCACCCATCCTGATCAGCATCCAGCATACCAGCATCTTCCTCATTTACCAAGTCCAGTGTCAGCATTCCATCAGAGGAGGCCGAGGCCTAAAACAAGAAACACAATTTTTTTCTATTAAAGAGGCACTCCCTTTACTCCCTTTTATTAGTTTTTCTAGCAGAAATGCCTGATTAATAACAGATTCATTTTAAAAAGGTGTTAAAAAATATTAAACAATATGTATGTGCATGTAAGTTTGGGGTCAGTAAGATGTTTTGCATGTTTTTTAAATCAGCAAGGCTGGATTTATTTGATAAAAAATACAGTAAATGGAAATGTTGTTAAATAATATTACAATTTAAAAGAACTGTTCTCTACTTTTATATATTTTAAAATTAAATGTATTCCTGTGATATCAAAGCTGAATTTTGAGAAGTCATTACTCCTTTTGGTGCTTAAGAAACGATTAATATTAATATATATATTTATATTAATATATATTAATATATATTTATATCAATGTTGAAAACAGTTGTGCTTCGTAATATTTTTTTGGAACGCATGGTGCATTTTTGTAAGGATTCTTTGATGAATAGAAAAATCTGAAGAACAGAATTTATTTGTAATATAAATAATTTGTAAAATTATTAAAAACAAGTCTTTACTGGCATTTTAAATCAGTTTAATGCATTTTTGCTGAATAAAAGTCTTAATTATTTTGTAACCCTTTAAAAATCCAGCGTACCCCGCCGGCGGGACACCAAGTAGTGACGGGGTAAAGTTGTCAGACACAAAAACTCAAAAAACAAAAAGTTGAACATGTCATATATCCATGGAAAGCTGAGATTCTCGTGAGATTCATTTTAAGATACAATAAACACAGCATGTACAATCAGTGTCTTTATCAGACCACTTTTTGTTGAGATAATGCAGACATGCATGATAGTACAGACATACATAGGAATAACACAGTAGGGATGCAATATAACACCAATATAAGAAAAAAAACACAAATTAAATAATGTACTATGTACATAAATAGAAATATAGGAAAAAAATGTATTTAGATAAATTATAAATATATATGTAATTTTAAAAGTGTACACATTTTGAATTCTATAAATAAATGTCACTATAATGTGTTTATGCTTCAGTTACTATGTGTCAGCAATTATTGACAGTGAATCTGGATGAGAAACTGAATAGCTCTAAGTGTAACCTTTCATTAGAGCCCAAAATGATGACTGTACATTAAAGCATTCAAGAATTACAGCATTGTATGTGTCGTTGGTTACAAAGGGTCGTTTGGAGTCTCCAAGTGTACATTTTTTGGAAGCGTCTAGACATAAAATTAGATAAACGTGTAAAACACTAATTTTCTAATATATTGTTTATCAAATGGTAAATTTGGCTTGGTAAGGCTTCATTCTGTGATCCCAATGTATTTTCCAGCTCATACCTCCCAGCTATAGTCATCTGCAGGCTTCTATTTACAAAAAAAATATTTTTTTAGTGTATTCAAAGTGCTATTACTCAATATCAGTTAGACTTACAGTGATTCTGACTGTTGAGAAACAAACCTCAGAGTGTCACCTTTCAAAGGAGATCAACACCATGCATATCATCCAAATGGCCCAAGAACAGCATGCAATTTACTTTGGGTATGCCTTTTTTAGGCGTTTTAGGCCAATTTTACAGGAATCGTAAATTATCTTACATCTTACAAAAACATCTTGCCCCAAACTTTTGAACAGTGGAATACATTAAAAAAGGATTCTTTGATTAATAAAAAGTTCAGAGCTGTGTTTATTTGAAATAAAAAAAATTATATAATAGAAATTAAGACTTCGTTGTATGTTTTGATCAGATTAATGCATCCTTGCAGAATAAAGACAACTAATAAATAAAACTAATTTCTTAAATAAATAAATCTTACTGCCCCCAAAACTTTTATTTGGGGTCATTAAAAGCATTTTGACACTTTAGATGCAAAACGACGATAAATTAAATAACAGAATCCTAGTCAAAAAGATACAAATGAAGGGTAAACATTCATATTATGTGTAAAATACATTTAAATAGTTAGGTTTCAGTGAGGTTTTCTGGACTATCTGTTATGCAGGCTAGTTATAAATAGCTGCATATAAGTTTCATCACTACTGCGCCAAACAACCAACTAGTGCCATGAAGTCAGTACATTTCCACCGGTGCACAACAGTATAAACAGACAAACAATGACAGTCATCTGAATCAAAGTCGAAACAATGCCACCCACCACAGCCATGAGATGACCCCGCGTGGGCAAACGGCGCCCAAGTGGGATCTTGACCCGATCGCGTGTAGGGTGAGCCAGAAGACTCTCCTCAAACGTGACCTGCAGAGAAAAAACAAAACAAAACTGGAGCTGAGATCATTTTTACTACATTAACAGTCATTTTCAGCAGCCTTATATGGTTTCTAATTTACACTACACAAAAGGCCTATATGACATCAAGCGTTAATTAATCTCACTTTCATCTCCGTTGTATCCAGCAGTTGTTAGTGTGAAAATGAATTTGCAGATTTATAAATAGAAGGTGCTATATGCAGATTAAGTGGGATTCTATATGAAATGCAGTGATTTTACAAATGAAAACAAGACTGTGTAAAATACTTTCCTACATATAAAGTTGTTATTATCAGTTTCTACTAGATAAAGATAAAGATCATTAGAAAAGATCATTAGAAAGCTCATTTTAATAATTGTGGCTAGACCAATAAAGAAGATTTTGAAAAAAATACAATAAAAAGTAATACTGTGAAATATTATTCTAATTTATTGATTCTATTTTAATATATTTTAAAATGTAATTTATTCCTGTGATGCAAAGCTGAATTGTCAGCAGCCATTACTCCAGTTTCCAGTGTCAAACGATCCAGGAGAAATCACTCTAATATGCTAATTTGGTGCTCAAGAAACATTTCTTCTTATTATCAATGTTAAAAATTATTCTTTGATAAATAGAAAGTTCAAAAGGAGAGTATTTATTTGAAAAATATTTAGTTTTTGTTGTAAAAATGTAAAAGTCTTTACTGTAAGTCTTGATCAGTTTAATACATCCTTGCTGAATAAAAAGTTAATTTATTAATGAGAAAATTAATTTCTTCGACAAAAAAATCTTACTGACCCTGAATATATATATGCAAGTGATAAATTATATCTAATGTATTTTATAACTTACATATATTTTAATATAATACTATTTCACACAGTCATATGTACAATAACAATATATAATATAATTGTCACGAATCTGGTTGCCCTTCCACCAGATGGACTCTTGCACTACACTCACTGTTGCACTCCACCTCAGACTACATTTCCCATCATTCACTGCACCGACCACACACACACACACACACCCAGCTGATTGCACTAATCACACGCGGCACTGATCACACAGCTGTCTCCAATCACACGCTCACCTGAGAGCCATCACACACACCATACAAAAGACATTCATTTCCTCTTCCTCCCTGCCGAGTAATGTTTTGCATGTAGCATTCTCCTAATGTTAGCGACATACCAAGCCTTTATGTGTTTGTGTTCAGTCTCCTGTATTGTTCTGCGTTTTTCACTCTCCCAGTGTCAGCTGCTTTACGGAGCCCCTCCTAAGTTTCTGTGTTTCATTTTAGTTTAGTCTTTTCGTGTTGCCTTATTGTCTGGTTCCTGATCTCCTGCTCATACCTGGATTACCCCTCTTGCAAGCCCTCTGGACATTGTTTGCCTGGATCGCAGACCACGCCGTGTTTATCTGAAGCCCTACTCATCTGCCTTGCCTTCTATAATGTTTGCCAGTTGTTCAGCCTGTGTTTTTGACCTTGCCTCTTAATAAAGCTTGCACCTGGTCCGCACGCCTCTCGTCCGTCAATAGCCATTACTATAATAATATTGATGTTTAACAGTGCTTAGCCAAAATGTTTTTCATGGGTATGTCAAAAAAAGTAGTAAATATTTTCCACATTTATTGCTTTTGTAAAATAATTACATTTTCAATATCCTAAAAGTCAAAAAAAGAAAACACAAATAATGACAGGAAGATGAAAATCTAACAGGAAGTGGAGGAGGGTTAGCACTAGAATATAAAAGAGAAAGAAATATATACAGAAAGAGACTGACTAATGGAGGAAAGAGTGTGGAAGAGACTGCAGGATATCATTAAAATAAATTATTTGAAATGTCTGTCACCTCATCTGTTCAGCACACGGTTCTTAGCTCTGGTAATAGCATTATTTAAAACATTGATCCAAGATTCCTTCTCCTCTGATGACGGCAGAAATACAAGATTGGGGCTCTAATGGAGTAAAAAATATAGTAAAATATTAACTATCAAATATTTTAAAATAAATGATGGTGTTATTTTTAATTTCCAAACATGCATTTTTAGGGTCTTTGGACAAAAATACAAATTTTCCTTGATCTTTTCACTAAGGAATCAGTTGCTCATTGCAAATTCTTCATGTTTTTGAAGTTATGCAGGATATCATCTCTTTTAAAATTTCATCAAAAAGTACTTTGATGTTGACTGACACAGACTCTTCTTCTCTTTTTTACTGTGCAGTAAATTAAGAAACTGGTTAAAATCAGACCTCACAAATTGAATTGTACCTTCATTTGTAAACCATAACATCATAATGTTTTGTTCTCACCTTGTTTCCAGGGTGTTGGCAGCGGAGCAGAGTAAATCTACTGTGGTTCTTCTTGCTATGGCTCTTGGCCTTTCGCAGTTCCTCCGAGCGCTCATACTGTACCAGGTCAAACACTTCATAAGTCTTCCCATCATTTTTCATCTGGACACAAGAACAGCAGCATCAGCACACAGGCCATCACCAGGCCTGAAGTTAGAAACAATTGCTATCATTAATTGAAATGATCAGCAGTGCTTTCCCTCCCAGGCCAACTGTGCAGACAACAGTGAATCACGGTGGGACATATTGATTTTAGCTCCAAGGACAGCAATAATTAATGTTCAACAGAACACTGCTGTGAGATCCATGCTGACAGAACACTAAATCACAAAAAACATTTATTTTTCATAAAGTAAAAAAAATATCTGTACCCTTATTTAAAGGGATAGTTCACTCAAAAATGATAGAGTCGTGGTACTCTCGTGAACATGTGTTGAAGACTGATACGGAAGAGAAGAAACTTTATTTTTGTTTTCTTTGCGCACAAAAAGGTCTCATAGCTTCATAACATTAAGGTTAAACCACTGATGTAACATTAACTATTTTAATGGTGTCCTTACTATGTTTCTAGGCCTTGAATTTGGTAGTTCCATTGCCATCTGCAGAGTCAGAAAGCTCTCGGATTTCATAAACAAATAATCCTAATTTGTGTTCAGAAGATGAACGAAGGTTTTATGGGTTTGGAACGACATGATGATGAATAATTAATGACAGAATTTTCATTTTTGGGTGAAATATCCCTTTAAGGTTATCTGAACAATACATAGAACAAGTACAGCTAAATATATTTTGTATATTAAATTGGTAATATGTTTATGTGGACAACAATAACAACAACAAAAGCAATAGAAATCATGTTTAACTTCAATTCTAAAGTTAAATTACTTGTATATGGATGTAAACGAGTTTCTACCTCAGATTAAAAAAAATATATTTGACTATTTTTTCAAAATTGCTCATTTATTTCTTACAATTGCAACTATACCTCACAATGGCAACTTTATTGCTCATAACTGCAAATGTTTTATTTGTCTTTAGGCCGCATTAATTTGTTAAAAAATACAGTAATATTGTTTAATATTATTACAATTTAAAATAACTATTTTCTATGTAAATATATTTTAAAATGTAATTTATTAATGGACAGAAATGTTAAAAAACAGCATTTATTTGAAACTTAAATTATAAACATTATAAATGTTTTTGCAGTCATGTTTGATGTGTCTTTGCTAAAAAAAAAAAAATTTATTTTGGAAAAATCTCACTGACCACAACTTGTGGATGTGTATCTCAGTGACATTATATCACTCAATGTGAATTTATTATTTGAAAATTATGAGGTGTGAGTACATTCTTTTTCTGATGATGCTTACACAATGAAACCTCAAGAACAGCACAAACCTCACACATATAACCAAGCCTAGCTCAGAATATATTCTCTCTTCATGCCAAATAGTACAAAAGAAATAGAATTGTGACTGGTGTTCTTTTTCATCAGAAATCAAGACAGATGCTCCAAACGGTTTTCAGTTAGTCCAGCTCCTCCTCTAATTATTCAACCAGTGACCCATCTGTGAAAATGCCTCATTTTAAGACAGGTCAGTCCTCATTATAACTGACTGTGGTGGAAAAATTGTACATTTCACTGAACCTGAGGGAGGAAAAACCCACGGTGGGACTTTAAATCCCACAGAGACACAATGAGGGTCACAAGGGTTTCTGCTGAGACTCAATGCTAGAGGTATTAACATGCACTATGTGATGTCACACGGAGCAAAAAAGATAAACATAGATATTTTGGGTAGGGGTCAGCATGGTTACCAAGCATTCACCATGCTTGGTCACCAACAGATGCAACGGAAATACGCAACAAAGAAATCTGGTGTCAGTGAGTTTGAGATTAACGTACAAAGATTAAAGTGATCCGTGATCATAGAGCAGGCACAAGCAAACCGGCCTGTTCATAACATCTCTAGTTAATATGACTCTGAAATATCATATTCTGCTTTAAATGTGGTAGTGTTTAGAAAACCACCAGTTTTACAATAAAGAGTTAAATGTAGGTACATCCTCCCTGGCACATATGGCCAAAGGTAATCTGTGTAACCGTATGCCTCCAGATGGCCTCCTGGGGTCACATATTTAAATGTGAGTGAGTGCACACTTTGATAAAGAGCATACTAGTGATGCTAATACGGGGCAAAAGACCCCTAGAGGAAAAAAGCCTAGCCTCTCTTCACCACATCAATATTTCACTCTCTCACTGCTGGCACAGCACGTTCCCGGCAGGGGGCCATCCTGATCTCTGGATTAACCACCTCCAAAAATAACCCACTAACCGAGGTAACTCCATCAACAACTAGATGTAAGGACTAAAACACAGCCTTCATAAAGAGTACTCCTATGAATATTACATTCTCTTGATGCTTTTTTCCTGAAATTCACAAGGATTTCAGAAAAGATATGGTTTTCAAGGCATTGTGAACTGGGATTTAACTAAGCCATGCAACCATACGACTGTTTCAGGATGTAAGGAGACTACAGTGTAGTAAACATGAAGTGAACACTGCAATTACTTGCCTAGTTTTACTTCTATGGCCAGGCAGGAATTAAAGGTGGAAATAGATTAGCAGAATCCCCTCGAATCACGTGTTCAGAGTGTTCTGTAATCTGGTTGACTGCATTATTTTGAGGTCAACCAATTTTCCTAAAATAGACATAATTAAAATAAACACCATAAGTAAACCTGAAAGCGCTTGCCCTGTCAAATGGATGTGAGCGAGTGTTCAAATATCAGAATTAACACAGATGATTAGATTGTGTGACACTTTATCTATTTGATATGAAAGAAAGATCAAATCTTATATCAATCTAATATTTATATTTATATGTATGTATATATATATAATATATATATATATATAATATATATATATATATTATTATAAAGGCCTATATAGAAAAGAGTGAGTAAATGATAGTATACATGAAATATACAAATACAAATACACACACACAGCAAGAACAGATGTGAAACCTCAACCTTTTTACTTTTAATAAATTGCTGTTAGATTGTGTATGTTTAAACTAATTAGACATGCTCTTTGATTAATACAATTTCATTTAACAATCCAGAACAATTTAAATGAAAAAAAAAAATGGAATTTGGGAACAACTAAAATGAATTTCATAGGGCTCTAAAGAAGAAGTACAAATAAAATCATTTTTTTGTGAAAAAATCACTGCGGTGTCTTGAATATATAATGTTTTGTGCAATTTTTGAATATAAAATGTTTTGACAGATTTATAGATTTCTGTGAATCTACACCGTTTATGGGTAAATCCTCAGTAGCCTACATGTTTACATGTTGTAAAACGTTAATGACGGAGAGAATCAGTCCTGCTGTTTGGCACATGAAAGTCGTGAATTAATCTGAAATAAGAGGTCATCGTCCTGCAGCGATTTCACGTTGTGAACTGTAGGGAGAATGTTTGTGATCTTGATCGGCGGCTGATGGTGCGTTCCTGTTAATAATCTCTCACCGAAGTTTGCTTTGTGAGGATTTGGTTGTGCTTCATTGAAGACTGTGAGTGTTATTTAACGGTTCATCATATTGTTTTTGTTGGTTTACTGCTAAGTTATATTTTGTCTCATACTAGAGTATGATTACATATTATGTGAAATATTTAGCCAATTATGACAAGTACAATCACCAATAAAGAGCTGTTGTGACTCAGAATTTTTCCTTTGAACTGTTAGCATTAATTGCACATTTTGTACTTTCCATTACTAACTAGTTTCATTTGTGTATTGTAGAACCACACCCAAGAATTAAACACACCACACGAACAATATCCATTTGCAGCAACTAACATCATTTATGGACCTCTGCACTTATTCTCATCGAATATTGTGCATCAGTGGATCTTAGACTATAGCTCAGTGCCTAAGTTCACAGTTAACCAGACATCTGAACGTTTCCTGCGACTGTGAAAAACAGTTTTTCACAGACTGTGAAAGTTCTCTGCATAATTGCAAGATTGTGTATCCTTGAGGTATAGATCTGTTGTAACTATTTGTTTTCAGTTATTATTTGCGTAGGCCTACGCTCCTTATATGTACATTTTATTTGCACTTATGTGAACTCTTTAAATCATGAGAGTAAATTCATAAAGCTGAGATACAACTGCTTGTTTCATTACTCTCTTTGTCACTGGAAATCACTCTAAGGTGATTTAGTACCGTAACAGTAACCAATGCATTCATACAGTCTCTAATACACATGTGATCCATTTGCACACGATGCACTTGCAGCCATGACTGATCAGCCTGAATACAGTGAATAATACTAGACTATAGCATCAATTATTTACATCAGATATATAGAGAGAGCTTGAAAAGATGCACTTTGAACACCGTTATAGATATAGTTTATACATGTATAAACTTCAAATGATTCACTTGGGAGTCAGGAAGGACTCGTGTTGTATGATATACGCTTCACTATGCTATATGAGTGAGGTCAATTGAAGAGTTATGTCAAGTGACATCAATCTGGCAAGAACAGGTCTACCTTGAGCACTGAAGGAAAGTCAACTGCAGCGGTGCATAGCGTTATCAGTACTATAGACAGCCATGGCAAACAATACACACAGCCTGAAGGCAACGATCACCAGAGGACAAACCTGCAGTGCACATACTCAGACTGATGCAACCTGCTGACATTGTGTTCTGATATTAGAAAAATAACCTTGCTTGCCTGACCAGTGGAAGAATTCACAGGGCTGGAAGTAGGTACACAGAATGTTAATAATCTGATCTGTGGCTCTTTTTACAACTTTAATTTAATTTAATAACTGAGGTATATTGTGAAAATATGATGTCGTGGATGCCAAATCTAAATATTTTGTGAATTCAAATGTTGACAGTGGAGAATGAGAGATTTAAGGCTCAATTGCTAAGAGCATATAATGTATATCAAAATAAAATAAAATAAATAATTTACCCTAAAATGAAAATTTGAAATATACTCCAAGATTTTGTTTGTTCATTAGAACAGATTTGGAGAAATGTACATCACTTGCTCACGTATGGATCCTCTGCGGTGAATGGGTGCCGTCAAATTGAGAGTCCAAACAGCTGATAAAAACATCATAATAATCCACAAGTACGCCAGTCCATCACTTAACATCTTGTGAAGCGAAAACCTCTATGTTTGCAAGAAACAAATTCATCACTAAGTTTTTAACGTTTTGGGTTTAGATGGTTGCTTCCGACTATCCATAAAATTGTTTTCTCATTTTAATTGGTAGAGAAATGTGCACAGATAAGACATTAATTGATGGACTGGAATCGTGTGGATTGTGATTTTTTTTTTATCAGCTGTTTGGACTCATTCTGACGGCACCCATTCACTGGTGAGGATTCATTGGTGAGCGAGCAATTTAATGCTAATTTCTCTCTTCCAATGAAAAAACAAACTCATCTACATCTAACAGTTACGTATTTATTTATGTTTTGAGGGGGGGGGGACTATTCCTCTAATCATTTATCAAATTAATTAGTGATATACTCGTATATTAAAATTCATTAAAACATTTGCACTTTAATTTTCCCTTAATGCTTTATATTTAAGATCTATAAACTCTTAAAGCCATTTAAGATCTCAACTCTTAAAACCATTTATGTCACTTTAATGAGAAAAACAAGGGCACCGCTGTATAGTTTCCATGATGAAATGCTGGTATGTGATGGCTCTGTGAAACTGATGAAGGCCTACAGGCAGTGACAGAAACAAGCTGCTACACTTCCATGAAAATTACAACCATCCCTCAACACATGCTTCAAGTGAGCCAATGATTCAATTGTAAAGATTTGTTGCACCTATAATGAACCGGAAATTGAATTCAACTGAATATCTGTAAGCAACTTCCAAAACCTTCAGGGATCTTTGGTACTGGCACTGACACAAAATCCATGACACAAGTACAGGTTCACATGCTGCTTGTTGTTTCAGGACACAGCTCAGTTTCAATTTTCAGTGTTTATATAATACCCTTTATAAAATTATAGCTTGTCAAAGGGATTGCTTTGATGTTGCAAAAGTATGTCTATTATATAAAGGGCAGGAGGTTTTGACAAACATTAATTATTAACATTCATAACTCACTACACAATCACTATAGTAGTTGGCATGGTATACTTTTGGAAATTTGACATGTCCTGCATTGTTTTGATTGATCATGTTGAGCATGAAATCATTAAAATCTTAATAACTCACCTCTTTTTCAAAGATGTACAGATGATCTCCTTTAAGCATCACAAAGCGGTTTCGCCATATTTCCCTAAATATTCCTTTACCACTGAACCTGCGGATCCAGCCTACTTTATCTGGTTGGGATGATGGCTGGTTGGCATCCTGAAGACCCTGAGTGTGTCAACAATGGCCCGGTTAGTGTGTCGCCAGTCCTACATAACAGCATTCGAGTTCAAACAGATCTCTGTATCACTGCACTGAGCTAAGCCATCATAACATTAATTCAGTATTTGTGATTAGTACTTATTTTTTTAACTACTAGTAAGTCTTCCAATAGCTACTGGCATCTGTTTCACCTTTTAACCAGTAAGTCCCAGTATGTCTCTCTGTCAGTTTCCAAGCACTTTTACTAGTTACTAGATCCAGTTTCTGTCGCAATTTATTAGATACTTTAATAAGTAATAAGTAGTTTCACTAGTAATAGATTTTAACAGAATAAATTGCTGTCATATGGCAGGTAAAAAAAAAACATTGTGACTAGTGAAACATGTCACTTGCAAAAACTGGAATGCATATTAGTGTCATATGAATAGGTAATATTATCTAATGAGATGGAATAGATAGTCTGCTATTAACTATTGAGCGAATACAACTAAGAAACAAACTATTTCCCATGTCTTAAATTGGACTCACTATTGGTAGGCCTATAAGCAGGATACTGAAAGTAAATATACAAATATAGGCTAGTAGTCGGTATTGGATTACTTACTAATAATGAAAAATACTGGAAACAAAAAAATATTATACTAGCTGGATTAAATAAATAAATGTTAATATGACCTGTTATATTGCACCCTAATAAAAGCCACATTTTCACTGATGTCTGTTATTTAGTGGGGGGAAAAAATCACAAAATGATTTACTATGAGTTGGTCAATTAAGGGTGTGGCTAATTGAATATTATGTTAAAATAAAAGATGAGCCAATTACACGAGTGACTACTGTATAACACATAGCCTACATAAACGGTCTCATTCGGCGATTCATAACAAAGGAGTCATTGTTAAATTCATTTACACATATTTGAAAACAGAGTACAAATACTTGCGCTTACATTCAGTCCCTGTTCAATTAAACTATTAAATTATTGGCATTCAAACTCAATATTTTCACGTCATAGACACATGAAATTCTCACCCTTTTTACCAAATGGCTTTTCTTCATGCTGTTCGCCAAATGTATCTTTCCCGAAGTATATCCCGCGATCTGTCCTGCTTTCTAGAAGAAACAGAGATGTTTTTGTTGATCTTTCGCTGAGAATCAGCCGCGTGCGACTGCTAAAGACGGGATGAGGTGCTGGCTCTCAGTGCTGACTGACTGACTGCCAGTCTCTACACTGACGGTTTGCAAACCGCGGGCACAGCCTCTCCATTGGCTTGGGTGAGTCCCTGAGCTGCTGTGCTTCTCACCGAAACGGATTTTCCCGTTTATAGAGCTCGACTGCTCCATCTATTGAACGAGCACAGCTGTCGGTGTGATGTCACGCTGCATATTGAGCTTCAAATGCTTTCTTTTTGCCCCTCATTAGTCTAAACACAGTGCAGTTGCACTGTATGGAGCTTCTGTCTCTATAACAAATTCCTCGTGTGTAAACATACCTGGCCAATAAAGCTCATTCTCATTCTCTCAAAGCGGCGTATAGCAAATAATATGGTTATTTTCTGTAATATAATAGCCTAGTTTATTTATAACCTAATGAATTCAAGAATACAGGCCTTGTTTTATATGTTTTATAATGTGATATATCTAGCCGATATAAAGCTGGATAACTTGCATTGAGAAACAGTGTGGAGAGCGGGTCCCATACAAAAGTTGCCCATATAGGGCTATTCATTTGGATATTTAGATGTCTCCATATTTTATCCTGCAAACTGAAATTTCTAAATCATATTTTTGTAATAACTGTTGGATAACAATTGAACACAATGGAACAACAGTGGCATACTGAGACAAATCTATTTTTTTTTAATAAATTGCAGGCAGGGCAGGTTTACAAACATTACACTTGCTTAATTTTTGATGTTTCATGCATCATTTTCCTGCATAATTGATTAATTGTTTACATTTTGCTTAAATACATAAAGCCAGGTTCTATTGTGACAACCTACTCTAGTGTGAAACTGGGGTATGTTGTCACAAAGTCAAAACATCTGTAAAGAAATATATAAATAACCTTTAAAAACACCTTGAGAGATATTCACTGAAATAAAAGTGTGACAAGTTCTTTATTAAACACTCGTGCAATAACTTTTTGTTTCAGTAAACCTAAAAAGAAATGTGCACGAGTTGTGGCAAAAGTTAAAAATGACAATAAATGAGAGCACAGATCTGAATATTAAAAATAAGCATAAGTACAATAAACAAACGTATTATGTAACTCTAGCACATATGGGGGATTTCCTAGTATATTCTCTTCTACAAACTCTAAGAAAACCAGTCAGAAGAACAAACTAATTACACTGCTCTAAGCTTCTTCGCCATCTTAAATTGACCACATTATTCTAAAACAGAAGAAATGTTTCCCTTGGGTTGACAAAGCGTTCTACATTTGCCTGGGATAGATTAAGAGATTTCTTTAACCCAAATCTGTAAATAATCTGAAACCTGATTTAGTTTTTTTCCACGGTATTTATGTGTATTTTGGTACAATACATCAAGCATGATATAATCTGGCTGGAAATCTACCGGGCCTTTTACGGACATGGAAATCTACCGGGAAATCTACCGGGCCTTTTACGGACTCATCATAAGCAACTGTTAACATTTTTTATCCATACACAGCGAATTGTGTGTTTGATGCAGTGAAGCCATTAAGTCGTTCAGGTCTGCTGGTTCTCTCGCTGATGGTGGGGATTAATGGATGTGATTTAGGAGGGAGTTATAGTGGAGCAAACTAAACATGTACAGGGGGGTTAAACTCTGGAGGTTAAAGTAATGACCCTAAGATCAGGGCTTAACTCAGTCTACTTGATACACTTTCATCAGTAAATCATCTGAGGTTTTGCATGTGAACTGAGGCTTTGGTGATAACGAAAACTATATAAATATGTTGGTCTGAAGATACTGGATAAACAATTTTTCTTTTTAATTTATTGAAGAGCATGATAAAATATTGTCATGTAATATGTTTTTTTCAAGTTATGTACTAAGGCAAAATAAACTGTATGAAAAGACACTATGATGTAAAAACAAAGGTTTTTTTTATACAAGGCTTCCATGTTAGCAGATTTAGACTCTTCAAATATGTTTCTCCATTTGTCTTCCAATAACTGCCGTTAAAAAATGATAAATTAAAGCCATATTAGTTGTTTAAAGACTTTGATAGACATGATTATTTCAGTAAGTGAATTATTTGAATTGATAAGCTCTAGCTAATTAATAAGCAGAAAACATTTGATTCATGTCTGCAGTATGTCATTTAATTTAGTTTGATAGGGATATGAATAATAATAAAGAAAATGAAGGAATTTGTTTTAAAATTTAGCTTTAATGATTTAATGATTTTTCTAGCCTTGTTGGGCACTTTTGATTCAACAGTTTTACACACACATACACATACATATATATATATATATTTATATATGATATAGTGGTCATTTGTCCAAAAATCAAATGCAGCAACACTGAGCAAATAAATAAAAATGCTGTCATTGTGAACACTTTCGGGGCATCTGAAACATTATTTACATATGATCATCAAAGTTATGCACACTTACAGTGTTTCACACATCATTATCAACACGTATGCTAACAGATTTTTTGATAATACTTTACAATACATTTCAAATCATTTACATTAGTTAACGCATTAGGTCTTGTGAACAATGAACAATAATAATACAGTACTCATTAATCTAGGTTAATGTTTTCTAAATAAATGTAAAGGTTTTTAATAATTATTGTATAATTAACATGAACCTAGATTAATAAATGCTGGTTAAATTGTTATTCATTGTCTATTAATGTTAACATATTGAAGCTTATTGTGCAGTGTTACCATTTTCTTACCTAAAACTATCAGAAACATTTTAAAGGAATGTCAGGAGAGAGAAAAAGAAGAACAATGTGCCCAGCTCAGGGTTCAGAGGACAGACAGCGCTGGGAGTGTAAGCACACATTAATATGAGTGATGATAACAGCTCAGCGTCTGGCTCAGCTGACGGCCTCCGCCTAGTTTTCTGTCACCACCTGAACCTACTGAAAGCATCACTTCCTCCAGAAAGCTGTAACAAAGAAAGGGAACATATTTGGGTTAAAATGCTTGAGTACAGTCAGCACTGTATTTGACAGAGTCAGATTTACACAACCTACTGTGGTTAACTGAATACATCGACACAAAATCATGAATAGTAACATATTATCTTTACAGGTGAAGTTACAAATAGAAAACAAAATGCCCAAATTACGTATTTTGTTTCAGGAAGTTTATAAAGAGTCAAGCGGGTTAACTGTATCTAATGGCTACATCTTACAATAGCCACAGGTCTGATTAAATTAGGTGGGAATAAATTGAAGCTTTATGAATAAATCTAGCTTAAACTAAATTTATTTGGTTGAAAATACTGAGATTCAAACAGAGTTTATATCACACCCATACATTACATTGCATAAATCTCTTTAGTCACTTTTGATCAATTTAATGCATCCTTGTTAACAAAAGCATTAATTTCTTTCAACAAAAAAATATAAATCTTGCTGACCCCAAACTTTTGAGTAGTAGTGTGTACATAATATATATATTAAATAAGTAATCCAATATCCAATAAAATAGACCGCTAATAAACAGGAATCCATTTATTCTAGAGTATCAGTGAAACGAATGAATGAATCCGTTAAGTCATGTGAGTACCACAATATTATGTGTTCTTTACATAATGCCATTCTAGGGCTGATGTCACTCTGTAACCGGGATCCTTCTTGAATAAGGCATAAAGGTTTGTGTGCCAGAGGGCAAATGGATAGAGGTGAGATGGTGAAAAGAGACGACCACGTCGAGAGCATTTTAAGACACTGACCTCTTAGTGTTGTGAATGGCTGTGCCCCCGAGTACGATCCGCACCCCCGGCATTGTGCGGTTCAGGTTGTAAACAGTCAATGCCTCCTCGTACGTGGCCCCACCAATTATAAAAACAATAATGTCTTGAGGTCTGAAGGGTCGAGACAGAGTGTGAAGAAGTACATTTATATAACTGTAGTCCATGTTTTTCAATCCAAGCAAAAGGTTTCTGTGTTGTACATTAAACAGACTAATTAAACTGGTAGGATGTTTGAAAACAGTCATTCCGTTATTATAGAAATTATACACTTCACTTTAAAGCAACATCAAAACGCTCACATTAAACGTCTATATGCCAGTCTATTTATGTATCTATGTCACCTGTCTCTCAGAGAACTTGGCCCGAGGTAGGGGAACTGGCTGTCCTTCAAACGACCCTTGATCAGCTGATCCAGTGTGTCATGTAGCAGTGGCTGATGCTGTGTGTACATATTCTCAACTCCCTATTCAAACATAAACAAGTTCTGAGTATGTGACTAAGCCAATAAGACAAGTTAAGAAAACACATTGGTAAACAGATGATCTACCTTAAGTCCTTTGAAAAACTGTTTGGTAATGGCCACAGCATCTGTAGGAGTGATGAGGTCATTTCCTCTAACTCGTTTGCCACCATATTCCACCATGGCTTGTACCATCTGCAGCACAGATGTAGGCAACGTTGAGCTCACTTTCATTTTTAGTAATAAAATGGCTTTGCTTCAGAATCTTCTGGATCGGCCATCGTGCTACAAGACAGATCCGATGGCTCTCACCTTGCGGTGTCTTTCTGACACCCCTTTGCGGTTGAGCTCCTCCATGAGGCTGGGCAGAATACTACTGCTGCTGTGTTTTTCATAGCGAAGCGCGTACAGCATCACCAGCCGCACAGCATCAACTTCAGAAAGCCGAGGGTTCTGCAACAGCCGCCTCACGTTCTGTAGAAAGAGGAATGAGTATGTTTAACAACGGTGCAAGATCTCAGCTTAACATATTTTAGGCAATCAAGAGGAACATTGTGGATAGACATTCACTACCGCTCAAAAGATACGTTTTTGAAAGAGCTTAATCATATTTATTTGAGAAAAAATACAGTAATAGTATGAAATATTATTACAATTAAAAATATATATATTTGTGAAATATATTTCTAAATTAAATTATTTAATTTAAAAACTTGATTTCTAAACTGAATTTTCAGCAGCCATTACTCCAGTCACACGATCTTTCAGAAATCATTCTAATCTACTGCTCAAGAAACATCACATATTATGATCAGTGTCTGCGCTCTGACCTGTTGTGCACTGGAGTGGTCATTCTGGCATGCCAGCTCCTGCTCCACCTCTGACACCTCCATCAGCTGTCTTTCACTGACCAGGCGAGACAGCTCCCCAACCACAGTCACGTGTTTTGAGACAGTGCCTGACATTTTCTTAAACTGTGGGTAATTATCTACAAAAGACTACAAAAGGGCCAGAAAATGGTGATTAAATACAGAACTGGTTAATGCAATAATAAAAGTTCTGGATCAGGTGTCTTCATGGTACAATCACTGCTCATATAAGATGTGTTAAAATGAACAATATTAACTGGCTTTAAAGAAGTGTTCCACTAACCTTCATGTCAGATATGGACTCTAATTTCTGTTTGTCCTTGGGCTTTTTCTTCTGGAAATCCTCCATCAGGTTCTTGATGTTCGTTCCAATCTCCCCGAAATTCAGGTACAAGTTCTTATTAACAGAAAGAAAGAAAAAACAATGTGGAGTGTTTTTTTATTTATTTTTTTCTGTTAGACCTCATTGTGTTTTTATACAGTACATTACATGAGCTTATATTTACTTAAGGGCATTTCTTCGGAAATAAAATCTAATTAGTACATAATTGCAGGATGTATTACTCTTTAATGGAATCTACCTAGCAATGATATTTTGAACGATAAGCTACTCACATTTGCATAAAACTCATCATTTTCTGCAGACAAGACCACCTCCCGTAGGTCCTTACTGATTCCAGGCACTCTTGACAGGTCTATGCGGTTGTTATTAAGGCCCAGTAGCTCATGAACCATGGCCTGATACGTCCACTAGAGGAAGCAAACGCATGCACATGTGGAATTTGCTGCAATATCAGCACACTAAATCATTATGTAACATCTATTTTGCTGCAGTAAGACAACCGTTTCAGCAAAAGCAAGCAGAACACACTGTCTCCTGTAAATCTCACAGCAGAGAAAAATAATAAAAAGCATGCTATTAATGTCCAACACTAAAACACACTGTTTTAGCAGTTTTCTAATATAAATCAGAATAAAACCATGGCCTCCATCTCCCTCTGGTGGTCAGGTCTAAAATTCTTCGGGCTGATCTTGTTCTGTAATATGAGACTCGAATGTAACATTACTAAGAGACATTGCTTCTTGCCTGATTAAGAAGGGGAGTAATAGCATCATCACTTCTGTCTAAAATCAGGAGAAGAGGAGGCACTTCTGTTTTTCGGAAGTCAAACAGTTCATACTCCTTAGTAATGATTTGCTGTGGAAACACAAACAGATCATACGTTCATACATTTTTATGTTCTTATTTTTTTATCAAAAAATGACATCTATAGATTAAATCAAATTACTAATAATTAACATTACATATCTGTGATATAATTACAAAATAAAGCCTTACTTTGACGCTCTCTGCCAGCCTTTTGGACATGTCAGAAGAGAGCTGGTAGCGGATCATGGGGCATTTCTTCAGGGCCAGCAACACTGATGTCAAACCCTGAGTGACACGAGGCAATACACTGGGCTCCCAACTGCGGCCCTATAGACATGCAAAGAAAAAAATTAAATGAGCCTAAAACAGGGAAAAAGTGAGTGTCGATGCCTGTAAAATAAAGAAAAAATCATTCCAAGCAGGTAAATCTTGTGATTTAACGTAAATGATCTCCACCAGTTTTCTGTTCAGAATCATAACATACCTTTAATACATAACAACAAAATACATATATAAGCTATATGTAAGCTATACTACCTAAAGGTTTGTGTGGTTTTGTGCATTTTTTTACAACACTGGAGCCTCCAAGGTATGTGAGGGAAATTCATTGAATAAGCAAATAGCTGTACACCTGTATTGCTGCTGCCATAAAGCAACTGAAAAGCAATTTTCACAGAATTTTGCACCTGCACACCAGGCTCACACACTCGGACGACAGAGGTTTTAATGGGGGAGCATGGGAAAGAAACAGAAGCCATTCCAGAAGCTATTAGAAGTCCGTACGCCACCAGACTTTTAAAATTTGAATTTGAATGACTTTGAAACTAATATTTAAAGTTGCCTTAATGATTCATACACAGGTTAAACCACACAAAGCAACAAAATACAAGCTCTAAATGTCCTATAAAAATAGTTAAGGCTCCTCAAATCTTACAAAAGCCTACATTTTCTCTTACCCTGGATACTCCTTGAAGGTTGAGGGAGAAGAGATGAGGGTTCACAGCAATGAAATCTCCATAGAACTCCTAGAAAAACACAAAATCGAATTGGCTGACAAGAAATTAAATTTATAAAGGTGGACAACATTATGTGAACACTGATTTAAAAATTGTCCTTTTTCATGGTGGATGGATGGATGGATATATAGATTGATGACAGACAGACAGACAGACAGATACTCCAGAGATGTAGATAAGAATTAATAATTATTTTGAATAAACATTTAAATATTAATTATGAAAAAGACTTCACCCACCTGCACTTCTGCAACTACTTCCTGTTCATCTGCCTCAGCCAAAGCCTTTATTTCACTCTTACTGATCACGTTACTGAAATCTGCACAAAATAAGACCATAAATTGGTCAAATGTGCATCTTCTGACCACCCTTAATAACACATAAGCAAACTCATATGAATGACAGGTAAACTGAAGCAGTGTGTCTTCTGATATATTGCTGGCACTCACAGATGAAGTAAACACTATACTTGGGCCGGCGAAGCTCTTGAATCAGGTGCTCTAAATTCTCCTGAAACCAGAGACGTTCATGTATGAATAAATAACTTCAATAATCTTGAATTTCAATCATCATCAGTCTAAATCTATATATTCTATAAAAAAGATAAAACTGATAGCAGCTCACCTTGGTTGGCCGAAGAAAGCAGATTGCCTTAAGGTGCCTCATGTTGTCTCGGTTTTGGGAGTCAATGCGCTCAAAAAGGTAGACTTCTTTCTGCAGGATCTCAGACTGTGTGTAGACCACACTTACGATACTGGTCTAATAACAAGCAGGGAAAGAGGTGGCAGATCACAGTCAACAGCTGTCTAGGTAGAGTGCTGAATAGAAGTTTTGAAGCAGCCATACTCATTAAAAACAAATGAGTTAAATTAATTTGCATTTGGACACATGACATGTAACAACAAGTCAGTGGCACATCTGCGTTTTCTTAACTTTAAAAATATATAACTGTTAGCCTAACTGTCCTCTAGTTTAAATTCACTAAACGTTACCGTCTCCTTGTCCATCAGCAGAACCTTCATCCCGGGGCCGCAGCTCTCTATCATTTGGGAAATGTACTGCTTGACAGCTAGAGTAACGTTCATTTTGTCGTTGTATTTATGTTCTAATTGTCAGTGAGAATGGGTCAAATGTTCAGTTCGTTTCAAAGTTGTTTAACGAACAATAAAGGGCTCTTTTCATCAGTAAACACCGGCATACAAAACACTGTTGACAATGCGAGATAACTCACTGCGCTTCCTGACGTTACTGCTTCCGGTGTACGCAAGCGTTCGGTCCGCGTCTGATTTGGGAACTGTTGTAGTTCAGTTGGTCTGTCAGTCTTGCAGGTTCAATTAACTAGTTCAACTGATCTGGTAACAGCTCGAAGAGCATACAAATATCCCTTAAGGCTGCTACGTAAAACGGTGTAAATAAACGCCATATTGGTGAGGGCGAGAGAGGGTTTCTCATCTAGAGGAGCGTAAATTAATCGGAAGTTTAAAACTCGTATTTACCCAGCTTCTACGGTTTATTTATTCGTTTATGTGTTGTATAGCGTGGTTACTTGAAGTTACACGTTTATCAAACTTTTATTGATGATCAAAAGAAATTCTAAAACAATTTAATTACCAGCTTAATGATGGTCATTTAAAAAATATATACAAAATTATTATAATATCAATTAAATATTTAACAGATTATATAGCCTAAGGAAAGAAATGGATAAAGGGAAGTTAAGTGGGATGGTGCTGTTAGATTTGCAAAAAAGCCTTTGATATGGTCGATCTTAGTATTCTGCTTCTAAAAAAATTAAGCAATATGGATCTTTTAATCTACTTTTCAATGGATCAAGTCTTACCTTGAAAATAGGTGTCAAATAGATTTAAATGGGGTGTTTTCGGATTGTTTGACCATCTCATATGGGCTTCCGCAAGGGAGTGTATTAGGTCCGTTACTTTTTTAAATGATATATTAAAGATTTAAAAATGACCTGTTCAAATGAGCTTTTAATACATGCAAATGTTGCAGCAAAAATTGTGTCTCATGAGAGAAAGGAAAATATCGAAAATGAATTAAGTAGAGAGATTGTCTTTACATTTGGGGGAAACTGAAATTATATTATTTGGCTCGGTTGCTAAATTGAAAAAATGCTTTAGAATAGAGGTAAATTGGCTTATGGTGATTTGGGTTTAGTTGGAGATAAAATGATTATTACTAAATGAGAAGTACAATATTTGGGTTATGTTTTGGACAGTAATCTGACAGGAGAAAAAATGGCTGCTTTAGCTCCTTCTAAAAAAATAATAATAAAAAAACATATTTTATTTATCAAGACAGGCAGCTTTCTTAGATACTCAAACTTAAAAAAAAGTTGGCTGATGCATAAGTGCAGTCACACTTTGATTAAGGTGCAGTTTTTGGTATTTCAAAGAAATACAAAATTAAATTGAAGACTTCTCAAAATAAGTTGTGTATGGTTATTTTGAAAGTGCATCCACTGATGCATTTGCAAGATGAACATTATAGCAAAATCAGTTTTTACAATTCGAAAACAGGATAACATTTCTAAAACTGGTGAAAGAAAATGTTTCCAAAGTATCTGTTAGAATATTATGTACTTGTAAGAGAGGTTCACTGTCATTATTCTACAAGTGCAAGTAAGGATATATTATATGTATATATTACATATCCTTGAAGGTTTAAGAGTGAAATGTGAAGAAATAATTGTTTATACCTCTGTTGCTTGAAATAAATTACCTGGTTGTATTAAAGAGATACAAGTTGATGGTATGTTTTGAAGAGAATTAAAAAAATGGTCGTTTTATCATTGATGTTTTGAAGTTTGTGTGATGAGTTTCTGAACTTGATGTTGATTGCACTCAATTTATGATTTGTTCATCCATTTTTTAAAACACCAAGGACCAAAACTGAAATAAGCCAATGGCTTTTTTGTGTATTTTATCCTCGACAGTTTTGAAATGTATGAATTAGTCTTTTTGGACTTTTTTATTATGTTTTAAAATTTTGTCAATTTTTTTTTAAATTTTATTTTGCAACATTGGTGTTACGATAACAAATATTATTAATATTATATTTTAATAATGCTGTATGGTTCAGCGAGTCCTTCACGCTTGGACCAATTCTTTTATGAAATATTGAAAGAGTCGACACAGGAGAACTATTCGGTCACAATCGATCACGACAGACATCGCAACACTCACAGATTTTACAAGCACCCACTCTTACAGTTGATTTTCATAATAATCATAAAATTCAATTAAAAAAAAGCAGCTACAAAGCAAAATTGAGCACATGATATTATGAGAGGCTTAGTGGAGTGATGTCAGTTCTCTTCATCATAGCCGACAAGTTTCACAATGCACTTATTTCCCACAATCGCAGGGCAGCGATAAAGATCATAGGCTTTATTATGAACAGAGCTTAGTGGAGTGATGTCAGGGGCTTATTTCCCACAATCGCAGGGCAGCGAGATCATTTTACCTTCAGCTTTCCTTCACTTAATCACTGTAAACAGATCTCATTGTCATTTAGTGTCAAGAATAAACATATTAGAAAAGGTTTAATATTTAGACTAATTTAAATACAAACCCACCATGGTGAAAGCTTATGAATATTCATTTTAACAGCTCACCTGAAATAGCAGCCACTGTGAGACTCCAGCCACTCAGCAACCGCACAGTAAATAGAAGTCTGAGCGCCTTGACTGGGTGTTTTCATCAGTAAGAGAGCAGGAAAAGACAACAGAGCGCTGAGCAGAGGGTGTCGCGTCTGCACGTAACGTCCCAGTTCAGTGCGGATTACTCCAGGGTGAAGAGAGTACACTGTTACACCAGACCCTGATTTAAAACAGCAGGAATAAACAAGCCTAATGCAATATTCAGTTGTAAAACTGTTTTTAAAGAATTTTCTATGTTTGAATGTGACTGATGTAAGGGGATGAGTGCACAAACCTTTAATCCTCCGTGCTAATTCTCGAGTAAACAACAGGTTGGCAAGTTTGCTCTGCCTGTAACTTACCAAGGAATCATACGGTGCTTTGTTAAAGTTAAGGTCATCAAAGTGGATCTTACCTGCAAGAAAGGTCATCGGACTGAAGTACGTTGCATGGATATGAAAGTCTCATTGACAAAATGCATTAATAATACTGTTATCTTTAGCAGATCTAAAAATGTATATACATTTTTCACATGTACATAAAAATGTTGTGGTGCATAAATTCCCTTAAGTATTAAAATTCACTAAATTCAATACATTTAGCATTTAACATGACTGGGTTGTATTTATTTTTTATTTATTTAGACAAATATAGAACCTTAATATCCGAAACGTATTGGTGATCAGCCATGATTGTTAAAATAATTACTGTCTTAACAGTATTGTCAATGATTTCATAATTTCTACTAACATTCCTGATATACACTAGATTAAACATGGATATATTCTGGTATATTTTGTTTATCACATGTACAACAAAACTTCTACAGATAGCCTCGCAAAAGATGTGAAGCTAAGATGTTAATGGGTGGGTTTTACCTCCTTTGTGAGCAATGCTGGATACGTTAATAATTCGACTAGGACTAGACTTCTTCAGCACATCCAGGAGCAGAACAGTCAGGAGGAAATGGCCCAGATGATTGACAGCAAACTGGGTTTCATAGCCATCCTCTGTAAGGCTTTTAGGGCACATCATCACTCCTAAAGGGGTTGTTCACACAAAATGTGCCATAAAGTAACAATACAGGTTAAAGCACAGTGTGATTTGTTGCTTAACTAATAATGAGGTCAAAGGTCCCACCAGCATTGTTAATAAGTATATCCAGTCGATCCTCACTGGCAGTGTATTCATGCACAAACTCCCGCACGGAGAGGAGAGATGAGAGGTTTAAGTGCCGAACTACTATGTTGCCATTTCCTGTAGATCTGCGAATCTCTGCCGCAGCCTTTTCTGCTTTTGAAAGATCTCGACAAGCCATCACAACCCGAGCCCCTAAAAAAACAGATGCTATTGTCCATCAGTCTATGATGCAAAGTGCACCTTAAGGCCCTAAAATCCTCCAAAATCTAGACCTGTCAGTGGTTTTGTAAGGATAAAATGACAAAATATTTCAACAGTGTGTTTACCTCTCATGGCCAAGTCATGTGTTGTCTCTTTTCCAATGCCAGTGTTGGCACCAGTAATGATGACTGTCTTCCCATCCAGTCGCACACGACAGCGGCAAACTCCACCTGCAATCCATTTTCTCAGCAGAACCAAACCTGTTTTTGAAGATCTATTTTAAGCCACGTTCTTTCATTCAAGTCAAAGGGAATTCTACATGTTGTAAATGTGCTTTTGGTTTACACTATAGTCAACATTTGAAGTGGATCAAAACCTTTCATCAAAGTTGTCCTAAACCCTAAAACCAAAATGTGTTCTTGTCTTAGGACAAATTTGATTAACTTTTTTTTATCCACTTCAAATGTTGAGTCCAAGTGTCTGGTTTGGAAGCATGTTGAAGGGTTGGCTTACTGCCCTTATCAAATCCATACGGTCCATAATACAGACATTATTAAAAAAAATTTGTATTGCTGCATATTTGCTGCAACCCTGCTAAATCGAACATATATCCAACTATATATATATATATGGTTTTGATATTACTGTGGTGGAAAAAAATATAATCACACAGCTTCTGAATTGTATTAGATTCCTCAAAAAATGAACCAAATCCCTTAAGCTAAGTTAAATACCTTTTGAGCCACAACATTGTACATTCAGCACAATAGCTTGGTATTATTATATTCTACAATATATGGAAGAAACCATATTAGTTTATAACTGACTGAAATTTTATTTTAGCCCACCACAGTTAGAATGAGAGGAAATGACATTACGTAACTTACTAATAGCTGTGACCGCAGTTACTGTGCCGTATTTGGCGAGACGATTTGACTTCAGTTCCTCCCACAGTTGAGTTACTTGAATAGAGAGATACATGTCATCTGCTGTAATGTGCTGTCAGCTCTGCTGTCATTTTATTTTCTGTCGTATACAGTAACTCTTTTCTTTGCTTACAAAAATCAGCACGGCCACCATCAAGCTCAGTGCCGGCTAACACATCTAAGCACCCTGCATTTAAGGCTGGGTTAAGGTTTTATAAGAAGATTAAGTCAAGATCATGTTAGATTCCATGGCTTATGGTCAGACAGAAATGTGAATAACAAAAACAGTGATCTAAACAATTTCTGTTTTTAAAACCGAAAACTGTAACAGGTTTTCTTTAGATGAAAAAAAAGTATTTTGGATTTAAGATTTACTTTATTTGTGCAGTCTAGGGTATTTGAAAACAGCTCCTGATCCTTTAAGCTATAAAGCTTTTGGGGTTATATTGTATGGGTCATGTGGCCTTCCCTCCTATGGCCTTATTCTTTGGTTTGGCAATTTTTTGATGATTTTATTATAACTGCCAAGATATATGAATGTTTGGATATGACAGATTAGACCAAAATGAATAAATCAGGTTTGCATATATTTTAAAATGTACTTTCTTATTACATTTTAATCTATATTGTTCTAACCATATGAGTCTGTAAACAAGACACATGCACTTGAATATGATCTTCTATTTTTTTTTTTTTTTTAGTCCTAGGCTAAAAAAAGCTGCAGTTTATCCAAAGACTATTGCAAAATAGGCTAATTTGACATTCTTTCCCTTTGAATTTTCCTATGGGTTTAAGAGTGTTTTTGATTTATGTGCAAAAAATGGCCTGTTTAAATTAGTGCAAGAGACATTTTTTCTACACTTGTTCTTAAAAATAAAAGTTCCAAAGGTTTTTTTTTTTTGTCGAGCCGCCACAAAAACCATTTTGGGTTCCCCAAAGAACCTTTAGGGAACCGATCTGAAAACCATTATTTTCATGTAAAGAACCTTTTGTGCAATGGAAAGGTTCCATGGATAATAAACGAACCATAGATCCATGGAACCATAGATGCCCATAATTAACTTTGTGAACATAAAATAGGCTTTTGAAGCTGCTTTGTTTAAAAAATAAATACATTTGTTACATACTTTTAAAACACAGCTGCTTCTAAGGTTTTAAGGTATGAATTTTAAACGAAACAGGTCTTATTAAGTTGTTTTTAAATTTAAACCATCATCCCAAGAAATGGGAAAGAAACCCGGAAAAACTCGAAGGGGAACCATTCCTCTGAAATCCAAATTCTGTTCTTAGTTTTAAGAGCAGGCTATAAACTGAACGACTCTAAAATATGATGGGCTTGTTTACAGCTTATAAACGTTATAACAATAACTGAACAAAACACCAATTCGTTCTATAAAAAAACACAAACCTGTGTTGTGTTGTTGGAGAAACATGCTCGTTTTAATATGAAAGAGTTGGTGTTTCATTCGAGTAATATTTGGATAGAACATGTAATATCTTGTGTCAGTAATGCATTCCTGACTTCTAAACATCAGGCGCCATCTTAGAATGAGTGAAAGCAAAAAGTGAAGCCAGTTACGAAAAGAAAACGATTATGCGGGAGCTATTAGTTATGGCGCGAGACTAGCAAACATTGACTAAAAAAGTCAACATTTGTTGATGAACAATGATCGAGTGTTTGTGTCGTTGACTCTGCAGTCTGTTGGATCATTAGCCTACACTATTTAGCCGGGTAAGCTGGTAGATGTGCATGTTTAGTGCAGCTAAACACTGCAGTTATAAAACAAGCAAATCAGTGCAGCAGATAGTACGACAAAAGCTCCAAAATCTGAAAACATAATACGTAATGATAACATACAGTGTACTGTAAATTGTAATTAGCTTCGATAAAACTACATTAAAACATTATTGTTTATTATTGAAAGTGATACTCCGTGCATCTTTTCATGTCATTATATGCGTGCAGTGTAACAATGACTCTTCGCTAGCTTGAACATAAACTATTTTATTAGCTTATTTTATTAAATAATGAATAATCACGATCAACCCGCCTTTCTCACAAATATCACAACCAATCAGTGTGCAGGGAAACGCTCGTGGAAGTGACGTTTTTAAATGTTTCGCCTCCCACCGCGAACATAGATGGAAAAACGTCTGCAGAAAAGGGATCATTGTTTTTCCATCATGGCAAAGCCCATCGAACAATTAAAGGAAATAACGCATTGTAAATTAGCATAATATCTTGCACACATGCAAACTGTACACGAGGTAAGTGTCTCCCTTCTTCTCTCTGGAAGCAGCACATCGGTGTTTGTAAAGAAGTTGTTAAAAGTTGTTCAGTCAGGTAAATGCTAGCCCCTGTAGCTATGCATTCACAGTCGCGCATGCGTGCAGTTAGCAGAGCGTGCTAACTCTGGCGTCGCGCGCGCTCTACGGGAGGATCGCGAGCGTGCGTCGGTTATGGCGTTTTTAAAGGAAATTATGTTTATTATGACAGGATGTAGATAATGAGTCAATAAATCGGTTTAGCGACTGATCCATGTCACTTTCTGACAAAGTAGGACAGAAAGTAAGCAAATATTGAAATGATTGATCAATTTGAGTTGAGCACCCACAAAACAAGCACTGAAAACTAAAATAATCAATATTTAAAGGCACATTTCCACTGCTTTCCACTATAACATTAAAACATAGCTTTTGTAGTAATAACTTAGTATTACTACAAAATAATAAGTTATGTAATAAACATATGTATACAAGGATTATGTTATGATTAGACACTTACAAAAAGATTATTGTCATGCTGGATTTTTTATTAATAATAACAACAACAATTATTATTATTGTCACTTCATAGCTGTCAAATAGATTGTTATTATATGTTCAGGCACAAACATTACTAGTCTTGTTGACCGCAGTGATGACATCTTTGTTTCCAGAAACATGGCAGAATCAGACCTTTACATGCAATGTGATGAAGATGATCTAGAGCCATGCCAGAGTTTTACAGAAAACAGGAACCAGATATATAACAAAGGTAATTTAGTGTTTTGGGGTTTTATATAAGTAAAAGCTACTCTTTATTGTGTATTATTAAAATGTATGTGGTCTAGAAAGCTTTTAAGTATTTTATTAATATAATTTAATCATATATTCAGAATATGTGTAATGCCTTTTGTTAATTTATTCGTTTACTTAGTTACTGTAGTCTCAAGTGGCAATAGTGCACTGATACCAATACAGTCTGATGGCACCTCTGAACCAACATCAGCTACTACTGACCTCGCAAATCAAGCCGTGCCTTTGGCGTCTGGTAAGAAGAAAACAAGCATGCTTCTAAAAAATATTCCAAAGCCTGGTAGGCCTGGCTTTCTAATTAGAGATTTACAACTTTCTTTCCATGTACTGAAACCTAGTGGTCATTATTTTGTGATTAGAAACACTGAAAATGAACTGTAAAAAGAATAGCTGTGGGGCTTCAGTGTGGGAAGAAACAACCAAGTGTTTTGTTTTTACCTCTAGCTCCTGCTGTTACGTTACTGCCTAATGCTGCCCAACCAACTGGAGCTGCAGGCGGCCAAACTATCTTCATCAGTGCACAGGTATTAGTTTTCTGTTTTACTGTCGATAAGGCAATGGTCCTGTGAGGCACGACATTTCGTCCCACTGTATGTCCACACATGTAGCGGAATGACAATAAAGCTCAACTTGACAACTTGATTTAACCTAACCTTCTGTTTACGTACTGAAACTAGACATGTTGTATTTAAATTGATGGTCATCTGTTTTAGTCTAATCCAGGGCAGCCTTTGGCAGGTTCAATGAGTTTGGGAACATCACTTGGTTACCTTTTGAATGGACAACATATTAGTTTTCTGACTTCTGGTAAGTCTTAATCCAAACCAGGGATTTTATTTCACAGTTACTTTCAGATACATTTTGTGGGATGCCTTGTTGTTTTTTTAAGATGGCATGAAATTAACATTTAAATGTTATATATCATATGGTGAACAATTAATCTATGCATATGTTTAATTTTTTTGACCTCAATGTTTAGTAATAAAAATTACACACACTTATTTGGTGACGCTTGCCAGACTTAAACCAAACTTCTCTCTTACATTCATCTGCAAAGGCCACATTTCAACACCCAGTCAACATTCTACAACCAGTGTGAATTTTCTTGCATTAGACAAATTTTGTCTGTCCTCTTCAGCTCAGACACCACAGTTAATTTCTCCTCGGATGGTTACCCCAGCAAGATCAGTACAGCAAACAACCCCTGGAAAAATCTCTACATTGCAGATCCCAGTCACTTTGACCATCGGCAACCCCTCAAATTTACAAAGCATCACTTCAGCAGCCCCTGGAGTGACCACTCTAAACATGACACCCTCCAGCGTCCTACCAGTCACAAATCCAGGTGACAATTTATGCAGTTGATACTTCAGATTTTACAATTTCAACATTTTAGATGATTTACCCCAGTGTTTATTTTGTCATTTTATTAGGAGCAACAATAAAAGTAATAAAGTTTACAAAGTTTACTGGAGCACCTGCAGCTGCTGGTCAAGTAATGAGTTCATTAGTGCAACCAAACAAAGCCGTCACCATCCAAAACAATATCACAAACAGAGCTCCAGCCCCGCTCCTGTCTGGTGGGCTTTTTCAGGTCACAAAACCTGCTCCTGCCACAGCAACTAACGGTCAGGACCTTTTTCTGATAAAACACAGATTTTTCAGATCTCATTTATAGTTGCAATATTGAGTGTTGTTATTGTTTTAAATGTGGACAGTTCATTGTTGTAATATTACTGATTGACATCTTTTAGGTGTTTATGTGGATTGTTTAACCAAAAATGAAATCTGTCATCATTTGAAAGAACTGGATCCATATGAATTGAGCTTTACTTAATCTAGGCTTTTGGCTCATCCATACTTTCCCATGCAAGAATAAACCTCAAATGTTCTCACTCGTCAATCAAGCATGTTTGAGCTTCTACTTACCAATAAAAGTGAATCATTATATAAAGAGATTGTCTTTTAAGAAGACTTGGATTTATTTTACGATGTCTTTTATGAACTTTTTAAAGTGGACATTCTATGGAGGTACAGGTGTCTGTCAGGTTTGCAGGTTTAAAAATATATCTTCATTTCCACTTTGAGGATGACCAGAAGTCATATGGATTTGTAAAGATGACAGAATGATGACAGAATTTTTATTTTTGTGTGAACTATCCTATGAAGCGGTCTTTGAGAAGTAATTGAGAGTATTATCTTTGTGTTACAGCATTGAAGAGAGGCTTCAATTCATCAAAATTCTGTGTTTGCTGCAAAGCCTTTTACCAAAAGATTCAGTCCCTCCGTGGATACTACTGTGTAAGTTTTTATTCCTATTTTTGGTTTAGAACCTCTGCTGTGGTGGTAATTTAAACCTTTCGCCGAGGTCTTTACTCGTGTTCATTTATCTTGTTCCCCATTTTCCAGCAATGTAATCAAGATCTTCTCAAGAGCGTCTGGGACTTGACAGCCCAAACTAGAAAAAGGATCAAGCGTCCGAGTGACAAAACCCACTCAAACCCCTCCACATCCAAGACTCCAGTTTCCTTCTCCACATCCTCAGAAACGTCTCTCAAACAAGTCACCACTTCTGAGATACCCGAAGGAGCACCTAGTCCTCGCTCTGGGGATTTTGATGAGCAGGGCAGAATGATCATGTTAGTTGAAGACTTCTTCTATGGGCAGCACCCTGGCCAGCCTGCACCAGTAAGATCCAATGCAGAGCCTGTCATGATGAAATGCCAGCTCTGTGACAAGAAGGTGAAGGGCAACATCAACGTAAGTAGTTTTTTTAGATAGTTTTTTTGAGGGGAGTTGTTGGTATCGATAGATTTTTCATCCTTCAACCCTGATTTTAAAGGCTGATGAACCACACAAAACATCACATGGAGTTGGAGCGCCAAACAGGGGAAGTAGACTGTCATACTATGTGCCAGCACTGCTACAGAACCTTCTCGACACCTTTCCTTCTTCAGTGCCATGTTGAGACAGTCCATACCAAAGCCGAGTCCTCAAGTGAGTCTATACTCCTAGAATATGTCCTCAAAATATTTCAATATGTTTGAGAATTAGGTTTTGAATCATTAGATAATATTTGACTGCAGGTGATTTAGTGTCAACTTATAACATTTCATTGTTCTACAGAAGTGTGCAAGATCTGTGAGTGGTCCTTTGAGAACGAACCTCTCTTTCTGAACCACATGAAACATGCACACAAACCTGGCGAGATGCCCTACATGTGTCAGGTGACTGATTTAGTGTATTCAGGCTTTATGTCTTTCCTCTTAACAACAACCGTTTTGTCTTGAAAACGTTTGTGTAAATCAATTACTCTTGTGTACCTCAGGTGTGCGAGTTTCGCTCCTCTTTCTACGAAGATGTCATAAGCCACTTCGCAGAGCAGCACAAGAACACCTGCATCTTATTGTGTCCCTTTTGCTTAAAAGTATTTAGGTCTTGTGGCGGCTTCCAAATGCACTTCACTAGACATCAGGTAAAGAAAGTGCTTAGCACTACAACAGGCTTTTATTATAGATAACAAGTGTTGAGATATTAAATCATTATTAATATGGAAAACGTTTCAGATCCTAAACGAATGCTTTACTTCTGATTAGACTTAGGAATATCATATATTGATTGCATCATATATTGATTGCTGATTTATTGATATAAGAGGTCATTTTTCTGTGTCAGAAAGCTACTGTTAAGATATGTGTTTTTGTGCATCCAGAAAAAAATAGCGAGGCACTGTGACAGATGCAGACTTCAGTTCATCCATGAGAAGGACGAGTGGCAACACAGACTAAATTTTCACAGGACCTTTGTCAAGCCCAAGCAATTGGAGGGTCTTGTGCCTGGCACTAGGGTTAGTTTATATGTTTTTAAGTGACATGGCATCTGTGACTAGGAGTTAATGTTAATACTGCTACAGGCTACTGATTTATTGCTTATTTACCGCTTGTTTGATAGCATTACCATTTTCCATGTCTGTTTCAGGTAACCATCCGAGCTTATGCTGACAGTACTGACAACAGAGATAATTTAGTAGCACCTCCACTGAAGACTCCTTCAAACACCACATCAACACTTGTAGCATCTCAAAATGTCACCAATAAAGTCATTCCCATGAAGAAAAAACCAGTGGAAAGCATGGTGGAGCTAATGGTCAAGTTTCAGAGTCAGTGGTAAGTGTCTGTCTGTCTATCTATATTTGAAGTGCTTTTAATTTACTTTTGTTTCAAAACAAAATGCAGAGCAGACTTTCGTAAATATTTATAGATATTAATGTTCTGACAAATGGCCATCATCTTGTTCTTCCAGCAAGCCAACAGAAAAACACTTCTGCATGGAATGCAACTATGACATTCCGTATTTTTCCAACCATTTCCCCACCTATGTGAGCTGTTCCCTCTGCCGATACAACACTTGCTGTTCCCGAGCATATGCCAATCACATGATCGGTGTACACGTTCCTCGCAAAAGCACTAAAAAATATATTACCCTATACAAACCCTGCCCAAAGTAAGATTTTTTTCTCTTCTTTTGGTATGCTTGTAATGTTACTTGTATTGTCAATAATGATAATTCAAATGTTTGCAGGAAGGGGCAGTTAACATGTACCACATGTAGATACAAAACTCAGGTTGGAGATTTGATGGCCAAACATCTTGCTGATTATCCTAAACATCAAGCAAGCCATTGCACCATACGCGGTAAGTTGGTTATTTCTGTCAAAAAACAATTAACAAAGAAAACAAGCTTTTAATAATGATCCTATCAAGTTATTAATAATATTACTTCTGTTTCAGAAGGATTTTCACGTGGCTATAAAAGGTACGTTGATTGAATTTGTTTTAAAAGGATAGTTCACATAAAAATTATTATCTGTCATTTACTATCCCCTCATGTTATTTCAAACCTGGATGATTTCCGAAGAAATAAGGGGCTTTCACACCAGAGGAACCTTTTCATAGTTCCTAGAAATTTTGGCAGAAGAATGCCGCTTAGTATGCCGACTTCAGAGTAGGGTCTAAAATAGTTCTATAGGAACTTTCAGTGACGCAAGTGTGCGATGATTGGTCAAACACATACGCAACATCAGCTACCCGGCATTTTTTAAAAGCTGTATAAAAATATTTACTCCACGAAAACAGCGACAATGGCATTTAGCTACCTATTGTCTGCAAAGTTGTATTCTTTTCTCAGCCTCAATGATATGTAACAATGCAAGTTGTCACGAGATTTAGTCCGATTGTTTTGTGCGTTTTCATTCCATCTTCGTTATCACGAAACCCACACACACAACAAAAACAGCTCCGATCACTGCATCCTCCATTCACAAGTTGTTGGCATTTTTAAATGGTGTGAATAAAGACATCTGAGTTCGGTCCGAGGGAGAAATTGATTATCTAAGAACCAACATGCTGGCTAGTTCCTAGAACTACGCAGTGCGAAATCCTTTACACAAGAAGATTTTCTGAAATACGTTTCGGGTATTTTTTGCCCATGTAATGAAAGTCAACGGAATTGAAGTTGCTAGACATTTAACTTTCAGTTAGCAGAAGAAGTAACTTGAATTGAATTGCTGTCATCATAGATTTGTCTTCATCCCAACGGATCTTCTTCGAGGAGATCAGAGACTCAACAACGGAGTCTTTTTGCCTTTGCAAGTGAAGCAAGTGGACGGGAGCTCATTTCCTCTCTCCTCCAACCCCTTTCCCCGACCCAGCTACACAATAACGCTCCCTGCTAGTCCCGCTTGCACACCGTTACTTCCCATTCTGGTTCAGCCTATTGAACCAAGTGCTGTCCCAGACAAAAAATGTGAAGCCAATCCAGATGCTTTGAAGCCAACTTTGGATGGAGGGCTTTCCGAAGTTGATACAGCGCATACAGCAGAAAACTCGTTTACCATGGCACAGCTGAAAATTCGTACTGTACGCCCTCTGCTGCGGAGTCCCCCAGGCCGCCAACCACTTCGACACTCCACGGAAGAAGTACAGTCATTGCTTATGAAACGGCAGCTTCAGCTTGATCCCTCGAGAAACCGAGAAGGTTTGACATCACCGGTGGCTGATAGCTTAGTCGAATGGGTGCTATGCCAACGTGAGCAACAACTGCCTATCGAGGAATCGAACCTGTTCGGGTTCATGAGCAGTCATGGTGTGCAAGATCTCTCTTACGACTCGATGGTTGATTTTTTGCTACACCATGATCTGGGTGTGCAGGCGTTTGCCACATCCAGCAAGTTGCTACCGTGTAAATCCCAGGAGCTCGAGAGCTCCTTTAGCAGCTTTCTAAAAAAGCAAGTGACCTCAAAATCCTTTAGGTTGTCTTCTATTGGAGCCATGGATGAGCTTTCCATCTTTGTAGATATGGAGCAGCTGGATGAAGCCTCTGCGAATTCGTCATCCATGTTGTCTGCTTTCAAATTAATGGGCACCACAGATCCACTCATAGATATTGTGTTCACAGCCCTGGCTGATGGTACCACATTATCTACCATGGTTTTCCTCAGAGGCGAACCTCTCAAGGAGGATGCAAGTTCATTGCCAGACTTCTTCATCCTGGAGGCTAGACCTGAAGGGTTCACAGATGAAGAAAGACTTCAGCTTTGGTTGGACAAAGTGTGGTGTCGGCACATCAACCCTAGTTCTGGAGGCAAAGGATTGCTGATGATGGACACATACAAAGGCCACATGTCCAATGAATTCTTGGTGACGCTCAACAGTGTTAATACTCTTCCAGGCCTGATCCCACGCAGTTGTTCTCGCCGTCTACAGCCCCTTGAAACTTGTATGGGGACCGGTGTTACGCGAGTTTATGCAGGCTCGCTGGAGCGAGCATGTGACAAAAGCGCCACAAGAACTGGTTGGAGCCAAACCAGCTGGCCTTGCCCTTCTGCTTTCTCGCTGGCTTATCGAGGTACTGGATGTCCTTATAGCACAGCCCAAACTACTTTTTCGCTCTTTTGATCAGGTTTTGAGTACAAACCCAGAGGTGACATCTGAGGAACCCTCTGAGCTGGTGCGAAGTCTTACTGAAGCTCTACTTGTCAGTAAATTGCAAGGAGACAAAGTTGAGGAGCAGAAAGCTGAGACTTCCAGTATCATTTCTGCAGAATCTTGGTCCTCTCCACAATCAGGCATGCTTGCGCTAAGAAAGCTCTTTGAGAAGGACAGTGATGTGGAGTCTTTCAATGGTTTTGAGGATTCAGACATTTTAGATCATGAAGTCAGCATTGTCGGCTCTACAGGTCAACAACATTTTTGAAATCTGCAGGTGTTTTGTGTGCCTTGTGTTTTTTTTCATCAGGTTTGATCTGTTATCGTAATGTGCATAAATGTAAATATAAATGATTTTAAATCATTACCTACTGTATTTAGGGTTATACTGTAACATACCTGATTACATAATGAATAAACACTTTTAGGTATGTAATGTATATGCAAGCAGTGTGTTTTTCCTTTAAGAACAATCACGTGTTATGTTAGAATGTGACATTTTTAATCACCGAATTTTTTTTTTTTACCTCACCAGGGATTTTTTTTTATGCTGGCTTAGTTGAACTAGTATTTCAGGACATTGTGTTTTCATTGACCCCACCACAAGATAATTTTAGCCATGTATTTTTATGTTTGCAAAACATATGTAGATATTTCATTAAATTACAGATTTCATTTACAAATCATTACATGTATTTTTTGGGGAAAAAACCCTAATGAGCAAGTTGGAAATGAACTGTCAATAATGTAACTCCATTCATTTATAAACACCTTTGGTGGAAAACTATTGCATATGATGCAAAACATTACTGTCTGGATTGTCATTTTTGAAATCTTGGGAAAATCTCATCTATGTTAGCCAGTTACTTAACATTTCGGTGAAAGCAGAATTTTGATCTAATGACCAATTATAGAAGAGGAACAATGAGCACATGGCAAACAATTTTATGAAGTTTATTTATGTATAACAAAAGGCAATTCTAACTAGTTTTGACAATAAGGTAGTAATCTGGTGGTGCTAAGCATGTCCAAAGATGATGTGGCAAAACAGGGGCAGCAGAACAAGACTCTCATTCAAAACCACTGCAATAAAAACAAACAGCAGTTAGTAGGTCAATACAATGAATCGGAAATCATGATTTAACTTTGCACTGAAATGTATATCCAACCACCTTGCACAGCCCTAAATACATTACCATTCAAAAGGTTTGAGGTCAGGAATTTATTTTATTTTTTTAATACTTCTGTTGAGCAAGGACACATTGAATTGAAAGTGACATTTATAATGTTCTTATGCACTTTAGATTCATCAAATGATCCTGAAAAATATGACTGTTTCCACAAAAATATTAACATAAAAATCAGTATAAATGTTTTCAACATAGAAATAATAAGAAAGGTTTCTTGAGTGCCAAATCATTATATTAGAATGATTTCTTAAGGATCATGTGACATTGAAGAATGGGGTAATGACTACTGAAAATTCAGCTTTGCCATCACAGGAGTAGATGACATTTTTAAATATGAAAAATAGAAAAAATAAATAAATTATAAAAAATATTTCACAATATTACTGTTTTTACTGTAACTTTCAATAAAAAACTTAAACCTTGTACACTTTCACCTTCAATAAATAAAAAGTCTTACCAACCTCACGTTTCCATGTATATTATACTAATCCCATAAAATGTCTATTAAACCATAAATGGTGAGAAAATATTTAGATAAGTCATGAATTCCGCCTACCTGACCAGATGAGGCAATGTCCAGTTTGTTTCAGATGACAGTGGTCTATAATCTCAACGCCTTCAGCTGTTACAACGGCGATTTCATGCTACAGAAAGTACCAAGAAAATGTATTATGTTCTGTTTCTTGAAACACATTTAGAATGAAATGTTGCCCCTGAGATAAGGATCTTTTCATGAAGGACAAATAGAAGGAAAGCATTACCCTGTTGTAAGAGCGGGCATCACGGTAGTACAGAACTTTCAGGCATCGCTCTATCAGCGCTCGTGCCTCATCCTTTGTGATCTCTGCCTTGTTTCTCAGTCGCCTGTCCCTCATCAACGGGCTGCAAAAACACAAGCATATGTGAGGAGTTCATATAACAAGGGTTTAAATTACTGTTTATAATGAAATAAAAGATTATCAGATGAACAAAAGAAAACCTTACCAGAGCCAATAAGCACCAAATCCCGTTGCTACTGTAGGGGCTTCATATGCAACTCCTAACTTGTCCAAATAACCAAGAAAGCTTAAGAGAGCGAAACAAAAGAACTGTGTTCAATTCAAGTAAAAATAACAGCAGACAAATCCAAGACATCATTGGGTCACAAAATTGATTTAAAATTACACTATAACAGTAATTCACATCACCGAATTTTATTGTTTGTAAACACGAACAAAAACCAGAGGGAAAAACTGAAATTATTATTCAACTAATGAATTAAAAACAACTATTACAAGTATATATTACATATATCATACAGTACACTTAGTAAGTGCTACACAATAAAGAATTGTTAAAATATAGAAAACAACTGTTTAAATGTTATATTGTCAAAAATAAAAACATTCTGTAAATAAAGTAAAATACATACAATACACTCATGTAAAGCAATACATACTATAAAGCAAATATCAACTGCCTGTTTTTTTTCATCACAAAATTTAACAATATGACCAGCCAGCTTTATGTACACTGTAATTATTAGCAAAATGTAAACTGCAGTATAACCCAGCTCTAATCTGCTAAATGTGACTATTAGACACAAAGATTAGATTATTATAAACAATAACACAAAGGAAACAAATGTGTATTGTAAAAAAGCAAATAAACTTAACTTTAAAATTACACTATAACAGTAATTCAAAGAAAAATCATGCTCTTTATTGTTTCGTCAAAATGTAATAATTTGCGCATAATAAATTCACCTCTCAAAAAACTTAGTCACCAATATCTCTTTATTTTTCAGCCTGTTATTTGAGTGATAAAATCAAGTCTCTCTCTCCCTCTCTATTTCACTCCTTAATAAAATCTGATTACAGATTATTTTTTTTACTGTAAATTTTATTTAATGTTTACTTTCATTTAAATACAAATAAACTACTTCGTATCCTCCCACAGTAGTTGTCTGGATACTATCCCACCTCTCTCAATTGTAAAATCCACCAATGACCACTGTTTCCACAAGGGGTTCATCATGCTGCGGCGGTTGTACATACCCGCGGAGCCAGAGTGGATGGCTTTGGGGGTGTAACGTGTCCATCTCCAAGAGCTCTTCATCAATCCTAAACAAACACAGATCAAGTTCTACCTATTAACGTACACTGATATGAGGTCTCAAACCTGGCAAACTTCAAACCAATCATAAACAAATTGTGTGTACTTAC